>WBMV01006426.1:255353-410946 GCA_013396655.1 Campylorhamphus procurvoides | reverse complement strand
ACAAAGACTCCCTGAAACAATACGTTAGCCTTGGCCATACTGACCACCATCAATGGTCCACTCTGGCATCCAATCGGCAGAAATGGAGACACACCATCCATAATGCTGCTGCTTCCGTTGAGAACACATACAGAATCAGCCTGGAGGCAAAAAGGCAATGCAGGAAGAACTGTGCCTTGCCAGTAGTGCCAATGGAGACTTTCCACTGTGCCTTTTGCAGTTGGACTTGCCTATCTCGCATTGGCCTTTTTAGCCACCAGCGTGCTTGTAGCAAGCATGGATAGAGCCCTTGTAAATCTTCGTTTGTGAAGCCTAGCCGTGATGATGATGGTGTTATGAACTTCTAATGCACTGTTTAAAATGACCACCTCTTTAGTTCATTTTTACACAAGTCATTGAACTAGAACACTCTACTTCCGATGGGTTCTTAAACACCGGTAGACCTCAGCTAGAGAGTGAGGAAACACACCGTACTGAGAGCTGCTGACCCTCTGAGAGCTTAGGGAAGCTGAAAGGTTAGTGGAGTCCTTGAAACAAAGGAAGCTAAAAAGCCAATATATTTGCTGAAGTAAACCTGATCAAATCATAATTTTGCTAGTAGTAAAAAAGATAATCCAATATTCTCTATTTCTTTAATGTTCTTTCAGAATTGCTGAGATTTTGGGCCCATTTTTCCTCTTACTCAAGTTGTAAGGGGGGGGAACATAAAAAAAAATAAAGAAGAAAGAAATAGTTTTTCTTTACTTGTCTTAGCTTCACATTCTCCAATTTATTATTGGACATTACCTTTGTCCAGTTTAGATTGGCATTGGCATAAGAACAGGTGAACCAGACACCGAATCCTATCCTTCATACTCCTTTCTATATAATCAATTAACTACTTCTTTATGAAATGATTGAAGATACTATACTTATATGAAAATGGAAGAAGTACAAAGTGATTTCATACCTGTAAATTTTTTGCCTCTTCAGACCACCATACTTCAAAATCTTTTTGCATCTTCATCTTCACTTTTTCCATAAGCAGCTGTAGGTGCTCAATCTCTACCTTCAGCCCTTTGAAGCGACTGAACATTGTTTTATAACTAATATGAGAAGAAAAAAGTGTATTACAGATCTTCCACAGTATATCTGAACAAAGATTTATCCTACCTGAACAGCTGCAGACTTAAACTAAAAAATGATATATAATAATCAGAGATGCAAGGGACACAGAGAGATGGTAGAAGGAAACATCTCATGTTTTATAAAAGCTTCAGCAGACAGTAAGCGCAAGAAACTAATACCACAAACCTTTTATTTCATAAAGAAGTTAGTGAAATTCAAGTGGGATCAATGTTGATTAACAATTAAAATACAGGTTCAATCAATTATGTAAATTCTCTCTTTTGAATTCTCAGCATGGTACCATTAATAAGTAACTAGTCACTAGAGACTGAATTCAGACAGGAGCTGAGATGGATTCCCCTTTCAGATGAAAGCTTCAGTAACCAAGCCTCTTGGCTAACATATCCTTGGAGATTTATCAGCAGTATGAAAGAGCCAAAAGTGTCCTCAGAGACTGTGCATAACATATGCTAGCAAAATACTTAGAACTGATATTCTTGCATCTATTTTCTTTTATACTCCTCCTGCAGCAACATTAGAGCAAGGACGGGTTAACAAATGCATATTCTGCATGTTATTTACACTTAATCAATCCTGTATAACCTGAAGATTTTCCTTAGGTCAAGAACGGCAGGACTTTCCTGAGTCAATCAAAAAAGGTTCACAATACATTTGAATTTAAAGAACAAGTTTTGAATGCTAAGCCTCAGGAAGGATATTAAGCTGGTTTTATTTATTTTCAGCCTTTAGCGCAAGCATAAATTTCCCGCACTCATCTACTGGCATCTTACAGACAAACCAACAGCATATACACAAATTTAAAAACTATTAGCGAATGACAAAGCTGACATTTTTCAAATGTCAGAGAAAACCCTGAGGGTATCTGTGTGTGCAGAATTGTAATTGGAATATACTATCAGTATAATTTATCTTCTGAAGGATGGCAGAAGTCTGAGGCAGAAGTAATACCTTTTTTTTTCTTCTTCAATTTGCATTCGAAGTTTCTCTTCCACTGGATCCATCATATTCAGCTCTTCAGAAGGATTTGAAACCGCTATAGGAGAAATGAGCATAGGAGATGTAAGCAAGGACCATATGGTGTTGAAAAAAGCAACTTGTAATTAGAATAAAATTAATTTTTAAGAGGTAGCTAGGAAAATGGGGGTCATCAACCGTTTCTTTCTTCTGGAAATGCTTCTTCAAATTCCTTATTTAGGCCTTACTTAGTAAAGGAGACAGTGGATAACTACTGATTTGAATTAAGGTGCTTTTAATTTTTTTTTTCAGTTAAGATTGGAATATTGATTTTAGATATGAATAAAAGCAAGTTGCCAGTTCAAATGTTCATCTTTGGCAGAAAACCCTATCAAAACCATTCAACCTGGTATTTTTCGCTTAAAAGAAAAGACCAGAAGTTGTTTCAAAAAGAAGAGACAGCAATAGCTGTGTTGGTATTTGAGAATAAAGTAACAGAAGGAAGAGTAAATGAGAAATCTTGAAAGAGAAATTAACTTCGGTAAGCAATAAATTCAGACAATTAGTATAAATAAGGAAAATGTCCTGAAACTATATGAGACAATTTTCAAGGTAAAGGAGAACTAAGAAAATATCTTGAGTAGCCTAAGTTAACCTAAGAAACCAGCTTAGGATTTCCCTATCCTGTAACAGAGCTAGTGAGCATGCAATACACAATATGCTTATTCTGAGAGATGGTAAAACTTCTTTCTATCATGGTCTATATGTTAATCAGTGAAAGGAAATGTAAAATTACCTACTAGTGTTACAGCAGGTTCTGTTTCTAGGATGAATGAGAATAGTTTTAGGTTCTCAAGAAAATATGTTTAACCTTTTTAACTCAAGAAAAATGAAAGAAACAAAAGATTTGCTGTACAATACATGCAAGTTACCACCCTGACTATTATTTCTGTCAAGAAAATAAATTCTATGTCAGCCTGTCACAAGGCCTAAGGAGCGTACCCTCTCTTCAAGGAGAGGAATTGTCTCTGGAACAAGAGGGCAGTAATGACTCCTCCATGGCTGTAAGCACAGCAGCTGAAACCATTAATCTTTTGTTGTAGCACCCTATAGCTTAATACAGATGAAGCTGAAAAGCGTTTTATTTCATTAGAGTGCTTAGGTCAAGCATGTTAATATAGACAGTCAAGGTGGACAAAGTCCATGCACAAGTCTCATTTCATACATTGAAAGGCTTTGCTGCATGTGATTACAGAAGGATAGGGTGAAGGCATTTGTGGTGGAGAGGGTACCCTCAGAAGATAAAACTACAAACTGCTTGGAATGTTAAAGTGAACGCACAAGACAGGAGGTGCAAACATCATGGCAGAGGAGATGCTGAAATAGCGGCATTGTATAACAAGTTATACCTGAACACAACAGATAATAAGAGTGCCATCATAATCATGCCAGAACAATTAAGGAAAGCAATAAACCTTTCCATGATTACAGTGGAGGAGGATTTTCTGATTTGTCAGATTTCATCCCCGAGAGAAGGCATAATGAGAAGTGGGGAGGTGCAGAGCTACACAGGGAACTTGCAGGGAGGCACTACAGAGCTCCTGAGGCTTCACGCTTGGTCTGACCTTCGTGAATACGCAGCATCCAGGCTTGAGAGAAGTGTGCTCTTGTGGAACAAACTGAAATGACTGAGGAAGTTACCGCCTCCCAAGTGAGCCATGCTCACAGACCAGGTGAGAATCTTTAATATGTTTCTATGAATATTCCAGCCAGACCTAGTGTGAACCAACTTCAGCAATGGTTAAAGGAGACTCTTCTAAGCACAATTAAGTGCATTTGTCCTTTTTGCACAACTGTGACAGTGTCTGAACTCAGGAGGTAGCAGCTCCAGCCCCTTATAATGAAGGGAAATAATACAGAGTGGAAGGCAGTATAATCTCAAAATGCTAATGCTGTTTCTTAAGTGAGGACTCCCCTACAAGAAAACATCACCAAATTCTGCTGGGCATTACAGAGTGATACAAGGCCATAATATAACTTTCCTTCTGATGCCTAAAATCCTGGAAAATAGGCATCACTTCCTTGATTTATTAGGACATCTAGTACTTGGAAAAATATTTACATATTAGCTCTGAAAGGTTAGCCAAACTTAGGTAGAATTTTGTCACTTATACATAAAAACACATGAAAAATGTTTTTCTTCTGCTGATTACATGCTGTAGAGGGGATTATTTGGTTGCAAGTTACCTTCAGAAATGACAATAAAGCTTTTTATATGAGATGAGAACTTTTATCATAAACAGGCCCCATCATCCTCACTCCTGAATAAAATTACATCCATTATCCCTAGCTAGCGATGAAAGGCAGAAGCACAGCTATGGGCAAGGTGAGCAGCAGATTCATGAATGGAAAGAAATGAGTGTACTGCAAGCTGACGGGCCCCCAGCAGCAAAAATAGCATTGGATAAAGGGGCTAAAACTTAGACATCTATCACTGTGCTCAGGTCACAAAAGCAGAAGAAATCTGATCACAGTTCCAGATGAAGTCCAGTGGTAAGTTAAGTGCAGGACATGCCTACTGAGGACCTCTTTTGTAAGATGTCCAGTGTCTTTTCCCAAGCAGTTGCAGCCTCCATTTCAGCTTTTTGTTATGTCTGATCATTGCAAAAATGTGTTTATTATCTGAATAACTTTCTGCTCTAAAGACTAGACCTTTTTGAATCTACGTACTGTAATATATCCAAAGGAACACATGGCTCTTTCCTGGTGTTCCAAGCAAAAGACATCTAAGGTCTGGTGGACTGTATTTCAGCTTTTATGTTTTCCACTGCTTCTGCCTTCTCCTCATTCCCTGCTAGTTCTTTTCTCCCTTCTTCTCTTTACCTTTCCTGAATCCCTGCAGTGGTCTCTTTGTGACCCTGGGCTCCCGCTGCTGCCTCACACCTCTCTCCTCCCACTAGTCCAGGCAATTTCAGCTACAGCTGAAGCAAGGAAGATAAGGCAGAGGTTCCTGACTCATCCTATCTCATGTCTAATGTTAACATTCTTCAGTACATAGGCTCAGTTATTTTAAAACAACACGAGAGCGACAACTGAATGAACAGACTGTAAAACGTGAAAAGCATAATATTTACTCACAAATTTAATTCAGATACCTAAGAAGAAGTACTTTCTTTTTGCTACAGGTTTTTATTCCTCTAAAGAATTTCTTTTTATTGTATGTTTCTGCCTTTCCATGCAGAAACAGAAAGCGTTTATTAATCATATATATATGGAGTATATGCAAATTATTTTTACTGAAAAATAGCATCAACTTTTGCTCCTGTACATTAAAAAAACTTGCAATAGATCTGCAAAAGATGTATAGAGATGCTACTGCTGAAATATTACCTATCATGTCTTTTCTGCAACTGCACAGAAGAACACATAGTGGTATCTTCTTTGTTCATTCAGGGTTGACTTTTAATTCATTGATTGACAGTTTGTCATAAGAAACTTGATTGTACAGTCTCGCTCTATGCTTTTAGTGCATCAGCTGTGATGAGCCATTCAATTGATGTGTAATGCCACATGCACTTTTAGTGCCCCAGTAACTTCTCCTGGGAAACAAATGGAGTCACTGCCATTTAATCCTGGCTAATGCAGACCCCGGTTTCAGGGGTGCAGGGGAGGTATGATGTGCATGTTTAGGAAAACACTGGCTCTGTGTATACTAGGGGTTTCTGTTGGAATACCTCCATCCAATTCTACACAACAGAATTATTTTGGCAGTAGTCAGCAATGTACTGATAAGGAGTATAGTTTCTTTGCATTAGCATAACTGCAGATGCAGCTGAGTGTCAAAAATTATGAACCCTAAGATGTAAAGGCTTTTTTTTAAGAATACTGAGTCACAAGGTGTAAAGAAGAGGCTTTGACAGTGCTACGCTGGGTAGTAAAATAGCTAGCAACCTTTATGCTTGCTTTCAGCTAACTGTTTTTATTTCATCCTCACATACAACCCATTTGGTGAAGTGAGGCACAGGATACAATTGATACCAGCTGCCTGCTTAGAGAGGAAGGTGAACTCTGCATGAGTTGACAGCTCATATCATAAAGGTTTGTGATTTTTGGCGCTTTTTTCCATAAAGAACATTGTAAGAGGCATTTTAAGATATAATTATTTTATTCTTATGGAAGGGTCAATTTTGGAGCGCAGGAAGTAGTAAATTTTACACCACATTCCACATCATCAAAACACACAGTACCAGAAAGAAATTATAGCACCTGCTACCTGGATTACTATTTCAAAGCTATATGGAAAGCACAGACAAAAAATGCTATTTCTAGCATGAGATACCAAGTGTTATCACCATGGTTTACTGCAAGCTGGCAACAACCTGAAATACTCTGGCAGATTCTTGTCTAGAGTCAGAAAATTTTGCAAGAAACTCTCTGTGACCCTGAACTTTATACTCTCTGGGGTGCTCATATATTTCTTGACCTGAGTGTATCCTAGAAGTCAAACTCCTGGGGATTTATTGTCTTGTGCCTCAAATAACACTGTGCCCTGCCCTCCAGCTGTACTTTTGCAGTCAAATATTTTCATTTTTCCACCAGATAGTCTTGTGTTTATCTGTTTAAATTTATAGTCCCTTGAAGTAACCAAATTTAGAATTGAATTCAGTATCCCATTAATATATTTACTGCTTTATTTATCAGCTTTGCAGCTTTTGGCAAACTCAGGCTTTAGTGCTTTCAAACTGGAACATATGTTGTCATTTGTTTTTTTAAAACAGAACTACCCATCCACCGTTATGCAGGATCAGCTTACAAGTAATTCTCCCCTTTTTCTTTTTAATTCCTCCCCTGGGCCATGTCAGCCTACGTTTGTCACTGGGCACCACATGTGTACTTTATACAAATGCAAAGATGAGTATGCACAATACAACCCAAGAGGAGATGAAAATATCCTAATGTCTGGATGAGTTTATATTGTGGGTTTTAGAGCAATTTACCTAACCCTAATGTAATTTTTTAAAAGTTCAGCCAATTTGTCATGAGAATATACTGAAACAAATGGTCTTATTTTCAGCATTTTACAAGTTAATGGATGTGCAGGGGATGTGTATTTTCTTGATTTTGATTTTCATAACTGAATTTAGCAAAAGAGTCCATTGGTATGCTGGGTGTTTTTTTCTTGTTTTGGTTTTTTGGATTGTTTATTGTTTTACTGGCTTAATATTGGCTTGAACTAACTTCCAGTGTGCACCTGGAAAGCAGAGATATTGTTTCTCATCTCAGTGAACTGTTTTGGCTAAATACAGGCTCACACTTCAATTTCCTCAAATTTCTTCTTTGAAACTTCTTTGCTCCTCAAAATACATGGCACACACAATAGAAGGCATTACTTTCATGTCAGCTGCACTTAAGCCATGAAAGTTTCTGAAGCCATTGTGGCTAAAAATTCTCTGTTGGTTTCCAAATATACAAATAAAATATATGGAGGGGGGAGTGGGAAGCAGCTTCAAGTTTAATACGTTCCATACATTCCAGTTAATCTAGTGGAATAGTAGCATAGCTGGGTCTTAGCCAGGAGCCCCCTGTTAACTCAGATTCTTGCCTGCACTTAATAAATACATTTTACCATTTGCTTACATGAGACTACTGCTGCATCATTTATCTTGTTCATAATATCAGATAAAATCATACCTGATATATTTGGATAATCTTTCTCTGCCTCCCAAGAAGCGGTGTCATTTGTCACTCATAAGCTTTGAGGCTTTGTAAGCATTCATTTCTACAACATTCAAGAGTTTTATGGGGAAAAACCATTTCTCTGCTAAGCTTTGTCATGCTCTTCTTGAAAGAAAAGGATGGAAAATACTTCTGAAGTTGATTGTTTATCAGAAACCTGAGACATCAGGAATACTCCACCACTAATATGCAGACTGCAGCTGTAATAAGACACTACCACAATTTTTGTAAAACAATGCCTGGTCAAGATAAGAACTTGACTGAGAATAATATAGCACAACTTTCCTAATAAGAAATACCTAAGGGTGCTGAAAGTGCAGTCACACTGAGTGTCACAGAGCACAGAAGCAACGTCATTTGAAAGAATATAAAGAAAAATAAGCATACCTATTTATACTTAACAGCTTCTGTTTCAGGTGCATGTAGCCGGGTCATGAAACATGTGTAACTTCAAGTTAGACAATAAAGACCTGGATTCAAGAAGTGAATACCAACCAAATAACTGTGTATGGCAGTATCAGTCTGAACAATTTTGATCTTTTTGTCACAAGGTATTAGTAAAAGTCCTTTCATCAGCAAGAGAGAAGTAGACAAGATGGAAAACAGAAAGAGACACGGTTATTGGTGAAATCAATATATTATGAGCATGGGGTTGCACTGTGAAGTGTTTAGTTTTACTCTTGGCCCAAATAAGACAAAAGGTGTTGGGCCTGAAGCCCCTTTATCATGGATCTTGTAGGTTTTTTTCTGTGCAAATAGAAGAGATATGTGTTAAGACTCCACCTCAGCTAAGCGTACAATAAAGACAAAAGTATTACAATTTTGTTTCTACTCTCCCACATAGCTACTCCATTGGTACTCTAAAACAGTTTCCTGAATGCTTTTTAAAATATTGATATGATGTACAAGTTTTCCAGAAAATTTCTGAAGCTCCAATATAGGATTTCATGTCACCGGGAACGTTATTCTTTAAGACTCATTTAAATGTTGTTCAGTCTTCTGGCAGATGTGTTTGATTAGGATAAAGTACAACTTGGGCAGCTGTAGGGAACAGATTATGGGTTTGGGATCCCCTATCTGTATCCCCTATCCCTGCTGGCCACACTCGTATCCCACATCAATTTGTAGTTTGTTAGTAGTTTGCACAGTCCAAACTACTGCTCAAAGTTTGGTGAAAACCAAGGTTGTCCAAACATGACAGGAAAGTCTCCATGGACAGAGATCCTGCAAATTTCTTTGATGACCTCTTTCAATGTGCAACTATCCTCACAGAATCTTAATATCTTAAATCAGTAGATCAAACTAGAGAATTGAGAGCTTCGTCTCCAGATTTCTTCTTGCTTGACACCAGAAGAGTCTCTAAATAATAATGCAATTTGCACTGAACTTTTCAGTATTTCAGAAGAAATACTTATGTCAAGAAAGCTAACAGAGACTGCAAGCTGTTCCAACAACAGTGAAATGCCAAAGTCAGTGTCAATAAAACCGAGAACTGAATAGCTGTGCTGCAAGTTCATGACTCCTAATAAAAATATCACTTGATCCAAAGATGACTTTGCTCTTTTCTGTGATCTGACAGCTGAAGTTGAGTGGATCACATGGGAAGCTTCATAGGAACACACAAGTAATCTCAGAATTTTCTCTGACAGTTCAGGAGGACATATTTGCAAAGACTTCCAGTAAAGATGCAATATTCTGTTTCTTGAAGACAAAATGAAAGGGAAAACTCATGTTTGCCTCTAGAATTTAGCACTGTACCTAGCAAAACCTGTTAAAAACAGTAAAAGAAAAAACGGCAACAAATAAAACTACAAAATACCCTAGAAAGACTGAAGAGAAACCTATGGAAAGAAAAGTCTATGCAAGATTGAGGCCTGAATGGATAGGTGTAAGAAATGCCATCTTATTAGAACATACTCCTATGATTTTAAACTTAATTCCAATGTAATACTGGGAAAACCTCAAAACACATTACCTAAGAAGAAACCTCAAGTACTGTGGGAAAGAAATCATTACTGCTTGTTTAGCTGCTGCTTTGAATCCATTACTCTTTTTCCTGATTGTGAACACCTTTACAGACGGCCCTGGCAGATAGAAAAATACAAAAGCTCTCCAAGAGCTCAGAGTTTTAGCCATAGTTTTAGTTTGTGCTGACTTGAAGCACAAAACAGTATTAGAACCAAGAAAGTAAGTCTGTTATAGTGTGTAACTTCACAGTTACCTCAGGCTAAATTCTATGCTTCTTTCCACCAAGACAAATCTGAAAGAAATGCAATTACTTAAATACACTTCAACAACAAGATTCTTTAATCTACTTGTAATGTCCTATATGACTACTTATATATGTTTTCAAAATTAATTCTTCATAACTATTTCAAGCACTTGCTTAAAAACTGATTCGGTATATATTTCTAAAAGCACTTAATATGCTACAATGATTGTATGAAGCAAATTCAAAAGTATCTTTAGTAAAACTCTTAAAAAAGGCAAGGAGGTACTGGTTTCTGAATTTTCATCAAATTTTGCTATTGGTATCTTTGTCTTAACAACAGTGAAAAATCATCATCCTTTTTAACAAGCACAATTTTACCACATTTCTGACAGTCTCCGAATTCCTGTTTTCTTTGAAATGGACTAAGAAAATCAAACCCATCACTAAAAATCAACGGCCTTGATACCACTAGAGGTCACCCTAGGAATAAAATCAATTCCCTGCATGTACAAGAACAGAGAGCTTTTCAAGCACAAATGTATAGCGGAACATAAACACACAGAAACATTGTCTGTATCAAAATTATGATTTTCTAAGAGAAATATTTCCCTTATTCTGAGGCTATTGTAAACTGACTACACTGTTCTTTAGTGTACTTCAGCCTTTGGATGTCTAGTTGCACTGGGGGCATGGTGCTTTATCTCCTAAAAAAAAAAACCAAACCAAAAACAAAACAAAAAAACTCACCCAAAACCCAAACCAAAACCAAGCCGACACCAAACCAAACTGAAAAAAACCCAAAACCAACAAAAAATCAAATACAAACAAATAAAACTTCTTAAAATTCTGGACTTCAAACAGATGATTTCTCTAAAGCGCTTTATTCAGCCCATACGTAAGATATAATTTTTCAGCACCAAGAATGATGGTCTTAAAACAGGCCATCTATTATTCTCCATGGACTATGCTGGATTTGTGTGGGAAAACACAAAGTGCCAGTTTTCTCAGCTTTTGTCTGAAAACACTTGTGCCTCCTTATTTCACAGCATTAGTACAGATCAAAAATCTTCTGCTTCATATAAGAAAAGTTAAATGTCATCTCAGTTACAAGATGTAAAGCAGTGAAAGACAGCAAACTCATTTTATTTAAATATGTATTTATTTAACTAATAGATCAACTCTGATGCAAACCAGCAGTTTGGAAGTGCTATGTGCTTTCCATTGACACAGATCACAGCGATGAGTTCAAGACAGTTATAATTATTAGTCTAATTAATGTTATACATGTCTGTAAGACACTGCAGTGGTTGCAGAGAACTATCACGTACTTATACACCAGATACAAACCATGGGGGACCAGGTTTTCCAGCAGCACAGGCCACACTGGAAGGGTTTAAGGTCAGATGGAATGGAGCTTTGAGGAACATGATGTAGTAAAAGATGTTCCTGCCCATGGTTGGTCTGGATGATGTTTAAGTATCCCTTCCAACCCAAATCATTCTGTGATCTAACTCTGTGGACAACAAGGAGCAGCAGATCCCCATTCTAACTCTTCAGACATGCAGAAATGTGCCAAACAATGTGTTCACATTCCATCAGGTATAGCGTATCTGGTAGTGGCAGAACCAAAACTACTGGAGGAAAAGTTTCTTGAAATTCTTTCCTAACACTGGCTAGAATACTCCTGAAGGAGTACCCTGATACATTAATTACATAGTGCTGTCTGTCTCTGCTTTATTCTGGTATTGATCATGTTCCTTCACTTCTAATCAAGGAAAGGTGAATAAACAGAATTAAATACACTATCATGAAACGCAGGGCAAGAAAAAGGGCCTAAACTGATACTAACATCTTTAGAATGGGTATCTAACTTTGAAAGTGTAGGAGAAGATATAGACAAAGCTGTAGAGGGAAGAAAGACAATGGGAAGGTTTTCTATTTTTGCTTAAAACAAATATCTGTTACAAATCCAAATATAAAAAGAACATGTTAAAAGCCTTGCTCTCAGGCATTTGCCACACAAAATCAAATGCTGGTATGCATTTTCAGGGATCCAAACATATCTGTTACTTCTGACTCAGTAATTTTATTTTTTTATGAGGAATGGGCTTTTTCAAAGGCATTTAGCTTGAAAAAGGATGTTGGAAGAGCTCTTTGAATAAGAGCAGAAACAAAGAATCTTATTTCTAAAACTTAAGTTACAAAACCTGGAAAAACAAATAGGGGTTTTGTTTGCTTGTTTTTAATAAAATATTGATAAAACTGCTCCTTAATGCTGAAATCCCTATGAAGGATGCAGATTCTTTATAACGACCCACATCTGCCCTTTTTATTTTTTTTAATTTTGAATAGCTCTGCAGAGAAAGTGGAGTTGGATAGCAATTTAGTCCCAATAAACCTCTCCAGAAGCAGAAAGGTTTTGCCGTCTCTTGACATTTTCAGGAGAATCTCAAAAAATTGATAGATTGCTACTAGCCCAGATTTCAAAACTTGCACAAAAAGAGAAGGGAGGCTCATGGAGAACATGATGAAAGAGAAAACTATTTTAAATAGAAAGCTGCAAAACCACATTTCAACTAGGCTGACAAAGTACCTGGAATTATGAGCAATGAGGGGCATGCTGTCCTGAAGATGCTGCACCACTGGCCACAGACTAACATTCATGTTAATTTAGGAAACATGTTTTAGACTGAACATAATGGATGACCCTTCTGTGCATGAAGCTTTGTCCCAGTCTGCTTGAAGTTGACTGAACAGCCTGGGGGACTTGCAGTTTTACTAAACACTTCTGCTAATATGGACCGATCAGTCAGGGGTGTGTTCAAGGGTCCTCCCTAACTTCAGAGTTGACCCAACAGAGGCCTCCACTCAAGATGAAGTTGAATAGGCAACACTGTGCAAGTCTTAGCACAGTTACTTCTGTTATGGAATGCAGTTGTACAAAACACGCTGTTGCCAACATGACTACAGTCCCATGGAAGCACCTTCCCATTGCAATACATTATAGGATTTCCTATGTCATCAGGCAGGTCCAACTTAGGATTTAATCTTCCTCCAGTGCTGGTGAATAATGTTACATTAGCTTGCCTGAAAAAATTTTCTATCAATGCAAAACTGGAACAAGAAAATGGAGAATCATGTATTTTACAGAAATGCTAGTTTAAAGCATCTATGCTTCATTAGAATCAAATAAAAACCCTACTTTTCTTCTACAACATTGCAAACTCCAAGAAAGGATGTTTTTCCCCACTCTTTTCTCTCATCTTTTCCACTCCAAAACATGTAGGTGACCCAGTGTTTTTGCTCTGTTAAGAATTAAGCAGTATGAACCTTATTTTATTTTAAATCCTACCTAAAAATGCAGTTAGGCATGCAAAAGGAATTTTAAATCCTGCCTAAAAATGCTGTTAAGCATGTTACTCAGAAAGATCTTAGTGAAGATAACTAAAAGAAGTATTTTTACAATTAGTAAAGATGAAAGTCACACTGAGAATGAATCCTTGCAATTTTGCATAAAATATTTAATGTTTCTGCTTGTATACTGACAAACATGGAGCAATTCCTCGTCTGTGGTGAAACTTCCCATCTATTTGTGTCCCCTGCGAACTTTCAGTATATGGTGTTTTAAAAGAAATAGCTAAGAGCAATGGGCTAAGTAGTGGAGTTTTCCTTCAATAAGAAATCCACATCTTAAGCACAGCCATGAGGGAAACAGATCTACACTGTTTAAAATCCAACTAGAATAGGTTCTTCAAGAGTTTTAACCAGAAAATGCTTTAAGGAAAAATACAGGCAGCTGGAATATGGTTTCTTGGTTTCTAATTGAAACAATGGCCTGTTTTATTTCATGCTGGGATTTCAACAGACTCTTAATTAGAATTTTTACCATGCAGTTTTCAGTAAAAAATATCTTGATGACATTCTGGTCTTTGAGAAGTTCCTGGGAGACTTGACACCTGTTACTCCTTGGAAGAACATTCATTCAAAAAAGCAGGCAGGCAATAATAGTCCCCAACTCATAGTATTATGTCTAAATATCCAGAGTATTTAAAAGAATAATGAAAATACTGGAAAATACTTTGAACAGTCCAGACTTCGTGATGATAAGCAGACAGCAGTGCTCAAAACAAAAGGCAAGAACACATGGGTTGCCTGCTACATTTTAGAATACTAACAGAATGCTTGCAATGTAAATGTATAGTTGTTAAAATCACTACTATGGCATTTCCTAAGGACATGAAAGAATTATCCTTACCTATGTTATGAAAAGCAGTTTACTTATTGAAAACAGCAGTTGAAACGTAACTTTTTATATAGTTAAAAAAAATATGCAAAACTGGATATTATTACTCAAATTGAAACATGCATTCAGAATATATAATTTCATTTTTCAAAACACTGAATAAGGGATACTCATAACCAGCATTACTATGATTCATCTTCACGTAACTTCTTAAAATGGCAAAAAATTAGTAAATTAAAACCTCTAGTGAATTAAAGAAAATCCATGCTGTACTGAAGATACCACCTTTAGATTGAACTTCATGAGAGGAGAGGAATGGAGGTGAGGGGACCTACAGCAATCATCTAATCCGCTTCATGGCTGACCAAAAATTAATGCATATTACTATTACAACAAAGGCACTGTTCAAATGCTTTTTAAACACTGTCAGGTGTGGGACATTGATCACTTATCAAGGAAGCCTGTTCCTGGTAAAGAAACTTTTCCAAATATCAAGTCTGAACCTCCCCTGATGCAGCTCTGAATGATTTCCGATTGTGTCCACTGAATTCCAGGAATAAGAGCAGCTGCTCCTTCATTTTCCCTTTTCATACTCATCAAAATAAATTGAGTTTAACTCTTGGGCTTTACTGACATGGACAACATTCATTTTAAGTGCTGATTTTTAAATCAAAATAAAAAGGGATAAAGGTATAAAATAATAACATCATCAACAAAGTTTGAGATGCATGGGTAAATTAGAAAGAGAAACTATTTTTTTTGTTCTGCAGTAATTTACTTCCTGACTGCCGGAAGCAAGAAAATCCCTAAATTTTCTCCCTCTTACTAAGAGGTAAACATTTCTGTGTTATGCATACACAGAAATAAATGCATCATCTGCAGTCTGGTCTGAGTTAGATCCACCTTTTATGTGAAGAAGGTCCATGAAGGCACATTCTGGAATTCTTTTCTGGATTTAAATGAAGGGGTATCTAAACTGTTATTGCAACAGCAGTTTTCTGTCAAATTTTAGCTGAAGTTTATTGTCCCAAAAGTGGAATTCTCATATGAACACTCCTAAGTCGTTTCAGTACAAAGCCAGTGGAGTCAGCTTAAAGCATCTCAAAACAAATTTGGATGACTTTACACTTATATGAACAACTTACACAGACACTTTTAGCTTCACAGCTGTGTCAACAGAAACTGCAAGAAATAACTTCTCAATTTCTATAACTAGATGCAAGAGAAATGACCTGTATATGCCTCCAGCCCCTCTTGGAATGAGAAAAATTAAAAAGGATGTTAGAGAGATTGTGGCAACATGGCTACTAGTTCATTCTCAGGACAAATCAATGTCTCTTAATGGGAATCCAAATTAGACTCATCAGAAACCAAACTCCAAAACATGTAAGAATTTTGTATTCTTTTTCTCACCACACATTAAATAAGATGCCTTTTGGGTCAAATTTCAGGCGGAGTCCAGGTTTTTTATGGCATGGACTATTGTAGAAATACCGTGGCAAAAACTGTCATAGAAAATGCAACCTGCTTCACAAGCAGATTCAGCCCTGGGAAAGAGCTTATTGCCTTGGTTGTATTCTATTGTGTCTGAAATGCTCTCACCTAGAGCTGCTCTCTGAATGTGTCTCTGGGTTATCTCTCCTTTTAGATGGTCTGTAAAAGACAAAAAATGCAAACAGTTAGAATTCAAATTGTCAAAAATCAGTGAAGTCACTGCTTTCCCACCATCTGAAACTCCCTTTGCTGCTGGCCAATTTTATTTTTTTTTGGTTCTGTTTTTTTTTTCCCTGATCCGTGGGACAAGAAGTTTTTCTGAGTTCTCTCATTCTCTCTACTGCAAATAAACAAGTAGGTAAAATGTGACTCTACATATCTTAAGATTAACTTTGTCCAGTAAGAAAGATCAAAAATGAAGTAATTTACAATCAAGCACTTTCACAGGATAATGATCTGTTGCTGCTAGATACAAAAGACAAGCAGAATTCCAAGTATTTGTTCAAACAGATTTATAGGTGCTAACAGTGTGTAATGGAGATATTAAGTCAGTAGTCCACCTCTTTGCCAGTGAAAAATTGGTTCCTTACAGTCCATTTTTCCTGTTCAGCTCAGTTTTGAAAATCCCATGCACTAGAGCTTCTGCAAGTTCTACTACTGTCCTTGTTCCTGTCAGGAGAGGGTTAATTCTTGCAGTATCCGGGAGGGAGTATGGCTAGGACCCTGAAGTTATGCTATACCACTTCACATCATTGCAGGGGACTGTGTGGGGGAAAAAGGACTCTCTTCCAGGGAGAAGGTGTTCCTTCCAGTTGAGAAAATGTAGTGCAGGGAGCCATCCAGTATTGTCTGTTATTAGGGAGTTTTTCCCTGTGAATTGTTTCTTTTCTTGTACCCTCTGTCATTAGTACTGTTGCTGTTACTGTTCATGTTTCCAGTAAATTGCTCTTATCTCGCCCCATGATCTTTGCCTGTTGTGCCTCCAATTCTCGTCTGCATCCTGCTGCAGTGGGGAGAGGGGGAAAGTGGGAGCGAGAAAAAGAGCAGTGTGTAGTTTGGGGAGTCTTGGTGGGGAAATGAATTGGGGAGTACCGTTCCTAAACCACAGCAACTACTCAGCAGAACTCACTGTGGAGATGCCATTGGTTTTCAATCAAAAATTAACTAAAATTTCATTGTCTCATTATTTCTAGTTAGGCTCCCAGGCCTAACTAGAGAATAATTCACCTTTACCCTTCTTTTATCAGTTTCCTCCCTGATCTAAGACACTGTTCCAGTTTGCCAATTATTCCAAACCATAATTAAATTACCACATGGGAAGCCATTATTCAGAGATATGAATAGAACCAATAAAGGAGAAACATAATGCTAAATGTGCAGCTTCAGGAGTGTATGTGTTCTGAGGGAGGATGGGATTATGCCTTTCAGGTTTTCAAATTAAAACAATTTCTAAGCAGAGACTTGTTCATAATCTTTACTAATATGTACATCTGGATAGCAGGGAAAGAAAAAAATCCAGGCTGGATTCCCCTTTTTTTTTCCCCCAGACCTCATTATTTACATCATATTAGCATGCATTCTGAATTAAAATATCCTTTTGCTTACAAGTGAAGACTTACAGAGTAAACTAATCAGAACAAATGAAGTCATTAAAAGTTGTCAAATGCTTAACCATAGAATGTAAAAAGCCATTTAGAATTCACAGGTCATGAGAATTAGACTGCTCTGTGAGCACAAAAAGACCATGACAAATTAAATTTCTTTGGAAATTATGAGAATAATTGTTAAGTATTTAGTAGCTTTGTAGAAATGGTATTGTATGCAATGTATTACAGTACAACAATCAAGTTTTGTTGTTTTGAATGTTTATAAAAAAACAAACAAACCAAAACACCCCACCTACTCTTCGACTATAAAATAGATATTGCAGAGTTGCATTTTTCTGCAGAGGAAGTTTTATTCTTTTTAGTTATTTTTACTTGAACCAATGAATTCTTCTGTACTTAAAGTTAGCTGTAAAATTAAGTAGTCTTCAGCTACTGAGAAACTGATTAAGTGAAATAACTAACCTCATCTAACCCCGCTGCACAACAAACAAATAAATTCTTTATCTCAACCCCCTTGATTAATAATTTTTACCAATAAAAGCCCAGTTAAATGATCAACACACATGATATTTGTGCTTTGAAAGTTTTATCAAGCAACTCAGTTGATGTCAATTCTCAGTAAAATGTGATTAAATGTCCAATTTTTTCCTCAAATTGCTTTTTGCTACTCTAGGTATTTAGATCCTTGTATTCTATTGCATTATATCACATAGTGTGATGTTACTCACTCAATACTGAGCCATGAGATAGTCATGAAAATTTCTAGTAATCTTGAGATTCATCTCAATGGATTACCATTAACTGAGGTGCCTCAGAGAACTATCTATACATTTATCTTCATGTAAGACCTTAGAAACTCTTTCTTATGCACTGTGAGCTGCAAAAGGCAACTGCCCCTGTCAGTTGATAAAAATGATGCTGTTCATTCAGAGCCAACTGCAAATAAGAGTGACATACAGTTCTCAGTCCTGTCAATATATGGCGTTATTTCTCCTTCTTTAACCTTGCTACAAACAGATCATCAGCAATCTAAATGTTTTGCATTTCAAGTGGCAATGAGGTCAACTGAAAAAAAGCAAGGCAAACAAGTCAATGAAATTAAGTTCAAACAGATAGATAACAGCTTGCCATCAATACAAACACGTGGAAACACAAGAACATGGGGGCGGTTCTTAAATGATTATAGCCAAGAGGCTTGACTTTCAATTATGTAGAATTCACTCTCAACACAGCTGGGATAGAAACCACGGAGGCTGCAAAAGTTCTACTGCAAGCTTTGTCAGACCAATCAGCAGTGTGAAACTGTCCCAAATGCTCCTCTCTCCCTTCATTCTATCCTTTGTACACTTCTGCTCCATGCATGACATGGACCATGATGTTGCAAGAAAGCTTGTCCTTTGATTTGGTGGCTTTGTGAAGCTGGAACCAGACCACCTGTAGTCAGAAAGGAACCAAAGAAAACTTCTTTGGCCAGAAAAATAAAAATCCAGCCTTCTAGCAAAAGTTTTTATTCTACAAATAGAAACAGAAAGGTTACATTTATCTGATTCACACAGTCCAAACTGCCTTTTCAGGGCAGCAAAACCTGAACTTCATTTCTCAGAAAACTTCCTGAGGAGAAACTGTAATTGTATTACGGGAAAAGTAGCCCAAACAGGAATTCTGATTCAGGGGACATGGTGGTATCATGAGGCACCTGACTAAAATTCCATGCCAAGGCTTAGCCAGATATGATTTAATCTTTCAATTTGTTTTAATCCAATTTGAAATCTGACAGTTTATTTAGATTTAATTTGGAAAAAAAAAAGGTTTTCATGTAGAAACTCTTATTTTTGACATAAACTTAAGATTTTCTGGGCATGTTTTTGATTAAAGTAATCTTGTTTTGTTTTCAGTATAAATACTTGTGGGGGAGAATGAATGTTTCTGAACTGCTCTACTTTTCTGCCTCTGAGAACACCAATGCAAGGCTTGAAGTTCCTAAGTGACAGAAGTAGGGGATGCTTCCAGTACTGTTGCCTGCACAGATCATCCCATATAAACAAATGGAGGATTTCAGTTTTTAGTACTGCCAGTTCTACAATCTTCATAAACACAAATATTTACCCAAAGAAATATGAAGACTCACATTCTCATTAAAAAATGCCATGTCTTCTGATTCCAACAGTGTAAAGTTGAGGACAAGGTAGTGCTTAAATGTGGCTTGCAAAAATTAAATTTAAGACTTGGAGAACATCTCTCAACATATGGCTAATTATGTTTTCTGAAGTTCCACCAAACAAGAAGCTAAAAATGGGTCTATAGCTGATACCAAATTTTTTTCCAGTGGAGTCATTCTTCATTTGGAGATAACGGTCCCAATAAAATGTTGAATGCTCCAATTCCACATGTTTTGGCAAAAAAGTAGTTTTGGGGAATTTAAGAATTCACTCAGCATGCAGCCAGCTGTCATTAAGGCTGTGATAAATCTGTTGGTTTTGGCCTGTGTTTCTGGACACATGTACCATCCTGAGGTATGGAGAAGAGATGAACTGGTAACACAGAACTTCAGCTTTGTGACAGGAGACAAAAGCAAGGACGGAAACAGAGAAAACAATGTTTTATCAGGTTCTCCATATAGTACTATTATAAGGTTTCAAAGACTGCTAACTTAAAGCATAGAAGTGCTGGTCAAGTTAAAAGTACACATACAAGCTTAACTCTCTCCCTTCAAGAATATTTGTATTCTGAGGTATTGGTAGACCTTTAACTTGATGGAGAGTCTCTTCTGACTCAATAATTGACAGGCTAAAGCCTTTGTCAGCTTTTCATCTCCCGGTATTTTTTGTACTTCTTTATTATTTCATATTTTCCAAGCCTGTGTTTGTCTTAACAAGTCCTTCCATCCCAGAGATACTGAAACCTTCACACCTCAACTGGGATGTTGTATCTCTTTCTTTCTTCATTGTAAAATTGGTTTTGGTTTTACATCAAGCTGAACAACCTCTTATGCATCCAGGGAACCTCTGATTCCTGGAATTCACCCTCCAGGGCATTTTGGGTCCCTAATCGAGCTATATGGTATTAGTGTCTTTTTTTTTCTCTGTTTCTTACACTGCCACACCAGTCTATATGCTGGGGGTGCACAAGTGGCTGCAATAGGACAGCTGACCCCAATGGACCAAAGGGATATTCCATACCATGCTTAGTTAAAGAAAGCTGTGCAGAACAAGAATGGAGCAAGGGCATTTGGAATGATGGTATTTGTTTTCCCAAGTCACTGTTAGGAGTTATGGAGCTCTGCTTTCCTGAAGATAGTTGAACACCTGGATATTGACAGGGAGGAGTGAAGGAATTTCTTACTTTGCTTTGATTGCACGCACAGCTTTTGCTTTACCTATTAAACTGTCTTTATCATAACCCACAAGATCTGTCACTTATCCTTCTGATTCTTTCCCCCAGTCCCACCAGAGGGGAACGAGCAAGTGGCTTTGTGGTGCTCAGTTGCCAGCTGGGGTTAAACCATGACAGGAAATATTTGGGGGTTTTGTTTGTAATGCGATGCCCCTACATTTGCAGCTGGACCCAGCTATCACCCAACTATGAAGACCTAATCAAGGCTCTGGATCGATTAAACCAGATTCATAAAGTTGAGTGCCTCCACTTGAATCAGATAAGAAGTCCTGCTGAATGAGCACAAATTGAAGCTGCATATTCAGCAAATAAGCACTGAAACGGGCTTTTACAGACAAAGAGGACATCACATAAATTCCATGAGCCATGCAGAGATATATTTTTAACTGAGCTTGAGGTCAGACTTGTAACAGCTTACAAAGTATTCCTGAAAGTAGGGGACATTGAACCCAAACGGAGATGTCCAAGAGGAATAATTTCTCAGATGAAGAGTATCAAACTGAGATAGTTATTGGAAATCATACCAGAAGTTAGATATTTTTGCAAATCTGATGCTGAAATTGTACAAGAACACAGTCTACGATAAAAAGTATCTGACAAGAAAATTCATGGAATAAAAAAAAAGATTCTGTTCTAACTCAAAATCCAGCAGCACTAAGAGCAGATAAACCATACAGCTTTTCTCTGACCCAAAGAAATATTTGGGACAAATTCTTACTCTTTTTCAAACTTTGTCCTTCTCCAACAGCAAAAACATGTCAATTGGCTCTCTTAGGAAAATGTGCAGAGGCAAAGTAGTCTACATTAGCAACCTGGCTCAACACTATTTCTGATGCAAATGCTTTATTTTGGGACACATGCTTGGCCAAATCCCTGTGTAATCTGATAGCTCCTCATTTTTAGAAAGCCCTTGGAGGCGTCAGGGCAAAAACCACACTTTTGCAGCGTTCAGGGTCTCCTGACCATTGCACATTTGTTTTTAAAGGTATGAAATACAGCCCTCATCAGCATTACAGATATATTAATGACAATACGTGAAGTAGCATATTGTAAAGTATGACCTGCTGCAGCAGATTTATGCCTTTTGTTCACTGAAGAAACATCTGCAGCAATTTAAGATTTTACTGGCTCTCCTTTCTCCTTTTTCCTCTCCTTTCCCTCCATCCCAAAGTTTGCTGCCAAAGGTCACTGCCCCACAGTAGAGGCAAATGTCTGTCTTTGTTCTGGCTGCTCTAGCAGAGTTTGGCATCTCAGCACAAGCATACCAGCAATTTAAGCTGAGACACCATCATCGGGTCAAGTACAATGCAGTAAACACTCTCTTTTGCCAGGTCAGAAGAAAGGATTGGAGACAGTAACTGCCAGAAAGAGATGGGGCAGACCACTGAGAGCAAGGTAGCTGATAGTATTTAGGAGACCTCATCAGTCGGAAACCTCAGAAAAGACAGCAGGTTCAGAATTGGAAGCATAGCCCCAACTTCCACAACAAATTCATAGCTGCAAACCATAGCCTAAGCTCAGCACATGAACAAACACACATGGAAATAAACATGGGAATTTTTCCAACATAATCTCCTTCCTTGAAGTTTAACTATCACAGATTCAAATGCATACATTTTGCTATAATGTAGGATACTACACATTTTGAAATTTCTATTTAAAATATCTGACTTGGGCATGTTCCCTTCCTCGCCATACCCAATTGAGACAGTAACAGTTTTTATTGACATATTTAATACCTCAAGTATGATCAAATTTACAGATAGAAAGCTTAGGAGGCAGCAGTCTCTGTCAGTCATTGCTATAGGACGACACTGTACTTGACTTCTCAGGAAGGATTTCTTCACTGAAAGGGTGGTCAGGGATGGACTACCCAGAGAGGTGGTGGAGAAACCATCCCTGGAGGTGTCGAAGAAACAAACACTTACTGTCAAGGTCTAATTAAAGAGATGGTGGTCAGTCAAAGATTGGACTTGATGATCTCGGAGGTCTTTTGCAACCTAAATGATTCTGCAATTCACTGATTATTCCTTGCGCTACTTAATATACAGTCCTCTGAACTCTGTACCCATTTCTATGCACTTATTTCTAACCTCCATATTAAGTCTCCTCCCATTTTCTTATATGTTCTTGTCAGTTCTGGTCATATGACATAACTTTTTTTGCTCACAAGATGATTATTTGCACTTTCTGATTGATGGTCATTTCTGTAACTGTTTATTGTTTCGCCTGCCTTTCCACAGCACCCTTTATCCCACTTTTTTTTCTAATAGCCTTTCATACACTTTGGTTGCTACAGAAAAAAAAATGCTTTGAAAGGGTTAAACAGCAAAACTGTAGAGAAACTGAATTTATTTTCCTGATGATACCATTCTGGACCTCTCTCTTTCTCTAAGTACAGACTGTCATAAGCTGCACAGACCTTGATTGTTGAGGTATTCCCCCAAGTCCCATTCATCTAAATGAGGGAAATGCTAGCATGTTCCACAACTCCCATACAGACAAAGGTAGAGGACTTCTTTCTGTAGGAAGCAGAATATGGGAAGTGGCTAGTGCATATAAATTCCTAACAATCCCCATGCTCAACATTGGGATATCTAGGATAACCAGCTGAAAACATTAAGGGCTCTGGACTGCAGTTCAACATCTCCTTGAAACTCGAACTCAGAACCTGGATGCTTTCTGAATTTAGAAATAATTGCTTTGACCTTTATTCTATTGTCACAAGGTGGGCTGCTACTGCTTATTGCTGCCCAGGCATTTTCAGCCAAGCACGGATATATAGCAGCAAGCATACTCCAAGAGACTTTGCAGAAGGACACATCATTTCTGAATTCTTAATGGGGAGGGGATAAGTAGCTCAGTAAATAGTTCTTCTGTATGCGCAAGCAATGGCAATTTGTCGTTTTTCAGGAATTAAAGTAAGCAGGTTCTTTTTTTTTTTTCCTTGATAGCTCTTTTGAAGTTAGGTACCTAAATTTCATTTAACCTACTCCAAAGTGCTATTTTAGGTGTTGCCTAAAGCTAACAAATATTCTGTGTATCTGTCTTCACATGCTAGAAAAGAGACAGAAATGATGCACATCTGGAAACCGTTGTTATGTTGTTTATCACATCTATTTGTTCAGGAATTAAATATTAAGCTGGTCCAAAAAGCATGATTCAAAAACAATGCCATATGGATAAGGAGCCATAACCTGTGAATTTAGTGCTCTGGATCCTCATATAACTAAATGCAGTTTCTCTCTTGATTATTTCTGAGAAATTAATGTGAAGAGAAAGAATAAGAAAAATAATGTCAGAGAAATAGCTTTGTATACAGTTCCTTTTTTTTGTCTTTTTTTTTTAGTGCCCAAAGATGAGAAGTTCAAAAAATAAATAAAGGGTCTTAAAAGCACAAACAAGAAAACTAAAAAAGTCAAAACCAAAGAATATTATGACCTCAAGTCTTCTGGTAATAATACACTGGTATCAGTTCATATTTTAAACAGAGAGTGGCTATATCCAAGTATAAGATGAACACAATTTTCTTCTGCTATTAATATTGCCTGCATGGCTTTATAATTTCTATGCAATCTGATGTCCAGTATTATATTGTGACATTTTTTTCTGGCCAGAGCTGCCCAACAGAAAAATGAAGTATAGAATTCACTGTATATTTTACTTTCACGAACTTTTAAAATTGTGATATCTTAACAAAGAAATTGCCCTGGAATTTAGCTCATACTGCTCTGTAAACTTCTGGTCAAATGAGACGGACTGATGTTAAAAATCTGACAGATATGACACAAAGTTAAAAATAAAATAGATTAAAAAAATTGTAGGGCTGAAGCTGATTGGATATGCTACCATGTTTTGAGGGAATGCACGTAAAGGTTTTACAGTCATTGAAGCTAAGTCAGAGTGTGTATAATAATATAATGGGTGTATGACACATTTTTTAATGCTCATTTACTTGTATTATTTGTACCAAATCTTCGAGAGTTTACTTTGAGTGTTAGACACATATTACCATTCCAGTAATATCTGAAAAGATACAGCATATATTTACTGTTGTGGATAAGCCTAAGTTTGCTTCTTGAATTTACCAGCCAATTTAAAACGCAACCTGATTCTATATAAGTGGCACAATGACATCATCAGCTCTGAACAGACATCTTCCCATAGCCTTAACGAAAGAGCATGAGAAAATCTTCATAATACAGCTATTCTCTGTTGATTGCACTCCCTCTGCAACATTCACAGCCATCTGTAGTGACATCACTAGTCCTACATGATTTAGAAACCAGTATGATTAGAAAAAACAGCTATTGTATTTTAGTACATGTAGGTCTGTATGCCTATACTGCACGTCTGCATGAATGCTGTCCAGATGTGTAAATTAACCACAGGATACTACAAAAAACAAATTTGTATTTCTGTGCTCATGAAGGGGTATCACTCTTTGACAGTACTACTCTGAATAAGCCAAAGTCTGCTTCGGTGGAGTTTGAAGGTTTGATTTCTCACTCTTAAAATCTCTGGCCAACCAGCAGTAAACACATACATGACTTAGATGCATGACTCATAGGAATACTAAGTTTGCAGATGACACTAAATTGGGAAGAGCTGTCACCTCCCTAGAGGGCAGAGAGGCCCTGCAGAGAGACTTTGAGAAACTAGAGATGGGCAATCACCAACTGTATGAAGTTTAACAAGGACAAGAGCTGGATTCTGCACCTGGTACAGGGCTCTGCATCCTAGGAAACATGATGCTGGCAAGCAGTGCTGCAGAGAGGGACCTGAGGGTCCTGGTCAACAGCAAGTTGAATGCGAGTCAGTAGTGCCCTGGCAGCCAGAAGGGCCAACAATGTCCTCAGTGTCCTGGGGGGCATCAGGCAAAGCATCGCCAGACGGTAGAGGGAGGGGATTGTCCCGCTCTGCTCTGCACTGGAGCGGCCTCACCCTCAACACTGTGTGCAGTTTTGGGCGCCACAGTATAAAAAAGACATTAAGCCATTAGAGAGTATCCAAAGGAGGGCCACAAGGATGGTGAAGGGCCTTGAGAGGAAGCCATGTGAGAAATGGTTGAGGTCACTTGGTCTGTTCAGCCTGGAGATGAAGAGACTGAAGGGAGACCTCACTGCAGTCAATAGACCCAATGATCTTGATGGATTTCTTCCAGCTCAGCCTATTCTATGATTCTATGATTACAGAAAACTTTTTGTACAAAAGACTGTAGGATTTAACACACATACCCCTCATAATACAGCATTAAGTATCATCTAGCATCTTTTCTTTAAAAAAGCAAATTTAAGACTGACTTAAGAACATACTTCCCCATAAACCAGTAAAATGCAGTGTAGTGATCCAACAATGACTACATGTTTTCAGTCTAAAGATAGCTTACAGGCAGAAATCTGTTACTGAGCAACAAAGTCTATAGTCATAGCAGTTCATAGCTTGATTACATCCAAAGAGCTCAGTCAATTTGTTTTAGTTATTCTTGCGAAAACCTGAAGTAAAGTGTTTACATGGCTTCTTCTTGAGCATAGCTTTTTCCCCTGAAAATACTTCTGTTTCTAAAGAACAGAACATCATTTGTAATAATTAGAAAATGAAAATGTTTCCTACACATGTAAATTCCAACACAGATCCAAAGAAAACATTAACATCTTAGGCCTGCAGTGACTGTTACACTAATAAGGTTCTTCTGTTTAAAGAATAGCGCACTAGGGGAGCATAATAGAGCTGTTCAAATTAATTCAGTCAGTTTGGTATTTTCTGAATAAGTCATTTGACAAATCATGTTTTCTCATTCTAAGGATCCATTCAGCCTATGCATTGTCACCCTGGGGCATTGCCTATTGTTTGAAAGTAAAAACAAACATATGCAAGCTATTCTGAAACAATGGACAATATTTAGCATTGGCATTAACACATGCATTGCCCCCAGAAGCCAAAAGACTTGTACCTTCCGAAATAAGTTTCCTGAGTGCTGCTGTAGAGACTATTTTATATTACCAAAGATGGTATCTTCTTATAAGGAGAAGCAGAAAAAGCAAAAAGGCTGACAGAAAGCTGCTAGGGTCTTTTGTCAGTCTCATCTCTAACAAACCAGGTAAGACAAACCCTACAGTAGCCAAGGACTGATGGTGACAGAGCAATGATGTCTTTCCTTCTGTCTTCTCTGACAATTGCCCAAGCTGACAATTGCCATGGTCTGCTCTGGAGCAGCAGCAGGATGGACAGCTCTGTCAAAGCTCCATCAATCTAGGTGTACTCCTGAAGTGAGGCAAACGCTAGACCTATAAAGTTTACACTGCCTACAGTAAGTATAGCAAAGACGGATTGTCTCTCTTGATTTCAGAAAGATACAGTAATGCTTTACAGGCTATTGCAGTATAGTTTAGTCTTGTCTGCTTTTCTTCCTTATTTGCACATCTTACTATCAGTTTTCCGGGAACTCTTATTCAGCTAAAAATACTATTTTATTATACATTGCCTAATCATAGGGTGTTGAGAATTATACTCGGCAAATACAACTGCACTCCTCTAAGACAATGTGAGCCTTGCTCACGTGGCAGTGACTTCTGAGATTCTAAGAAAAATTCTCATTTGAACCAAGAATATGATCTGTTAATTACAAACAAGGTACTTAATTGATTACTCTATGAACTCTTGTTGTGAAGAAACAAAAAAAATCATTAACATTCCACTGAACTACTAGCAAGAAAGAAAAATATATTCCCATCACTCTGCTATATATTTTGAGCCAACTGCCTGCTCCTAGGACAAGAAAACAGGTTGTGGAAGCTTGCATCACAGCACTGAGTCTGTCCCAAGAGGGTAGCCACCAGCTACCATGTTGTAGCTATCTGCCAGGCCTGTGTAAAATTCATGACATCTATTCTGCATCATAGAACCTTGAGGAGGTCTTCCAGGAGATTCTCTGAGAGATCACAGCAATTGTATATTGTGCTCTACAGATCCCTGGCTAAACTGGGCCATAAAAATCACTACCGAGACAGTAGAAAAAGAATCTTAACAGACTCAGGGTGAAAGTAAGATATATTTCATCACGGAAAGAAGGAAATAAGTTAAAATGGAAGAAGCTGTAACCAAACAGAAAAATAAGATGTAGCATCCTGCAAAGCAGAGTAAATCATGTTTCTACAAAGGACAAACTGCAGATGGTGACAAAGTGGTTAAGAAAATAAAATCTGCAGAAGCTCAGCTGTTTTTGTATGTGTTTTCAATTCTGTGCTTCCAAAAATCAAAACGTAGCATTTAAAAAATAGATTCCAAAACTGCAGTCATAATGGCATGATGATTAGATATTTATCCAAAACAAATACACATAGGAATTGTGTTTTTTTAGCATTAGGTTGCAAAACAATTGGGCCAAGAAATTAAGAAGAAAGAATCTGAAGACTGTGTCAGCCATGCTGAATGGCTTCAGCTTTAACAGCTACTGCTATTTTTGGTGGACACATAAACACGCCATTTATTACAAAACTGCTTTGAAACTGACCTGGAGATCAGAAACAGACTGGGGCTTCTAGGCACCGGGCCACACTGAATAACATCCCAGCTGGGAAATTACATCTGGAGGACTGTTTGTCCCAATGGCCTGTTTTCTCTTCTGTTTTTTTTTTCACAGATGGCTGCAGGTTTTGCAGATCTAATGTGCTTTTTTATATCAGTCAGAAGTGATATCCTCCAGGAGTAAACAGCATAGTTACAAACCCAAGATGAAGCATGGAAGAAATAGTATTTGTACTCCTTTTTCTGATACAACTTGTGTTCTGAGACCAAGACTGAGTCTGTTGAGTGGCAGAGGACAGATGCAACATATAGGCAGATTCTCAGGAGAAAAGCAATCAGAGGAGAGTAATTACATCAAGGCTTTATTTTTCCATATATCCCAGTGCAGAACAGAAGTGATGAAGCACCATGCAGGAAACCTTTTTTTTCTCAGAGATGATGTGTTCTTGTCAAATCTCCCACTCCTACAGCTGAATGACTGTTTCAGCCTGTTCTAGAATGCTGATCTGACTGTTCATCTGGAACTTCTCAGATACTGACCAGTCCATCTAGGGATCCTGGACACATAAATCATGGTATATGCAGCATGTATGCAGATCAACACCAAGCAGGCTTTGTAGAAGGCCCACACAGTATGTTTGACACCTACAGAATGTGCTGGATGAGTTGCACAGCTTGACCAGTTGCACATCTTCAGCATATCCTGAGCATGTTAGATTCACCATGCTGCTCAGACTTCTGTCTGTGAAGGAAATTTGGGACCTTTAGTTTTTTTAATGCTTACCATTGATTGATATGTTAATGCTTGGTTCTCAGGGATCTTTCTACATCAAAAATGAACTCTGATCAAAGAACAAGATAAATAGCAAATTATATTGCTGTTCTTGCAGTTTTATGTCTCTCACGACACAGAATTCAGTGTAGTATTTAAGGGCAGTACACAACACTCCCATAGGGTGAAACACTTATTAAATGAGAAAAAGCACTTGAAAGACCATATCATACCTCTTGTACCACTCCTGAGGACCATGAATGAGAAAACATGTAAAGGCAACCACATTTGAAATACAGGACAGTCTGAAAGTGACTGGCTGAGCATACGACAATGGATTACTCTCAAAATCAGATGAAGGCTGAGCAGCCTTAGTGATATGAAGATGAGTGAAATTGTGAATGAAATTCAAGGAGGCAGTTTTGGAGACCTCAAAGGTGGACAATACTGCAATATATTTCACAGTATAAGTGATATGATTTGTCTTTTTAAAATTAATTGTATAGGTTACAGGTTTAGCAGGACCAAGTGCAAGGTGCTGCATCTGGGTTGGGGCAACCCCCAATACCAATACAGGCTGGGGGATGAACAGATCAAGAGCAGCCCTGCTGAGAGGGACTTGGAGATGCTGGTGGATGAAAGGCTAGGCATGAGCCGGTGACATGAGTGTGCAGCCCAGAAAGCCAGTTGTGTTCTGGGCTGCATCAAGGTCGGCGTGGCCAGCAGGGCAAGGGAGGTGATTCTCTTGCGAGACCCCAGCTGGAGCACTGCATCCAGCTCCAGAGTCCCCAACACAGGAAGGACATCAGCCTTTTGGAGCAAGTCTAGAGGAGGAACACTGAGTTAATTAGAAGGATGAATCATCTCTCCTGTGAGGAAAGGCTGAGAGAATTGGGATTGTTCAGCCTGGAAGAGATGACTTAGGGGTGAGCTAATTGTGGCCTTCCAGTACCTGAAGGGAGCCTACAAGAGAGAAGGAGAAAAACAAAGAGCATGTAGTGACAGGACAAGGGGGAATGGCTTCAAACTGAAAGAAAGTAGGTTTAGAATAGGTATTATGAAGAAATTCTTTACTGTGAGGGTGGTGAGGTGCTGCAACAGGTTGCCATGAGAAGCTGTGGATGCCCCATCTGTGAAAGCGTTTAAGTCCAGGCTAGATGAGGCTCTGAGCAACCTGTTCTAGTGAAAGATGTCTCTGCCTGTAGCAGGGGGGTTGGAACTATGTGACCTTTAAGGTCTCTTCCATCCCAAAACATTCAATGATTCTATGTCTTATGTTTGTTGTCCTTTATCAACGAAAACAACAGAAAAGACAAACAGCATTTCCTTTTCAATCTTTACACAAGGAGAACTCCTACTGACCTCAGCTAGAGCTTCTCTTTAGTGAGGATTTCAAGATTTCAAAGTCCATGGATTTTAAAGGTCTCTGCTGAGAACAGCAATTCATATAAGCTACCTGAAGAATGAAATGCTGTGGAATGACATTATTGAGTTATCTGCTCATTAAATCTGCACACTGAATTCATTTATTTATGAGTTGCTTGCATCTCATTTGAACCATATTTTTCAGTGGAATGTAACCTTTCTTCTTGAAGTTTCTCAATCCCTTTTTAAACCTGATCTTGCCATTTTTCTTCTACACTAGTCATTTCCAGTAAAATTCACTGAACATGTATATCAGATATAAGTCTGCATAAGTACGTGATACTTTCTGGAAGTAAACTAGAACAGTGAATGAGATCAGCAGCTATGAAGTTGGAATGTTAAATTCCATAAAAGAATATTACACTGAAGAATGGAATTAATTTCAAAGCATAGTAATTTCTCTTGTATTATTGCCTCACTTCATTCACAGCTGAAACAATGTCCAGTAAGCTAATGCCTCCGACTCAGAAAATTTATATTAATATAAAGCAATAGGTAACACTACCAATATTAATGAGCTTTAAGAAAGCAACACATTGATTCTGACAGATTTTCTTTTCATATAGAAAATAATTTTCAGCATTGTCATTTCATTTAGGTTCCATGTAAAGCATGGAATTTTTCTTCAACAGAGAAATGCCTCCTTCCAAGTACAGGTACTTCTTCAGCAAAACTTTTAAAAATGCTATTTGCTCATTCATGACTTCCCTCAACTTTTTCAGCCCATATAATCATGGCTTAAAATATGCACAACAGTCCTAATACCAGCCTTGGGATTCTAGTTCTTAACTAACTGCTTCTCCCTTTTCAAAGTAATTTATTGCCTGCACGTAAGGCTAAAACAATGTAGATATACAACATAGCCAACAGAGTGCTCTCTGAACACCTCTGCCTAAAACTCCTAATTTCATCTTATTTCTTTTCTTATCTTTGCAAAGACATTGCTGCTATCAGTTTCCTTAATAAAGTCGCCCAGGTATAGAGAAAACCCTTGCATGAACTACTGTTAATTTGAAGCTTAAATATAGGTCTACTTGACTTATCTCCATGCGGAGGTAGAGTGACTGTAACAAAATTAATTTTTATGCATGCATACATAGAGTCTTTCCCATAGAGAAAAAGGTGATTAAAGATTCTGGGTTTATGCTAATTAGGTTTGGACTAGGTTCAACATCTCCTGTGCATTCACAAAAATACAAGGTAGTGAAACAGAATCAATATTATCCTTGCAATGTCTTGTCCTCAGTCTTCTCCAGTCCTCACCATTTCAGTGTAGCGTCCCATCAACTGTGATATATATGAAAATTATTTGAATGATTTGCAAGCAAATTAAATGAAGACTCTTCAATAACCTTGCTTTGCAATTCTAGGACATGCCATTACTAAAGATTGTAATTGGCTTTGGTATTCTATGATCTTGTGCACTCAACTCAAAGGGTGAAATGAGGCAGAGCAGTGCAACAGCTCAGCGTTCCTGTGGGTACAGATGCACCATCAAGATCATGTGCACATAATCCACCCACCTACCCTTCTTCATTCCAAGAGTGCCTGTTTCCTCACACAGTTACTACTCCCACATGAATTTACCCTTCCTCTCCCAGCTTCAATCATTATGTTAGCTGATTTCTGGACAGACTAGAAACAACAGCTGCTTCCCTTTGGGCATTAAATACCATTTAGTATGCTTTTTTTCCTTTAGGAAATTACCAAACCTAATAATGGTAAAAATACCCCCAAATAGTCCAACAATTATAGGAATGAACTGCAAATTTTTACTACTCTTAAATGCATCTAACACATAGCACATTCTTGTATAGAGGCAACTTTTTTAGTGGCAAAATTCAGAATGAATAGATCAGTTTAATTTACAGTGAAAATAGTAGTTTTAATTCCCCAAAATCACTCTGTGATCAGTGTAGTAGCAGTTAGGCCTTTTGGTTTTGTTTGTTTGTTATTTAATGCTTTGTCATTTGTTTAGATGAAGACTAGTCCTTACTGTCAGAGTCCTTTCACATAGAATGTTTTCAGTAATAATGTAAAACCACCTTGTTCATAACAACACCCAAGAAAAAAACCCTCCTGCTAACTCTGATAAGGGGAGAAGTTTTGATTTCAGAGGTTTCGCCTTTGCTTCTCACCATCCAGCCCTATTTAAATTGGCAAAAAATTAAACTAATTTTGAGTCTGTTTCACCTGTCGCGGTAGTTGGTAAGTGATCTCATCTTTATCTCAACTCACAAGCTTTTTCTTCTTACTTTTCCCCCCTGTTCTGTTGAGGAAAGGACACAAGAGAGCAGTTGGATAGCCAACTGAGGTGGACCCATCACACCATGCTGGCACAATCACTCAAGTTTTTGCAAGGAGAAATTCTATATCTTCACTATTCTGAAAAAAAATCCTTGGCTCCAGCATCAAATTTCCTTCACTAAGTCCTTTTCAGTAATACCAAAGGGATCTATAGTTCTTGTTAGAAACCCCAACTTTCTGAAAATGATACAATACAAAAACACATGCAGTGGCACAGCATTTTTTTTCCCCCAAGAAAAAAATTCCATCTTTTTTCTTTAGCCAGTGAAATACACACTTTTAGAGTACTTCATGTTGGAGAAAGGCAAAAATGTATTTTGTGTCAGGGCTGGCCCACTTTCTACTTCTCCTACGCTGGTTACAGAGTTCTCATTTTTTCCTGACCTCTCAGTTATTTTTTTCCAGTTTCACTCATGTTGGTTTTCTTTATTTGTCTTTTAAAGTCTAGTCCTTGGGTACATTCTCCAGCCATATGCAAACAATTCTGAATAGTTCACTCAAACAAATCCAGACATGTCTACATGTTCAAAATCCATATTATTTCTCTGGCTTATTATAGTGTATTTATGCAATATATTGACTAGTAAAAATTAATTGCCCCTCAGTGCTTGCACCAAAACCCTCTGCTCCTTTATTTGGGCCTATACAGAGATTTGTGTGATAATGCAGCAAACAGGGTTACTAAAATGACCCTGAGCAAGAAACACTTCCTTATTTTTCTTGTTTTGAAGTATCAGAAAATTTTCATCCTACAATAAAATTCACTCTCTTACTTCTAGGAAGTCATTGTGAAAAGTAAGCATAATGACAAATCTAAGACATACACACTATTTTCCATAAAAATAATTTAAAAATCTCTGTATTCCCCGCAGTGCTATTAAACATAAAAGGAGACAGAATCCAGGGCTATGTGGTATAGTAGCAAAGAGGTATGAAAGCCACAATGCCTCATTCCTAATATTACAGTCACTCTACACCAGAAATCCACCTTACATCTAAGCATTGTTTTCCTTAATCTTTTTATGCCAGCAACAACATCAACAGAAGCCTACCATGAAAATCTTACTGCAGACTTCTTTTTACAGCCCTAACTTCCTGATATTTTGGAAATGCTAATGTAATTGAGAAGGGGTTGGAGTATTCTGTGTATTTTTCACTGCAAAACACTAATATTTCCAAAATGAGAATGAAAGGGTATTTATGACATAAAAGTTACAGCCAACTGCTGCTGTCAGTATCTCAAAATGTAACCAGACTGCACAAAATGGGTTCTATGGCCTCTGTGGTGCATAGTTTTATACTATTAAGAGTAGCTTAGAAATAACAGAAACTGATATTGATGGGATCTGTTCTTGATTGTGCACAACAAGGCGGCCAGGAATGCTTAAGGAAACTGAAACAATAATAAAAGTAAATTAAAGGTTTAGTTGCAGGCCGCAGATGACTCTTATTTCTCCTACCACATTTTCAGTAAAGATTTGGCAGGTTAGTAAACTTACTTAGCATCTTTAATGGCCTTCTGAGTATGTATGCTATGATGAAACAGACAACTGAAAAATTGTTTCAGGCTGCTAAACTATATAAAGTAGCATAATTGCATTGACTAAGATGAATAAGCCAAGACAATAAGAAATTGTCCTACTGAATGCAAAAATTCAATAATAGCTAGGAGGTGCTTATAGGCAGATTTAGTAAGAACTATGTTCAAAACAAAGCTCTGCAGGACAAAAGGACAGATGTATTATTTGTGTCAGCAAAAGGGCTGGTTTTCAAATGCTGCATAAAGTTACACAGAAAGAATTGAAGAAAGGACTGTAAAATATGACCATTCGCAAGCCTCAGACATGAATATTTAAAAACCATACACTAAGTAGTTTATATCTGCATAGATCAGGATACGGAGAGCTATAAATGGATACAACATGGGTGGAATTTCTTGTTCATAGAGCAGGATTACAGTATGAATTAAATGAAAAGACTGTTTTTCCAGTTTACCACAAAAAAAAAAGATTAATGAAATTAATTTTCAGTTTGAAAACACTTTACTTGTAATTACACCTTATATACCAAAACAAAACCAAAATGCATTTTGTGCAATTTTTCTTAGAACCTTGGAGTCATCTCTAGCTTGATTCTTAAAGGAACTTTTCAACATTCATGTGATCTACAATCTATTACAGTTTCCTATAGGAGGTACGTAAGCACTGTCAGGTTCAGTGCAACACTACTAATTTATTACATGGCTGCTTGTTTTGTTCAAGGGATCAGTTTGACTTTTTATGTTACATACACATATGAATATGCGTTCAGATTCTTGTATTGTTTGTGTTTCTCAGATATACCACACTGTTTCAGCTTCTAATACTGAAGAACTTAACCAAAACCAAATTTTAAAACAGATGTTTTTAATTGCAGGAAACCCCATACTGTGCTGCACTACAGCTATCAGAATTTTGCCTAACTTACTGAGGAAAAACCCCCAGCGATTCAGTCCAAATCAAAGATTTCTTCTGGATTTTGCTGTGATCCATGGAAACAGAGTATAGAGAAGCTACATCTACACTGCATTGTTATGTTATTTCTGAGAGCTGCCACAGAAAACTCCAACAAATCTCAAGAGACTTACAGACCACACAAGTCTTGTCCCAGCATAACAATACAAGTGGTACCTTCAGGACTGGCACATGTACCACTGCATCTTGTACTGTCTCCCACACCCTTCAAACATTTGTTCTCCCCTAAGACATTTTCACCAGATAAAAGGTGTATTTAGGGTGGCTGCTAAGCTCCTGTCTTCATGAAGCGCAGTTGCAACCCAAATACTGAGAAAGATGTGCTTGTGCATGGTTGCTTATTGCTGGTGCTCACTATTCCTGGTCCAAAATGCATTTCAACTTGAGCAAGGGAAAGAAGTTTAACAGTCAGTGCTGGCTGTGGCTCTACCTCCACGAGGCCAAGAAATCTGTTGGGCTTAATACAGGCTAACAAATCTAGGAGCTAGAAGGAGTGCAGGACAATGTGGACTTCAAAATGGTAGCAGAGAAAAAGAGCCCTCCACAGTAGGTTAACCTGATTTTCCAAGTTTACCAGGGGAAAAAGCCTACTTGGCAGGAGTTAAGTGAGTTTACATGGGCACTGTAGAGACCCATAGTTGCAAGTTAGATATTGAAATTCTATTCTGTGGATGCACAGGTTCTGTACTGACATTTATGTTCTGGCCAGTCTGATGGAGACAAATTAACCTACTGAGAAGACAGGTGGATTCAAGTGTCCTGTCTTACAGAAATAACCTATTGTTCAGAACACTGCTGCAGCAGGGCTCACCACCTGATGTCTCTGCTTCTGGATCCCTTCCAAACATCATTTGTGCTGTGGTTGGAAAACACATTGCCAACATGGCTGAGGCTTTCCACATATCTGGCATAACTTTAAATATACTGTATAAGGTCTCTGAGGGACTTGTGGTGTACCCGAAGGTGATTGGGAGGGGAATCTGGCAGTAGTTATCATTCATGACCACAGAGAATATAATCATGGCTGTGGGGTAAGTAGAGAGCACTTGTCAGCTGTGCTGTGAGATTTTTGCCCTTTCCCAGAAGTCAACTGCTGTTGTAAGACATGAAGTGATTATAATGACTTCTTTGTCCATGTCTGTGCTGGTGCTACCCAGAAAGGAAGGAGACAGAAACTGAGCACAAGGTCTATACCACTTGCCAGATCACCTTTAAGTCTGGTCCCTCACAGCCTGTATCTGGAAGCTTGATATAGTTTGCTTGAATGTGTGTGTATGTGAGGAAATCAACCTGATCTCCAAGAACTTCAGGGATAGGGGAAAAACTGTCTAACATCTGACAGAGAGCTTGGACAACCAGATTTAAGAAGAGAAACTCCAGGTTTGGAATCAACACAACTCAGAAATCAACTAGAAACATATCAAAGGCTGTTAGGAGAATCAGATAAGCTCTAGCTTGGGGTTGAATGTATGGGTGATTTTTGGCATTGAACAATCTGAAACTGGATGTCAAACATCACAGAACCACAGAATATGCAGAGTTGGAAGGACCCACAAGGAACATCTAGTCCAACTCTTAGCCCTGCACAGGATCATTCCCAAGAATCACATCATGTGCTTGAGAGTATAATCCAAACACTTCTTGAACTCTGTCAAGCTTAGTGCTGGGACCACTTCCCTGGGGAGCCTGTTCAGTGTCCAGTGTTCCACCCTCTGGAGGAAAAACCTTTTTCCAATATCCAACCTAAACATTCCCTGACACAACTTCAGGCCATTCCCTCAGGTCCTGTCAACGATCTCCACAGGGAAGAGATTAGTGCCTATCCATCTTCTTCCTCTCATGAGGAAGTTGTAACCGCAATGAGGTCTCCCCTCAGTCTCCTCTTCTCCAGGCTGAACAGACCAAGTAACCTCAGCCACTCTTCACATGGCTTCCCCTCCAGGCCCTTCACCATCTTCACTATCTTCCTTTGCACACTCTCTAACAGCTTAATATCTTTCTTATATTGTGGCACCCAAAACTGCACACAATATTCAAGGTGAGTCTGCCCCAGTGCAGAGCAGCGTGGGACAATCCCCTCCCTTGACTGGCTGGAGATGCTTTGCCTGATGCCCCCCAGGACAGGGTTGGCCCTCCTGGCTGCCAGGGCACTGCTGACTCATATTCAATTTGCCATCAACCAGTACTCCTGGGTCCCTTTCCACAGCACTGCTTTCCAGCATCTCATTCTCCAGTCTGTCTGTACGTCCAGGTTTGACCCATCCCAGGTGCAGAATCTGGAAGATGCTGAAGAGCACAGGGCCTAAGGTGGAGCCCTGTGGAACCCCACTAGCGACAGGTCGTCAGTCTGAAATTCCCCTATTCACTGTTACTCTCTGTGCTTGACCCGTGAGCCAGTTGCTCACCTACTGAATGATGTGTTTATCCAGCTGTGTTGGACATTTTGTCCAGAAGGATCCTGTGAGAGACAGCATCAAAAACTTTACTGTAATCCAGAAAGATTACATCAACTGGTTTCCCTTGATCATCTAGGTGGGTTACCTTGTCATAAAAGAAAATCAGGTTGGATAAGCAGAACTTTCACAAAACTGTGATGGCTGTGACCAATGACTGCATTGTCTTTCAGGTGTTTTTAAATACTTCCCAGAAAAATCTTCAGGCACTGTACAGGGTCCTCCTTCTTGCCCTTCTTGAAAACTGGGACAACATTCCCCAGCTCCCAGTCAGCTGGGAAGCCTCCAGATTTCCAAGACTGCTCAAAATCATCCAGAGAGGTTTTGCAATGACATCAGTCAGCTCTTTGAGGATTCTGGAATGAATCTCATCAGGCTCCATAGAATCGTAGGGATCCAGCTGGAGCAGCAGATCCTGCACAGTTTCAGGGTCAACTGGGAGCTGATCATTCTCGCATCATGATCCTCCAGCTCAGGGCACTGAGACCTCCTCGTTCCGTCATCCATGTTGAAGACAGAGGCAGAGAAAGCATTAAACACCTTTGTCTTGTCTCTGTCCCTGTTTGTGAGGCGACCATCCTCATGTTGTAACTGTCTGATGATATTTCTATACTGCCTATTGCCATTAATGTATTTGAAAAAACTCTTTTTATTGTCCAATATTTCTGGCCAGCTTCAGCTCTTTGAGCTTTGGCCACATGAGTTTTCTTCCTGCAGCAGAAAGCAGTATCTCTGAATTCTTCCCATGTCACTTGACCTTCCCTCCACTGGGCATACACCTTCTTGTTTGCCTTATTTCCAAGAGAAATAAGCCAAGCTGGCCTTCTGCCTCATCTGCTTGACTAGTGACATTTGCTCTTGGGGCCTTACAGAAAAAATGATGAAAACCCTCACCAAGCTGAGGTACTCCTCAGAATTGTACCAATTAATCTGTACAAAGGAAGTGCAGAGTCAGACTTCAACAATGAAGTCTCCTTTTATCAGGAACGATATAAATTTATCGATAAATGTAATCCTTAAACCTTGGATACGACAATTTCAAATGGTGGGTTTGGATGATTTTATTCCAAAATAAAATTAAAAAACCCTCATGCTAATACCTTAACTTCTCCTTCTGACAAATGTCAGACATCCTGTCAAATAAAGAAGAGAGCTCTTTTTCACATTATGGTGTTTGAAATTATCAAAACTTGTACATAAAATGATTACTGCTATCATCAGCTTACAATTTACCTTATTGGAAATCTTAGCAATGCATTAACTATTTTCTTTTAGAAAATAGAATCTCTTCCCATATCTTTTGAATGCTGTGATTCCACCAGCTAAAAGGTAAAATGAGGTTAAAATGTACTCACTTATTTTACTTCGCACTTCATTTAGTTTTTCTCCAAGGCATTTAACTTCAGCAAACCTGTCAATGCAAGCATAACGATACAGAATTATTCCAAAGAACAACTAGTTAAACTAGTTGATCACAATAAAATTACTCAGTAATTTTCAGTTACTATTCAAATACCAATATACATGAAGATATGCAAAGAGCAAGTAAGAAGCAGACTGAGGAGGATGAAAAGGAATGACTGAATCAGTCTTTGAAAACTTTCTTTTTCTAAAATGCAAATAGCTTGACCTCAAATCAAAACTGGAAATGAGTGGGAAATTCCCTCCAGGTGTTTCTAAATGAATTCACTGACCACTTCCTCATTATATTCAAATAATCAAATCTTCCTATGGTATGCAAAATATTCTAATGACCAGAAGTTTCTTTTTTAGCTTGCAACTGCTCACTGTATGTCTTGCTCCTTAGAAAATGTGTCATACCTAAGTATATTCCTAAAAAACAGCCGTCTATAGAGCCTTACAAATTTATATCCTCTACATTTCTTCTGTCTGCTAGCACTTGATGCCTACTCCTTTTGTGCTTTTCTTCTGTCAGTTTACTGATGTTTCACAGTAGTTGCTGTCATAATTATTCTCTTACACTTATTTAACTCAGTACTGTATAAAACTGTTTAGGGCAAATCAGGTTTAGGACGTATCAAGTTTTCAAATGCCAAATATATTGTGCTGTAAAAATAATGACAATCAATTCAATGTACAGTGGTAAAGTCTGAGGAGTCACTGAGAGAAGTGAGGCTTGTTCAAGGCAATATCCATTGTAATAGTCTAATTTGTAATGGTTTAAAATGTAGAAGGATATTTTGCTGCATTGTGACAATTGTTGTAGGGCATTAAAATTGACATAAAATTCTGAGCTGTTACATAGATGTGTACAAGTTGAACTTTGCAGAATGTGGAGACAGAACTCAATTGTTATGCAAGACTTTGGCTGATCAGGAAGAGTCTTGGTCTAGACCAAGTAACTGAGGAAATCCACAAATTTTACACCTATCTAACTCAAGTAATGGCAAAACAGAGTAAAGAAATACAACTTTTCCCTGGAGAGGCGAGGTTTGAAGAATTGCCCCTTCTCAACTAGTACATTTCCCTGAAATGAGTTAGAATTTCAGGTGCCTTCGCTGGTATCTGCTCACAAACATATGCTCTCAAAGCTCAGTTCAGAAGGCCAAATGGCTGGAGCTGGAGGGATCCTCCTCAGCACTTACTCTTTCTTACATAAAGAAGGCAGAAGCCTTTGAAGCATCTGTGAGACTTTATATAAGCTTATTCTACTGGTGTTGACTTATAGCCCCAAGCAGGCATTGAAAAGTGTGTAAATATCAAAGGGAAGAAACCCCAAAGTATCTCCCCTTTCTTTCCCAGGTTCCATGAGCCAAACAGTAAGTTCATCAATAACTTAATAATTCCTGAGGCAATTCTCATGTTGACTATTCACTCTGATTCATTTTACAGAGAGACAAATTGAAGCCATCTATCTATCCAGCTCTTAATTCATAGGTTACTGCCAACAGTCGAATGGGCCATGCATCTGTTTCTCAAACACCACAGTTTATAAACTAGCACAATAACATAAACTAAAATTTGGCATTAATTTATGACAGTCCAGTGGATTCCATCTGTGACTATGAATCATAGACTAACAAAATAAACCAGGTAAAGACATAAGATTTGACTCTAATATTGAATGGGGAAAAGTTATTTCTGATACTCTGATAAAAAAGGTGGTATTATCTAGCATTAAGGTGATATTGCTATGAATAGTGAGGAGTGAACAATTATATATTGACAGCTGAAAAGACTTCATGTGTATCTTACATGGAGACCACTCAACAGAAATGCTGAAGTTGCCAAGTCATGGCTTCTATTATCTACAAGATAAATAATCCATGATGAAACCCCAAAGTGAATTTAGTTGAACAAGCATTTTTGGCAAAGATTTCACCTTTGAATGCAAATGCCAGTAATTGAAAAATAAACTTCTTGAAAAACAAATCTCTAATTCATATTAAAATCAAGACAAACTCAGAGGCTGTCTAACGAGACAGTGGAGACATTCAGTGAATTAAAAGAACATTCACTTGTTTTTAATTATTAGAAATTACAACAACAAGTTACCTAAGTGAAACTCATCCTTTCCATGAAAGTTGCCCAGAGGTACTGAAAAAACAAGTTAGTTGCTAACCAGCTGAAACACAGAAAGCAAGGAAAGAAGAAAATGGAAAAAATTAGTAGAGAACAACAAAATGGAAACTAGATTTACATCACATCTATAAGCTCAGTAGAATTTTACTACTGGAAATACTGACTAAGATGGGACTTAAAAGCTTTGTGTATTATGCAATATTACATTGGAGTTGCTCAGCTGGGAAGATTTCATGATAGAGTATTTCACTAGAAAATGAGATGTACGTTTCTCCTCCTCAGAGCTAAACAATCCTAAGAGAACATGGTTGCATTGGGAAAATGGGATGTTATTAAGCTCTCTGAAAGTGAAGTATAGCAAGTCCAAATTGCAGAAATCTGATTCTGTCCATGCATAAACACAGGGGTGTTGTGGTTTTGGGTTTCTGGGTTTTTTTGTTTTGTTTTAGCTTTCATGGTCTTCTTTATTTTTTTTTCCTCCAAACAGGGAAGCAGTGAATGTACAGAAGAAAAATGAAAAATAATCGTTTTGTATTAATTGTAAAGTAAACTGTAGAAGAGCGCCTATCTTACAAAATCACTTCCCATAGGCAACTGTCCTAACTGGATAGCTTGAATCTATTTTCTTTCACTTGAACAGCAATGAGCTTCAGAAAGAAATTAATCTTATCTGTATCAGCTTTCCCACTTTTTAAATCCAGAGAGAATACTGAGTTACAGTACTGAGCTACTGCCCTTGTGAAGAGCTCTGAAGCTTTATTCAAAACTAGAATTTTTCCTTTATATTTATTTTTTTAAACAAAATAAATATTTTCAGTATTTGATTTAATCCACTGACTGCAGTGACATGTATCCTGGACTACATCAAAAAAAGGGAGCAGCAGGTTGAGGGAGGTGATTTTTCTCCTCTACTCCACTCTCGTGAAATCCCACCTGGAGCACTTGTCAAGGAGATTTTCCTGTCCAACCATCTAGGAGCCGCTTTTGCAGTCGTGGTTTAGGAATAATAATCTTGAATTTAGTAGCTAAACAAAGCCATGCTGCCACTCATTTCCCACCTCCCCTCCAGCTGGAAGCACAGAAGGCAAAGATCATGGATTGATATAAGAACAATTTACCGGAAACAGGAATGAGAGTAAAAAAAAAAACACCAAAAAATCTAAGAGTAACAGCAACAGCAACAATATTAATAAAAAAAGTATACAAAAGACAGAGTCCCGAGTTCAATCCAACTGCAGCCATCCCTCAAAATCCCTGCCTCTGGTCCAGACCAGCATTACCCCACCTGTCCACCACACTTGCTCCACCTAAAAAGGAAGGCCCTTCTTCCTGGAGACCAGAGAGAGTCCCTTTCCCTTACCCCCCTGGCCATGACGTAAGATGATATCGAATAACATGAGCTGTGCCCACATGGCTCCAGGATCCACCCTGACAGCTACTGCAAAAACTTACCCCTGTCCTTGGCCAAAACCAGGACACAGTCACACTCACATCACCTGAGCTAGGACCAAAGCCCTTTCACAGTGGGCAGTTCCAGTAGTAAACAGGTGCACTGCTTGACTCCCTACCCTCACCACACTCACACAGTCAGAGAAGGTTTCCTCCCAACTCAACCCTATGTTTCCCATAGCAGACTCTCAGATGTCTGGATCCTTAAAATAATGTAATCATGATGCAACAACAGGATAACAGCTCAGGCTGGTGCCTCTGAGGAAGGACCATGAACAAAGGAACCCCTGGGCTTTTATACTATCACAGTCTAAGCATGTGAAAGTCTCAGCTCTTTCTTCTGAGTCACCAATTCCTACTGTCTCTAAATGTCTATTCACCTGGCTGGCACCACAGGTTCCTGTGCCCTTCATTCTGCAAAGGGTCAGTGCCAGTTCATGGCCTCTTGCCTTGGGCTCTTGCCACCCAGAGCTCCATCTGCAGCTGCATGCTGAACTACCAGCACTAAACGTATTACTCAACAGTACTGCATCCAGTTCTGGAACACAGGAAAGACATGGACCTATTAGAGTGGGTCCAGGGGAGGGCCACAAAAATGATCAGAAGGCTGGAACACCTCTCTTATAAAAAGAGAGTTGATGTTGTCCAGCCTGGAGAAGAAGAGGCTCTGGGGAAACCTTATTGCAGCCTGTCAATATTTAAAGGGTAGTTATAAGATTTTTTTTAGCAGGATCTGTTGTGACAGGGTAAAGGGTAATGGTTTTAAACTAAAAGAGGGTAGATTTAGAATAGGTATAAGGAAGAAATTTTTTATGATGAGTGTAGTAAAACACTGGAAGAGGTTGCCCAGAGTGGTGGTGAATGCCCCATCCCTGGAAACACTCAAAGTCAGGGCTCTGAACAACCTGATTTGAAGACACCCCTGCTCATTGCAGAGGGGTTGGACTAGATGACCTTTAAAGATTCCTTCCAACTCAGACTATTCTATGACTCTGTGATAATTAGCAAGTCAAGAAAATCTTCCACAAATACCCAGGGGAAAAAATAAGACAGCTAAAAATAAGTAATTTGTGAGCCAAACACTGTTTGCGGTATGACAGAAGTGGTTACACAACTATAAACAAAATTATTAACATGAGAGGCCTACATATAAAGGGAAGTTATGGTAACTTTTAAACATGTGGTGTCCACACTCTTCTTCCTGTGCAATTTGAACACTGGCTGGGTAACAGAACTTTTGTGTAACTGGTAGTTCAGAGGCTGCATTCCAAATTACAGCCTGGACTTGATATAAATCCATTCTAATGAACTTGGTAACCTTGGAGCTATAAGCATTTTTGCTAAAAATGACTGCAAATAGCAGGGGGAAACTCTCTTGCTCCAGACTATCAAAATCCACATTAGCACTGATTTCAGCAATCAGCTGATGTCTATTAGAGAGGGGTTACCCAAGGCATTAGTTTGAATCTCTTTGTCCTTTAGGGAAAGCAAATCTGTCATCAAACTTTGTGGATTCTGCCCATCTCTATTATATGTTCTGAACAAGAAGGAAATATGGGTTTGCTTCATAGTAATAACAAACAGAAAAAATATGGGAGAATTGTGATTAACTAGAGGAAATTCAGGGCATGGCTCAGAACTGTGTTGCTCTCATTATCATGCTGTGACCATGAAGTGTTCTGCTCACTAGACAGCAATGTCAAAAATGACTGCAGTATAATCATATATGCAGTGATGAAGAAAGGAATTACTAATTCAGAAGAAAGGAATTACTAAACACCCAGTTTAGATGGGTAAAGCCTTACATATATTTAATACCTTGGCAATTTGTGTTCCTGTGGCTGAGTTACAGATTCAGGTAAAAAGTTAAGCAGATCAGAAAAGTGATACACAGCTAGAGCTTGAGTAAGCCACAGAGATGTGGAGGTCATTTCTTGCCTCAGTTTCACTGAAGTAAATGAGTATAAGACTTGGTGACCCTGAAAACAATGTCTTTCATGCCTATTAAGAGAAAATTGTATTCAAGAATGCAGGAGAAAGCTGGAGGAGCAAACCCCAAGGCAAAACAAACAAACAAACCAACAAAAAACTCACAAGAAACCAAGGAACTGTTAGGGGAAATTTTAGTTAAATGTATAGATTGAGAGATCTGCTTTTGGCATCTGCAATCTCAAACTCTTATATTTCTTTTGCAGAACAAGGAGGGTTAACACTTGAAACACAAACACTGAAACAGTACTGTTATGCAGTCAACATGAACAAGTGCTGGTAGTTTAATTTGAGAGAAGTTTAAAATCTGCTTTATGAAAATTCATGTTTTCTGTGGTTTTTTCCATTCTCACCATCTTCACCAGAAGATTCTGAAGTGTTTTGCGAGCATTAACAACAAATGTAGAGAGCAAAGTATTATTTCTGTTTCTGAGTGCAAAACTGGCGGAGAGAAGCTAAAATCACTTGGCAAACAAGTTAGGAACAACAGACAGATGCAGATGGTAAACATCTCCTAGCCTTCCATCCAACTCACTGCTGAGGCCAGTAAAACATTTTTGAGAATGGAAATTGCAGTCACATGGATTTTACTTCCTCTAGATAATTCTTGATCATGAATGTCATTGCCACGTTGCTTTGACATGGCCACGAAGATAAATAAAACCTGTGGAAATGTGCACTACGATTCCTCATGCTACTTTCATATTCTGTCCAGGTTTCTATTCCATCATCACTCAGTGCCTTCCGAATATGAATGTCCTTAGTAAGAGAAGGCAATGTTTTTGGGATGTCTAGAAAAGCCTGGGATGTCTGGTGTAAAATTATGTTCCTACCTAGAGTGATAATGAAACCCCAGATGTCTTCCTCCAGCTGCATTTTGCTGTGACACTCACCTCTGTTTCAGAAGCCGTTTGTTGTCCTCAATGGTTATACTGTCAGCATGGTCCTGCTGGAAAACTTCAAAAGCTTCCTGACACCCAAGTGACATCTTTCCTCCTGACCCAAGGTTAAAAAAAAAAAGGAATGACTTCACAGTAATCAAGACAGACATTTTGCAATTATTTAAATTCTATTTAGACAAATACAGCAAGTCACCCCAGGGGTCTTGAAGCACTAAAGTTTTTCCACCAACGGGAAAGCAGTTTTGACAAAAGATTTCTATTATCTGACAAATTAATTTTGTTTCACTTCACTTCTCTAAAGTCTGAATGCTTGAGGTGTATAATTTCTCAAGATAACTTAAAATATTCATAAGCAAAACTAGACTTTGAAAATTGAAAATATGTGAAATATTCTTAAGTGTGACACAGACTTTTTCACAACAGCAAAATGCAATTTGCTTCTGTATTTCTTTCATTTGTTTCACACTGGACCCTTAACATACCTTGAATATTTTCAGTATTCTTGAAAGAAGGAAATTTAAGCTTTTTTAAATTATGTATTAGTGAATATTTTTATACCCTTGAAGGCAAAGCAGAACTTCTACCTACAAAAAAGGTTGGTTTCTGCCTTTTTACATTTCCAACATAGTGTTTGTTTCCTTTTGTGCACGAGAATGTCAAGACTTATTTGGACTTCAAATCTTTTTAAAAATCACTATAGAAAAGTATTGCAGTCTCTATAATTTATCAGTTCTCATTGCTAGATGATCTGCAGATCCAAGGAAGATACCATGTATTTGTATTAACAAAATAATTCAAAGGCTTAAGGGGAATCAAATATTATGCCAGCATCTGTGCTATCAGAGGTATATATATGTTACCCCTTATTGGGGTCTAGTTCCATAAGCTGCACTTCAAAGTTACTCTAAATATATTCTGCAGCACCTCATCATACTTATAATATCAGGATAATTACCCACTGACTGCAGTGAGATTTCTGTATGTAAGATACTGTTTACAGGGAGGGCTAGTAACAAAATAGGTCTCAGAGTTTAATGATCAGTAAAAGTTTAAAACATTTATTCAAAATATAGACAAAAATTTGCCCACTGCTTCAGTCAAAAGAATCAGCACATCTGTTACTAATTCAAAAATTTTGAGTTGAAAATAGAACCACCAGGAATGTTTGAATGGCAAAGCACGCAGAAATGCTCCACCCTCTTTGAATAAGAAAATCAAAGAAAGATACAGTGCAGTCTTTACTGTTGTGTGATCCAAAAGAGCAAGAGGATTTAGGAAAAAATATTTTTCTGTGGTGATGACCTGAGAATATAATGTTCATGTTTCATGCTTTCCTTGAAGAAAAACAGGCAGCTTTGCAAGCAGAATTTTATAGCATATTCATCCCAGCACTAGCACTAATTTTAACATGCAACCTGATTTGACCCTCTAGAATTGCTTTTGTTGCAGAAAAAATTGGTATTAAGTGAAGAAAGCCTGGGCAAAAATCATGATCAAGCCTAAAATAAACAATAAAATGACCTTACTCATAAGTAAAACTGCAATGTAAAGTATTTAACTGTTCTGGCAACGTACTGCCTTTGAGAGTAAAGTGAAAACAGTAAAGTAAGTTTGGAAAACAAAACTATTACAGTGATTACTGCTACTGCCTGGCAGGAAAGCATCAACCAAAATTAAAGGTAACCTGATAATAATTTTCCAGCACTAGATTAAGAGGCAGCAGATTTGTACAGCCAAACAAAGCCCACAAAAATAGATCCCCAGAGCTCCTGGGATGGGGAAATTTTCTGGTTTATGCGTTCATTTTAAGAAAATAGAGAAACATACGAAGTAGTAAACAATCCCGTTCTGAAAATGGTATAAAAGGAAAGGAAGTAAAAAAGGAACATTGAGATTGTATCTCAGCATAATATAAGCATAAACAGCCACAGAAAAATGTTGCAGCCAGTGGGTAATGACGGAAACATTTAGGATTATAATAAGGGAAGACAGCAATATAGTAAAATACCAGTAAAAGTCTGCAAGAGACATTGGAAGCTTGATGGAGTGGTTGTGTTTTCATTCTGCTCAGTAATGAAGGTTATTGCTTCACCATGGCTGATATGGTACCTTCAATAATTTCCTTAAATAATCTTTAATTTCATAAAGTAGCCTCACCTTCTCTCAAATGGCCTCCAAGTGCCAAGGTGCATTAACATTATTGGCATTTTGTTTCTCCCGGGCTTAATTCAAACAAATAAACTATATGGTTTTTTAAACCAAGGTGTTATTGAATTTCTGCTTTTCTCCAGCTGTAAATTGAGATCTATGTACAGCAATAGATACATGACATGAATAGAAGCAGAATTAAGAGATCAAACTATGCATGAGGAGAAATTTTTGGCAAGGTAGTGGACTAGTTCAGCTACAACTGTTAGAGAAAACAATTTCTTTCACTCTTACAAGCCAAACAATTTATCCTCTCTTTCCTTAATATCATGGCATAGAATTACAAAATAAATATTTGAAAATTCTTATCTAAGAAAGAACCAGGAAACACATGTCATCAAGTCATTACAATGTGAACTGGTAAAATCATTACCATAAAAATAATTCAGATCATTGGAAAAAGCATAAAAATTTCTTGCAATCACATTCATGAAACCCCAGTCGACAGGGTTGCACAAATGAATGATAAATTATGTACCAACTTAATTTTAATGATGCCTTTCCTGTTGGATTGTGTAGTTTGGCCTTAATATTAAATCACTTAAAAATATGCCCAAGTCATACAAGATAAAATTCACGGCAAACCCATCATTATTTACGGCAAATTCACACAGCTGAAACTGTGGTAAAATTCAGGTTCATTCCACATCCTGAATTTGTATGTTTAACAATATTCTCACTGAAGGTTTGATTTCAACTCTACTTCTATCCAGTGAACGCTATCAACTTTCACATTGAGCAAAAAGGTTTGGTTCAATAGGCTCCTCTCCTGAAAAGTGCAAATTACAGCTGTCCCACTGAACTTGGGCAAGGCAGCAGGATGGCAGTGATGGCTCACAAGCTCTGAGCTAGAGCAACAAGATCCAAAATTACCAAGAAATGGAAAGCTTGCTGTAGTATTGATAATGGGCTAAACTTCCGAAACCAGTAATAGTTCAAAATACACTGAGCAAACATGTAATAAGGATTTTGGATGTTGCTGATTACTTTTTAAGATAAGTAAAGATAAAAATGGTTTAAAGATTCGGTTGCATGCCTACAGCTGGTAGAAGCCTGCACACCAGCAAAGACCCTGGCAGGTATTATGCACCCTATTCTATCACTAACTAGTTTAGAGGTCATTTATTCTATGCTGTCACATATATAGATGCTACTTACAGCCATCCTAAACACCAAATGTTAAATCTAAAGGAACTTTAAAGTTAAAGGAACATGTAGGGCAATGGGTGCTCAGCTGCCAGCAGGGAAATTATACGACTGAATGCTATTTTTAAGTTAAATGGTATCCACTGGGATTACTTGAGGACTACACTGAGTAGGTAAGAGCATGCAAGTAGATAAACATAGACTTTATATTGTTGCCACAAGTGATAAAAACACTGTTGTATATATATAAATGATCATATTGATTTTTAAATTTATCCAACACTGACAAATCCTATTGCAGCTTGCATTAGTGATCACAGTTTAAAAATACTGGGCAATTTCAAAGTACTCTATTTTAGTGTTTTGCTGATTTTTTTCCATATAGATTTCAAGACTCAACTTGGAAATGGCACTTCCAGACCTGAGTCTGGCCACCTTCTGTTTTTTGGTTTATTTGTTGAAAAAGGTTTTGTTGCTTAGGGGGGAGAAGGCCTTCGTAAAGTTTAATGCATGAAACTCACAGAAAAAATTTATATTGCTCTTCAGTTAGTTCTGGAAAAATAGGTCAAACAATAGCATGAAATGGATACCTTCTCTGTCTAAAAGCAGAACCACAGTGTCCCCTCACAACCCCACCTTGTAACCAGATTTTGTTCCTGGTATGAGAGCTCTGAGGGGTTTTTAGCAGCCCTCATACGAGAGGATGCCAGTTGAACCCACAAAAAGAATTGGAAACAACTCTCCAGAAGAGAAGCATTAAGACTGCAAGTTGAGCTGTTCTGAGGGAGGAATATTAAGACTGTTGACAAAAGCAAACTCTTGGGACCTTGTATTCTGATGAGAAAGGCATCTGTCCACGTATCTGTCCATGTATCTGTTTTGCAGAAACTACATTTTCACAGTAAAAGACTTTGTCTTTCCATTTCTACTAAGTGCTCTATTGGACAAGAATTTTCAACCCTTCCACTGAAACCAATTGAAGCACAAAGTCCCCTTGGCTCAAGGAGAGCTCTCATGCAAGTGAGGGTTGTCTGAAGAATTTCAGGATAGCAACTAGTGAGAATTGTGTTCCAATGCTTATGAAGACTGTCAGTCTGTGCTACTATGTATTTCCACTTATTATCAAATGAGGACAAAAGAACTGTGAAAACTTCCAAATGAAACTAAAGACAAATTATTTGGTAAGTCTTCGTAATAGAACTATGGTATTAGAAGTCATATAAGCATAATTCATTACATCTTTAGCAGATTCTATCAAGCTATCACAGCCATCTGTTGAGAATGGAAAAAAGATGTAACAGAGCTTGGGAGTAATGAATCAATAAAGAATAAATACTTAAAAATAGTCGAACAAACCCCAAAACAATATACAACAAATACTTCCCCCCTGTAAAGCTCAGCTAAACTTCTCATGAAAAGCATGTGTGTTACATATGGCTACCTTCATTAGACTACAATTCAAAAATGGGAAAGACATAAAACAAGGTCGATCACAGCAACCCTGCAGTGTTGAACTGCAAAACTTTTGGGAAAGTTAAAAGCCTCGAAGGAAAACCAGAATATTCAGACGCAATAAACCTTATAAAACACTGGCATAAATTAATTTCTCTGGCTCTGGAGTTTCTTTTTTATTTGCAAGGGATGAAGAGGGCAAAATGAACAATTTCTTGAAACTATGAGCATATTTCTTGTTGTACTGAACATTGATCTAGCCAAGTCAGTCAGTGCTCTTTAAGTGAAAATGTCCATTGTGGAAATCCTTGAGCTAATTGGTGCAGCTAATTGGTGCATGGGTCATTTACCTAGGCATTATATTATCCACCCAAAATTAACTGATTGACAAGCCAAACCATTCCATGTGTGCTGACATAATTTATGAACAGAAATCACCAGTAAATGAAACACTGAAAATTACTAACAGCAAAGAACAATCTTGTACAGGAGCATGTTGGACACAAATCAAAGACAAGCATCATTTCTAGTACACTGAATATCACTAGAAGATATGTAATCACAAAAGCTGGGATTGCTTTAAGATTACTAAAATAAAACAACAAAAACTGAATATCATATATATTGTCAACTTTGTAAAAGACAATTTTTATAAAGCTCAATTGAAATGCTTCCAAGGAAACCTTCAACAACCAATTACAAGCATCCCACTAGGAGTAGGTTATTACACTAATTAATATTTCTCTATAGTAGTATTAAGGCAAATATTGAACTGTATTTCAAAAATCAAAGGTTAAATGCAGTATAAACTTAATTTAAAACAAGATGAAATTGAAAATTTCAAGATTGTCGAAGACCACAGAACAACAACAAAACTCCAAATGGGATATAGTAGCTAAATTTAATCATGTTGATTTTCTTCAGTTTCTTTATTTTAAGAAATCTCAATTTACAGTACAAGTAAGAAAAATATTTTTCATATTAACCCAGATGTACGTTTTTAACAACTCTACTTTTGCTACAAAAGCCACTTGACCTTTAATAACTGATACTCGGAAACACGGGTTTAGGCCCCTTACTGATATGAGGTAATTCTGATACCAAATTCAACCTCAGAGTGACCTCTATGTGATAAGATTGAAACTATTGAAATATTTCTTCCTTGTCTTCCTCTTCTGGAAAACTGGTATACCAGTTTATTTCCCTGTCAAATGTTGCAGAGCACAGTGCTACTGAGAACTACAGGATAAAAGGAAACTGTTAATAGCAACTTTAAATACTGTCATCACCTTTACCTAGTAGGGCACATATTTTCCTAGCATATTACTCTCACTTAGGAGAATAATTTTAATGTGATTCTGTTTTTGTTAGTAACGGATTCTAATAATTCCTCATTACATTGCATGGAATCAAGAAGCTGCAAAATATCTGCTCTCGCATGAATGATTTTCAGCATATCTACTTTGGTGTTACCTTTGGTGTTAGTTATGCCAATATGTTCTCTTTAAAAAGCCAATGGGCAGCAGAGACATCAAAGTGGGAGCAGAGGAGGCAAGGATGCATTGAGAGGCTACTTGGCATAACCCAAAAGTTTGCAGGTATCAGCACTGGTGAATGAAATAATGTACCTGTTGATAGTTGTGTTCTGAAACAAATATTACTGCTGAAATATTTTACATTTCATGTATGACAATCTGTATATCTCAAAAGAGAAAAACAATCAGCTATTTGCAACCATTTACTTCTTTAAAGATGCCTGTGAGATCATATTTGATTGTATAATACATACACACATCGAAAGTCCTTAATTAGTAGTTACGAACGGAGAGCCTGAAATGAAGCATTGTAGGCTTGGCAGGAGCTCAGTGGGTGGATACAAAGGAAAATACGAAGTCAAACCCACAAGAACTTTAGGAGACCCACCCAATGGTGCTGCCACTTCTAAATAATAAGATTCACTTCTGCATGTGACGGAATCACACAGTTCAGATAACTTCTCATAAAACAGGACACATCTAATACTCCCTTGTGCAGTTTACATCAAACTCCAGAGATGATGAATAAACTGTGCATTTCCCGTGTTTTGTCGGAGTCTAAATCTGTTCCCTTCAATGGTTGGTACACTTATAAAAATTTTGCTAACTATAAGAAAGGGTCAATATTTAGGCATGTGAGTAAATTCAAATTAGAGTTGATTTTAAATCAACTATAGACTACTGTGTTTAAGATCAAGATTTCAATTAAGATTGAGAAATAGCAGATTAAATGTGTATGTTTAGACATTGTTTATGTACTTGCCGTGTTGCAGCAGCATCATTGCTGCTTCGGTTTTAGACCTGAAAAAGAGCTTTTATGTTCAAAGACTTTTCTGCCTTTTTCAAGTAGACCAACATATTTAAAAAAAGAGAATAATTTCAACAAAATGTGTCTCATTTACAGGTTCTATGTTTTGAGTGACAGACATGGTACTTAAACTATCCTTTTCAATATATCTTTCTCAATTTTAGAAAAATTACTCAGAATGGTGGACAAGAATATCTTAGAAGGTCTACAAAATGACAACCTACAGCAATGGAGTCATGACAGCTTGGACCAAATGCAACCAAAGTCTTTTGCTAGGGACATCTGCAGACATCTGCATGTATTTCTGGCATCTGGAGAATCATTTCTACCACCAATCTTGCCAGTAACACCATAAACCACAAAAGAGGCATATTTCATTTTCTGAACAGTTTAGTAGAGGAAAAAGAACTTGTTATAAACATCAATCTGGTTTTGGAAACTTACTGTACTTTTAATTTCATATTACATTTCGGCTTTTTCTTTATTCAGATACTGAGGTTTTCTGAAGTAAAAGCCCAAATATACTACATCTTAGGTAGACAAGAAAAAATTCTCTGTAGTGGGTACACCATTAATTAGTACCAGCTTAGGGCCACCTTAATATTTCACATTATAAACTACAGGAGTGCAGGAGCCACTTTATGAGAAATTTGTCTTTTTTTTCCCCCTTTTTTTTTCAGCAGGAACTCCAGCACTGAAAGAATGGGGTCTGCTGAGGCGGAGAATTGAGAGAAGTAACCATAAGATAAACTGCGTGGTACGTTATTTCATTCCTCCAGTCAGTAATCTAGATTAATGAATTTTAACATTTACTATCTGTCTACATTCAAGATGAACAGCTTTACCACTTCTATTTCTTAGCTCTTTTGGAAGCTGAAAATTAGCAATTAAGAAATGAGTGAAACTTCTTTTTCAAAGAATGAACTCTGATTCTTGCTCTGTTGAAGCTCTATTGGGGTTTGTCTTTCAGAATGAACGCAGTGTCCTGTTATGTTCTAATGTTGAGATAAATAATCAGGCCAACTATACCTCAGCACTGACCACAATAAATTTCAAGTGCTCACCTACTGAAGAGGTGTTTTATCCCTTTCTGAACAAGTCCTATTAACTGCTACACCACAGACAGCATCAATGTGTATTACCTGTACTCTAAATACACACACAAAATTGAGCCTTCAAAAGTTTTAACTAATCTTCTCACAGCTGAGAAGTTTTAGGCATACGACAAGCTCCAGAAGGTTGGAAGAGTTAGAATGGGAGTCCTGTGCACATAAATCAGCAGTTTAGAGAACACTTTTGTTCAGGTACCAGAACACCTACCCTGACATTAAGTTGTTAAATTCGCTTTGAAATTAAACACACTGTACTTCTTCTGTTACACAACGGGTGCATTTTAGTAAGACTAAGTAGAGAATAGTGCATGTAGAAAGACAACAGTTACTGCCAGTCCAGGTAAATTTATATATTCCATTTTTATCTGGAGTGGTTTTGAAATAGCAGCCAAAGCAGAACAGGAGGAGGTAACAAGCAGGCCTGGACTTATTCATAAAAACAAACTGGCTAATTTCTTTCCTGAACTTTCACTTCAGCTTTTCAAAGTTTGTCATATTGCTTTTACAAAACTTTTAGCTTACTTTTGCTAAAACTTTACCTCATCATTTCGGACTTTCGTCAGCTCTTAAAGGCTTTTTACTGCTTTTAAAAAATCTTTTGGCCATATCTATTTTATTTTGAATGGCAAAAAATTTATCTTGAATGATTGAATTGTGAAGGAAACACTAAATTGTTGTACACTGTAGAATAAAGAAAAAATACGCTGAATGTATCCTTTTTTTAGAACAAGTTATGCCAAACTGAGGTTTAAGTGCACTTGCCTTCTGAATCAGTGTTAACATAGTCTAGAAGTCTGAGGAGGTTTAAGCAAGGCTGTTATTTGCATTTTTAATAAAACATTTTGAGCAGAGGTATTCATCAAAATGTTTTATTAAAAATGCATCTTTAAGAGCAAAATTATGCAATACATTAATAATATTTACTTTCCATATTTCCAGAATAAAACTTTCAGGAACAGATTCCATGAGCAGAAACACAAATATTAACTTGAACATTCTTAACATACTATAAAAAGTTTACTTAAGTTCACATGGTTTTGAGCTATAGTCATTAGCAATTGTTGTTTGCAAGAAGAGAAATCCTGCCTGTATGCAGATACTGGTAAAGAAAGGCTTAAGAAATTCTAACATAAATCTGTGGCTTTCTTTACTGAATAGTTTACAGACAAGTTTGAAAAATTGCATCTCATATATCAACCTATGCAGGGCAAAAAAACTGTGTATATTGAACAAAAAAACTGCTTTTATCAATAAAAATGTAACTGACAAGAAACTCTGTGACAGCTTGGCTCTTGTGAGGTGATCTTTTTTCTGGTTATAAATTAATAAGATATTAATTATTGTTACTGAATATCTACTTATGTGCTTCCAAGTTCCTAATGGGACAACAGAGTTCCTACCATCTGATTGTATTCACTGATAGCCCTCTTCAGACCTTTAGGTATGACAATACTTTTGCTCTGGCAATTTCACAACTAAAGAGGTTACAAATTGTCCTTGTAAAGCTACAGGACAACTGCAGAAGGTTAACTATGTAGATGTATTATTTTCTTAGTGTGGATATATACTAAACTGAATACTCAAAATATGTAATTTATAATTCAGTGCAGTTTGAAAAAAACACCACCTAAATGTTTGCACATGTTTGAGTGAAGGAGGCTGAAGGAAGTTGGGCTAAAGCCTTATCAGGAACAGTGAAAGTTAGTATTGCACCACCCAATCCTATGTATCAGCTAAAAGCCCCTAAAAACTTGTGTGTCATAAATTTGGGACTTCCTATGTATGACAAAAAGACACAAGCAAAAACCTCATAGTTCACATCAAGATACTAAAGTGGTAATATGTGGTAATAGATTACTTGAAGGAAATAAAAAATGTTTGAGAAATTTCATTAATATTACAGAAATATTTCTGGAATTCAAACCAATATTCCTGTATATTCCTCCTGGCATAGGCAGTCCTCCTAGAAGATCATGAAATATTTGGAAAAAAACCCATCCAATAGGATTCTAATAACCCATCTGATCTAGAAGCAATGCTTAAACTCCCTATGTTTTAAATGAAAGATGTAATTAAACCTAGGAATGTTAAGTTCCCCAACTAGTACTACCATTTGATGAGCCTGTAAACTTATTTAAATCAAGATTGGCGCGATTACTACTTGTCATGTTTCCAAATTTCACTGCTATGCATTGTTAAAGTGCATCATTGCAAAAAAAGAATAAAAATACAATCTCTGTTTTTCAATATTATTGTGAAAAAATATATATAAGTATCTCTAGCTTTTGAATTAATAAGACTGAATGTGAGTTCTCCACTGCCATCTTCAAATAGCTAAAACGGGATTATTCTTTACTACATCGTGTGTCTAGCTCTTTGCAGCCAGATCTCAAAACCTATTCCCTTCAATCTAGGGATTCACCTGGACCTTTTCCTCTTTGCACATCCATTTTTGGAGCATGGTATATCCACTATGAGATGGTGTAGGAAGAACATCTTTTATGTCTAATTACAGTACTGCTCCCAGAACCAAGAAGGAACATAAAAGGGAAAAAAGGAGGAACAGATTCATTAAAAATTAATTCTCTGCTTGACAACCTCAGGCTCACTCCATGTTGGAAGCAGCAACAGGGGTGACACTGGCCATGAACAGTGTTTACGTTATTGCTGCTGCAAAAGTTGGAGCAAGGGTTTTTTTTGTTAAATATACCTTAATGCATTTTGATAAAGAACTACTACTTCATACTAAGATACTCCTATCTTGAGCTTAGAGTCAAAAAACTACAAGCACTGTAAAATTATTGAACAATTAATTCCCACTCTCCCATACTCCACATGTGAAATCCCACCATATTGGGCCACTGCAGTGATTAAGACACCTTCTATGAGGGCAAGTTCACTACAGAGAATGAATTTCTGTCTTACCAGAAGGAGAATGAATAGAGACAGCTAAGACCTCATAATTGCTGCTAAGTTGACCAAAAGATCTCTCCTATTCACTTCATTTTCTGTCCTCAGAGAAAACAGAAATAATCAGAATTCTAGTTTTGAAACAGAAGTGCACATATCAACTTCAAATCCAATCCCTGAGACCTCATCATGCTAAAATTAATTCTATTTTCAAAACTAATTTTCATTAATTCAATTCAGATTTCCATCTTAAATTGTCCCTAAAGGCAGGAAGTGCCTTCTACCCTACAGTTGTAAGTTAGTGTGGTCTATCCCATTAACAGTAAGTCCTGCTTCCATAACAATAAACAATCACATTCAGCAAAATAATCATTCCTTGTCTTCACATACTGCAATCATACCCCATGAAATAAAAGTCAGAGAGCAATTTGATAATGGAGTGTGGTAAAATAAATCTACGATTTGGCAACATCTATTTGCTTGTAATAATTCACAGAATGTTCCTCTTCCAGAAAACTATCAGTGTATCTTTAGCAATTTCTTGACCTTTTCTCTTTTCGTCTTATTGAAGGGTGCCTATTTATAGAAATATATATTATCGTTTAAATTCCATGAGCCTATGAAAGATTATAGTGGTTCCAAATCACTTACTATCAGATGCATAACTGCACTACATGATTACACATTTTTTTGTCCTCCTCAACAGGGATCATGGAAAGCAAATTAATTTAGAAGATAAAATCCTGATCCTGCAAATAAACACACACAGGCATTTTTTTCTTCCAAGTACTCATAGATATCAAAGAGACAGCTAACATTATTTACTAATATGTACATAAACACATGGATAAGCATAGGGATATACAATCTTTCTCACTCCAGAGAATAAACAAGTGAAAAAAAATTTCTAATATTAGAAGACAATCTTAATTATCTAAAATACAAGTTATTTTTCTTTAATACAACATGAACACAATTGCACAATAACATGCAACACATTTCACATAACCTAAAAATGTTCTCTTCAGTCTGCTCCTAATGATTTATCCTCAGCTTTATTTATTCTGCCTATAGTCCCAGAGTGAATAAAAAGAGAAAAGAAAAACTGTAATTATTATAATGATGCCTAACATGTCTATTGTATTAAAATTGAGAATAATAATTAAAAACCAATTAATCTGCATTCTTCTGAATCTTACTCGTTGTCTTCTGTGATTCAAAAAACTCTCAGTTTAATCAAAACTGATGACATTCTTTTGCCAGAGATATTAAAGGCAAAACTGACTGCTCACAGAGGCAAGACTCCCCTGATGTTTCTCTGGCTCATCATATCACAGAGGTTTTCTGGTGAAAATTCAACGGTCTCAGAAGCTATGTCAGGAACTTCCCTTGCAAAAAAACAAAACAATCATGTAATGTAAAGTATTTGGGAGAAATTCCATTTCATATTGGCACAATTTCCACTGTGAAAAGCAACTTCTTTCTACTCCTTTTTAAACAAAATCTGTAATGAACAGAACTGTATGATTAATATGCAACACGGGATCAAAAGACAATTTTTGCACCAATAACCTCTGTAGCTCTAAATCTGCTTATGTCAGGACATAGAATTAAAAATGGTTTTGCCCCTTGAAAATCTGTTGAAATAACTGACTATCACTAGAAAAAACAGCATAATTCTTCATGAATGCCAAGTATACTATGTTTATTTGATGACTTTAAACTGCTTGTTTTCCTGAAGATCAAAAGGGGGCAATATATTATGGAAATTCCTTGTCATACGAGTTTACTACGATATTAAATGTGCCGTACCTTAGAGCCATAAGCTCTTGTATCAGGCTTTAGTTAATTAAATAAACCTGCTGCAAATCAAAAGGATGTTTTCCTGGAACTCTTTTTCTTCTAGCATTCCCTTATGAAAAGTTATTTTAATGCTCCTGATAGAAAACTAAGGCATTCTCCTTCTGTTTCCAAACACTGGCCATTACTCAAACTGATGTCACTATCTCTCTGCACATTTCAAGATTAAAGGAAATTTCTGAAATATTTAGAATTATTTCTCCTGAGAGTTAGAGCTGGATGTAAATGGCATAATTGAAGAGAACTGATCAAAGTGGGGAGGTATCGCAGAAGAAAGGATTCATAATAAAATACATAATCATTTTAACATTCAGAACTTTCCTGGCTCACTCCGAGTGCTTTATTCTTCTTTTTTTTACTGAGCAGGTAGAGACAGCTTTGCATGAAATATACTTGTATACAGCTTACTCTCAGAGTTCACAATAAATATCAAACGTACTACAAATAGGTTTGCCCATGCTTGCATAGTTTTAAGCAGCCAGCATAGCCTAGATTCTCAACAAAGCTTCCCAAACAAATTAGCTATCAATAAAGAGAAGCAATTTCAAAAGCTGCATTGCAACAGTTACATTGACTGAAAATGACAAGTCAAGACTTCCAAGGTTTTATATTCCTTTCTGCTTCTAATTCACTGTCTTACTTTCACAAATCATTTCATCAGCGCCTCAATGTTGGAAAAACAAGATTTTTCACTTACAGATGGCCTTTGAACATGAAATCTCAAAGCAATCAAGGATAATAAGCCACTCTAATTTATTTCACAGTTGAAGAAACTGGTTCAGAGAGATGAGGTCACTTGTATAAGTTCACAAACTTAGTAAATAATAAAGATTGAAATAAAAAACAGATGCCCTGCATCTCAGTCTAGGACCTCATTCGATGTAATGCATTGCCTCTATAATTCAGTGGAAAGCTGAGTTGTTTTATTTATAATTTGAATCCACGCAGCAGTGGAAGCATGCAAACAATAGTGAACATGAAGGGAAAATATGACAAACAACAAAAATAAGATTCCATCCAGCTAAAAACCTCAGTCGGACAATATATTTTATCATAAGCATTCAGTGAAAAAACCAGACATATAAAAAGGCAAATGTTAACAGAAGCTCATGCATTATTCAGGAAATATTCTTACTACAAAGAAGTTTCATTTTTTTTAGGAATAACAAGAGTGGCACAAGTAATCAATGGGCACAACTGTAAACAAGACAACTGTCTGAAATTTCTCTGCTTAAGTAATCAAAAAGTGAACATTGCAAAACTGAAGAAGAGATGATTACATGAAGAATAAAATATAAAAAGAAGTAACAAGAATGAAAAGGGAAATGTAAAGCTTTCACCCCCCTCAAAATTTACAGCAGCTGTCATTTATGACATAGGAAGCACAGCCTCTGCCTCTTGGGAAAGGTATACAACATGTTTGCTTGCCTTTACTAATGCTTTAATTATTGCACTGAACTGCTTCCAAAACATTTCTTGTCTCTTCATCAACCAATAGAACCTTTAACGACTGGATAAAGATTCTATATAAATCAATAGTTATACTGTTACATGTATTGCCATTCTGTACTTCACAAGTAAATCTACTACTAAAAAATATATATTCTGATTTCTCAATTATTTGCGAACTTTGTAGCATTTTATTCTGACATTAAGATTCTTCTGTCGTAAGTATTTATTTTTCTCTCTGAAATTTAGGATTTTGCAATATTATTTAGAAGAAAAGAGCAATTCTTTCAAGATTCCTATTTGATGCATCACTGTATGACTCATTGCTACTCCACTTTTCAATGTTTCAGTTTTCCCTATTAGCAATTCTGAAATAGCTCCTTATTTGCAACAACCCTTAAAAAATTGATTTGATACAAAACAGCTTTTGACTACTGATTTTCAAGCATCTGAAATTTATCTATGATTTGACTCCGAGATTAAGGGTTTAGGAAGATGAAAGAAGATGAAGGCTATGTTTATATAATTGGCAGCTATTCAGCATTCTGAGGAAAGTTGCAGGCACTGTTATTGAAATATTCAGGTTAGTAACCTTAAGAGAGCAGGCAAAACCCCCCCCAAAAACAGAGGAAAAAATAAATTATGACTTAACTCCAGCACGTGAGACTAGAAAAAGATGAATTTGCAACTGCATAAAAAACAGCACCTGACCAGTCAGATAAAATGTTCATATTTTTAGTGGAATGTTTAATATTACATCAATCATGCCTTCTTTTTATCTGAAAAGATCTATTCCCTTTCCTTTTTTATTATTTTTTTTATTTTTTAATGTCAGTAAACAGAAGCTTTCCTAATTCTCAGGTTGCTAACAGGCCCTTATAACCTGAGTGGTCATACAATGCATTTTTTTATATCTTAACTACTTCATGGTTGCCTTGCCAGTAAACAGTAAACGCTGTCTCCAATAAATGCTGATATAAAATACATCCCAGTGAAATGGACCCTAATAAAGATAATGGTTTTAGTAATTATGTACAGTTTTGGTCAATAAATTTTTAATACTAACAATTTGAAAGAAAAAGAATATAACAGTATGTGTTATATAGTCACTATTGTGACTGTATCTAACAAAAATGGAGTTGCATAATGTGTTCAAACTTCTTCTCAGAGGCTTTTAGGGGTGATTTTTCCTCTACTGCTTAACATCCTTCTTTACACTTTCTTTCCTAATGTCCACATTTTGCAAAAAAGCAGATTCCAGGAAATGAAGTTACTTGTTTGGATACAATTGCCAAAGCCACTTCCTGTACGCAGTTGGCAGAAATACTTGAGGAAAAAAAGCCTTATGACATTTTTCAGTCCAACCAAGATGGGCATTCCATTCAGCCACACAAACATTCAATCTAGCCCCAGAACTGTATGCCAGTATTATATATTTGACCACTCAAAGTATTACAGCCTAGTAATAATAATTTAAATTTTACATTTGTCAGGAATGTATCAAACAGGTGCCAAGCAGCAAACATACGGGCTACTTCATCCATGACCTGTTACTATTCCACTTTTTTGTGTTCTGCTATTTTTCCTCTCTTCTCTCTGTACAGTCTCACACGTGAATGCACTGTAAAGAGTAACTTATGAAAAGTCTGCAGAGAGACCATTCATTGGAACATAACATAGTCATTGTTATTTTTGTCATTGACACTTTTTATATTGCATTTAGTGGCTGATAGAAAAGGAAATTTTAATGACAAAGTCTCTATAACAAACAGTCTGCTGTAACAGAAAAGTATCAAATACATGATACTCATCAGATGAACTCAACAGGCTGTCAGTGACTGAATCACATTTTCTTGGACTTTGTTAACAGGTGTTTTACCAGACTTTGTCCTGCATAATCTCTATTACGATAAAATGAAGTCTTTGACTGTAAAAACACAGTTTTTTCAAACCAAGTGATTAAAAGTACCTTTAAAGAAAAAAAAATCTGCTGTTAATCTGGTTACTTTGACTGCAGATCAAACCTCTTTAGCTTAAAGACTTTGCCTAAGGGATTACAATTAGATACGCAGCTGTTTAAAACTGTGCCTCTTCTTCCTACAGCCCCCCTCCATTAAAGCAAAAATGTGCCTTAGCTCAGGCGGCTGTCTTTGAGCCTTCAGTTCTCTTTGGGAGTAGCAGCTTAATTAAGGGTGACAAGCAGTCACTTCCCAACTACAGTTTCCATTTTGTTGCATGTGTCATTTCAAAACACATATTACTGTCTTGTCTCTCTAGCCATTTTCCACTCAGTAAATCTCTCGAGTTTAATTTTGATTCCCTGGTAACTCAGCTCTTGCTTCCCTCCAACTTACAGTCTATCTCATTCCTCATCTCATTTCAAGCTTCATTAGGAATACATCCTAAGGCACAAATGTCTTTGCCCTGTTCTACCCTATTTATAAAAGAGAACTCCAATCCATACCTGCCCTCCTCTTTTTACCCCTTCGAAATCAATTTTCTCCTCCCATAGTTTAGGCAGTCAAGTGTGAGGCACAAAAACTATTTAATATCAATTGCTTCCCCTGTCTATTCCATCTACAGTTTTCTGGCAGCCACAGTATTTTCACAAGAAAGACAAAAATTAGTATTCAGAAACACATTTGCTATTTGTAACCAGCACGTGGTCTCTTAATGTATTCCATCAAACAGATCAAACAACTTCCTGACCTTTGAATAAAAAAAGCCCAGAGCGAGCCAGAGTGTGAGAGAGAAAGTATAACATTGATTGTCCTTTTAATTTTTTTCTTTTTTTTTCATTTAGTCCCACTCCAATGTTTTGGATGCTATCATGGAAATGTTCAACCAGATTAAAGTTACTTTACTCAAAAGACCAAGACAAGACCAAAGTAACCCAAGCTTCCTTCTCCTAAATATAAATATTAAATAATATTAAAAACTACAGCTAACAAGTTCAATCATAGGAATATAGAACTAAATATTTTCTTTTACAGCTGGCACCCTCCAGTGTATTCCCTTTCCTACTAAAAATCTGGAGAAAAGCAGACTTGGAACAGTATGGAAAGCAAGTGCTAGAAAGCTCTGGGGCACCTCATGAAGAGGCCAACAGTGAAGACACTTCTGAAACAATGGCCTCACCACAGATCTTCCCTTTTGTAACAGATGTAACATCTATCATGGTTTCTGAACAAGGCAGGTCCCAAATGACTGACACTGCTAGGTCAAAGGCTTAATTTGAGAAATATCGTAGAACTGGTGCCATTACAGATATGTGGAGAAAATTTCAATTTAGCAGCTATTTAGCAGCTACTTTTTACACCAGATTTAATTTCAAACCAGTTTAAATTTATAGCTCTATATACAGAGTACTCTGCAGAAATCAAATCTAGGGCAACAAATGCATGGAGGAGTGTAGCAAAATCCTTTGTTTGAAAAATGCACCATTCATTCAGTGCCTGTCAGTCACAGATTAAAACATGCTTACTTATTGGAGTCTAAAATACTACAAAGTTATGTTACAAACTACAGGTAAACTTTCTCTTTAACAGCAGTACTGTAAGTTCTGAGTATCTCTTCCCATTGTTCCCATAATGCTATACACTAATTTTGAGGATTGAAATGTATATGTTTATCTTCATTTATACCCCCACCTCAAAGAAGTACATGTCAAATTTTTTAATCAAAATAAAATAGCTCACATTCTAATACATAACTGAAATTCATTCCATAGATAAAGTTCAGAGACCCATATCAGGGCTTTTTTTTTTACTTTGAAGAAGATCTTAATTGTTACATTCAGCTTTATTTAACATTAAATCACTCAAAGACATACTTAAGAAGAACACATGACAGCAACCTGCAACTATTTATGAGGGAAGTTAGGCATGGGAAAGAAATTCTTTTGACTTAACCTTGCCTCTTCAAACATTAAGGATAAATAGATGAAAGGTTTACTTCACAAAGTATCAAAGCATTACACAAACGTTCGACATGTGATTAGGTCCAACTGACACCACAGGGAAATAACAACATGCTTATATGCACTTCTTCAGAGACTAAAATACCATTAGTTTTTTACAAAAGCCCTGATAATAAATCCTTTTTGGTCATGCAGTTATACAATGAACTTTGTGACTGCCTTGGACCTATTTTTCTAAGCACTTATCCTTTTTCTGATTAATTTTCTTAGTTTTACAGGTTATGCCCCAAACTTGACAGCCCCCACAAGAGTGGGAGATAAGATACTTTGAGCTACCCTCTTTCAGCCATGTGGATTTTCTGAACCTCAGGCCTCGATGGGCCAGAACTTGTGCCCAGAAAACAAGCATGTAAAAGATTTAGCTACAAATGTCAAAGTACTCATAATTTTAAATATACACATGGCACATCACAAACCAGAAAGAGATTGGCCATATACATAATTATGATGGCAACTAAGAACTGTAGGAAATATTAAGTCTTGTGCTTCTGCACTTCATCTTAATACAAAGAAAAAGACATCAAGAAAAAACTCAAACTGAACCACAAGTTATCAAACAGCAGTTTATTCTGGGATTTCATAACTTGCTGTGAAGCATCTGGCTTTGGAACAGATGTAGGTATTTCCAGCAATTTTATGCCCAGGAGGTGGTGCTGCTGTCTGTTTTGCCAGTGACACAGGAACATGTCCTTACACCATTCGTGTCTAGATACTATGTGGATGCAATGCTTTAATATTTTTATAAAAATATTTATTTCAGAAATACAAGCCTCATATGTAAATTGAGTGATTTCAGAAGTTTAGCATTCAGAATCAACAAGAACATCATGTGGGAAACCCCTGAAACAATTTTCTAGCACAGCAGAGCTTTCTTTGTGTTGGGTTTACTACAAGAAAAGGTTTAGAAATTCTTATAAAGACTCAAAAGTAGTATAAAAATGTTACATAAGCTGTCAAGGCAATTTAAATATACAGGGCTCCATTGGAATCTCCTGAAAATGGACGTACAAATTTGCAGAATGCATGAGAAAACTCAACAGTTGGTATTAACCCAAAGCCACAAGTATCATATGAGGGTATGTTCTCTTAGTGCCTGTACTCTGAATGCAATTAAATCATAAACAGGCACTTTATTTATTGAATTTTATTCTTGGGGAAAAAACGTTAAAACACTTTCAAGAGGAAAAAATTACTTTTATTCTGTATTGTAACAGGTTAGTTGTACTTCAACTTCATTGTTTTAAAGACCGCGATTTTGAGAGAGAATTAAAGCTGCCACTTCCAACTTTATTTTTATATCCCTTTCACTGACATTTCAGATTCACCTAGTTTTATATGTATTTCATATGATACAGTTTGCAAGGATTTCCTTTTTAAATGACCACTGCATGATCATAAGTGCAAAAGAGAGAAAAAGGCTGAAAACGTGAGCTAAACATAACATTAAAAAGTATAAACCAATGCAAAGAGAAAATGGCATTACAGTTGAAATGCTCCAGCTCTTCATTAAAACATCCTGCATGAGTCTGCCTTTACTTTAAGGAGAGCATAAATCAGATATATACGTACTCTAAACAATGCCAAGATATCAGTCTCACTTCTAGTGAAGATTTCACTGAAATTTTTTAAAGGCAAAGATTTAGTAATCTTGAACTACTGATGTGATAAACCAGAGTCTATCTTTGTATTCTCTGTATTATTGACATGCACATTAGGAAAAACTGGTTTGATTTCTGTTGAGGAAAAAGGAAAAGAGTGACAATATCTTCCTAAAATAGCATGTAAATCATAGATACATAGAATTTTAAAGGCTGGAAAAGACCTCCAAGCTCATCAAGTACAACTGTCAACTCAGAATCACCACCATGTTCACCATTAAATCATGTCCTCAAGTACCATATCCAAACTTCCATGGGTGGTGACTCCACCAGTAACCTGGGCAGGCTATTCCTGTGCTTGACAACCCTTCTGAGAAGACATTTTTCTTAACATCCAATCTAAACCTCTGCTGGCACAACCTGAGGCCATTTCCTCTTGTCCTGTCCCTTTTTACCTGGGAAAAAGAGACCAACTCCTACCCAGCTACCACCTCCTTTCAAGTAGTTGTAGGAAGCTCCTTTTCTCCAAGCTAAACAACCCCAGATCCCTCAGCTGTTTCTCACAGGACCTGTCCTTCAAATATATAATAAAAATATGAAAGAAGTTAATTTCTCCATTCAGACTTTTGGGAAAGTTTATTGCTAGTTCCAGCAGAGAAACTGGTGCTATTAAAGGCTTTTATATCTAGGTAACACCTAAAATGGCAGCAGAAAGAATAAGCATAATAAAATAAATTGCAGAAAGCTTCAAACATGGTATCCAATATTAACAGCACCATATTTTCAGGTTACGTTTCTATATCAGTTTTGCCTACAGCTGAACTTCAGAATATTGTTTTTGAGATGATAATTATGTGAAGGAGTTGCAGAATTACAATAAACATTAAAAAAAATAAGGTAGTAACAGTAAGCAGGTTCAATTACATGAACACGCAGCAACAGTCCAAGGGCCCTGAGGTGACCAAAATGAAAAGGCTTGAGATTATTACACTCAAGACACAGTAAAATAAGACTGAGAATACTAACTATAGAAAATTATTGGAAACTAACTTGATGATTAGGAACCTAGAAAATAAAGGAAAAGATGAAATTTAATCTTATTTGAATGCTGAAAATCTGGTAGGGAGCTCACACTAGGAATAGGAGTACTAGTATTTGACATGGTATCACTAACAATAGCAACAACAACAACAACAACAACAACAACAACAACAACAACGAAATCTTTCAGCAAGTGTTTTGCTCAACCATCACCAAATGACTCACTTACAGAAAGAATATTGTCGGGAAAAAAGGGAAAACCAGAAAAACTATTAAGGGAAAGAAGACTAATCATAAGGACTGTACTGCAGTACAAAAGTAGACAGTGTAGAACTTTGTCTTGAGTGGCTCCACCATTCACTGCATCAGTCAGATACAAGTGGTTTGAAGAAAAACTGAAATTACTGCTAAACGCTTACAAATGTTAAATAATCACTTCTGCTACAGGAGACTGGCCATAATTACCTACATATGAAGGATCTTTGATGCACATGAGTTTACAAAGAATCACTTCAGCTTTTTAACTGTGTACCTATTTCACCTTTCAATATTGCCTTAACTTAAGGAAGTCTTAGACCAGCTCCTACTTCACTCTATGAATAAAAAGATCAAAGACTGTTTTCAGTGTAGCTTGGTAGATAGTTACAGCAGAGCACCTCAGCCACAGATTTCTAAGACCAGTCCTGAAATGAAAATCAGTAGGAGCTTATACCTGACCTCAAAGTAAAATCTTCCAAACTTATTGCATAATGTTGTGGAACACCAAGTATCACCTCAGCTCTAGTTATGAGCTCATTTCCAATAATTTCTTTACCCTTTTCTTTCACACTGAAGTCAGTAATGGTCTAATGTTGCTCAAATTAACCTAAATATTACATAACCTCCTGCTAACATACTGTTATTCTTTCAAAAGTACCCTTCTAAACTTACAATAGTGCCTGAAAATGAATGAAACAAAGGCACAGTTACTAAATAGATATTCCAGAGTTAAAACTGTAAGATAAAAAGATCATGCATCAGAGGTAAGTGAACTATGAAATGATTTTATCAGCAAAATCATCCAAAACTTAAGAGCCAGTTGTCACTGAAGCCAAAAGACATACAAATCCACCCACTTCAATGGAAAAATTGTACAACAGCAGCATGAAAGTGGTCTGAAACATTTGTATGAAACTTACATTAACCAGTTAAATGTAGTTCAAATATCAGAAAAAAAGAATAGAAATTTGTGCAGCATTTCCAAGAATTTCTATTTTGGTCTTATATTCAAATATGCTGACATTAGTCTCTAGAGAAAATATCCTTTTTTTGTTAGGAACAGCATGAAAAAAGGTGGTTTTTTTTTTAGATTAAATACACAAATAAAAGAGAAACAGAACTCTAGACTATTCTATTATTCTATTATTTAGCAGAATTAGACAGTACCTATACAGAAATATCTAAGGATTCAGCTAATAGGAGGACCTTCTAGTCTCTTGATTACCCATATGCATGCATAATGTGCACGTAGTGGCTCTGTTAAGTGGCATTGTAGTCTCTCAGGACTGATGTTCAAAACAACAATATGGAGGAAGTCTTACAGAGATATTTGCCAAATCTGACAGTCAATATATAAAGCAATGTGATCACCCTTTGAGTACACTGAAACTTTTGGAAGCATATTTTACCTCTAAAATATCAAGAGTTGAAGAGCTTCAGCCATGAAAAGAAACCCAAAACAACTTTAAGGAATTAGTTTGAAGGAGCCAAAAAGATTTGAAATAGTAGAGAACTTCCAAGGAACACTAGGTTACATTTAGCAGACTAATCTGGACTAGAGAACAGTGAAATAGCATAAAAATGCTGGAAAGTTTTCCCATCTAAACAGACTCAAGAGGAAGGCAGTAAAAACTGCCAAAAGCATCTTTAACAAGCTTCCAAACATACGTTCCACATCAGAAGAGATTCCTATCTGAGAAGTAGAAAGAAAGACATGATGGACATCTTAGAAAAAATAGAACTATTTTCTAAACCCAAAAAAATGCGTTGATATAAGCAGTGAGTGTTTTTGCTTAATAACATTTCCAATATATAAGTAAGTTTCAATGTCTCTGAGAAATTAATGGAAGTACTGTAATGATCTACCCCCATTCTCATTAAATCCTTGCAACTTACAAAATCTGCCTTTGATATAGCAAATGGGGAAAAAAATGCTCCAAAAAGGAAAATCTGGGCTTCATCTCCTAAAAATAACCCTACATTTATATTTATAAACACTTAGTTAAGATGACAAAAATTGTAACAAACAGGGCTTTATCATGAAACACCAAATACAAGAGCTCATTTAACTTTAAATCTTGCAACATGTACTTCCATTTCTTTGTCATGAAGAATAGTCATCTCTTCCTCCTTACAAAGGTGTCACAAACTTCTTAATACCTTTGTTTTTTTGCTTTTCACTAATCTCAGTGAGTTCAGTTCAAAGTCCTCACTCAAGAAAAACTCACAGTGGACTCACTGTGAATTCTGACAAAATAAAGCTCTCGAAACAGATTTGGAAAAAAAAACCCTAAACAAACAAAAAATGCAAGCCCCAGAAATTAGTCAAGTGTTCTACAAATTCACAGGGTTAGTCTACTTGGTTTTGATTACAATCAGTGTACATTTAAGGACAATCATTTTGATCTAGAAACCACTTTGAATATTAATTTTTACTTTTTGTTCCTTCCACAAGATTAAAAAGGGGAATAAAACTGTGATCTCTAAGGCAATCAGAGATACCAAAAGGTATAAAACGACATGACAAAGTAAAAAATGTCCACAACTGCATGCTACAAACATGTCTGAAGATAGACATCCATTCATATTTATGACATAAACTGGAGCCTTAGCAATATATGTTTTATTTGGTAACTTGAAATACCAGAAAATAGCTTTATCAAGCTTATCAGAAGAAAAGCCCAATAAAATTGTTCCAGAGCTTGTGCTGACTGTTAACATTTGCTGAATTTATTTTGAAGGCTTTTTAAAATACCTAAATCTTAAGCCATGAAGTCTGATACTTCCTGCTTGATCTTTACACTTGGCAATAATGAAAAATTTATTGTAGCAAATAATCACTCTACATTACAGAAAACATTTAATGCTTAAGAAATTAGCAAAACAACACATCTTGTTTTAAATTGTTGTTACAAATGTTTAACAGTAGCAATGAAATGTGCACTACATCTTACTCAAAGCTGGTAGAAGTTCAGCTGAAGAGCAAATGGAATACATACTTAATAGAATACATACCTCTCCCTGGACCTGTAATAGAAATTGTAGCACATGCTTCTTTTCTGACCGATGAGGAAGATCAACAATAAGTCTGAACAGTGCCCTAAAAGAACCAGTGAGCTCCTTTGCTGGCCAAATAGCAATTCAGTGGCATATGTCGAGAAAATATCTGTCATGAACACAGTGCCATGAGTCAGTCCCCACATATCCCAAAGCACAATTGGACAGAAAAGACTTCAAGATACAAATAGGTTTGCTAAGCATTTAATTTTTCTGGAGGGTTGAGACCTTCCTTTTTTCTGAACTGAAGGATACAGAGGACATTCTGATTGAAAACCTCAGTCAATCCTTTCCATTAGGGAACTTTCTGTGGGTTTTCAACAACAGAAGGAAGTATTTTCCCTGAATTATTACAAAAATATATAAACTTGACAAGATAAATATTTTGAGAAGTCTTAATACAAGACAAAAATATTTAGCTTTCAGTTAGTGTGTTATCATCACTACTTTCATGCTATTCCTAATCATCATGTGTTTATAGAAACCATCTCACCTTAGGTTTCAAAGTCAGCTTGTCAGCCCTTTAGCAGGAATGCTCTTTTATAGAGGTCTTCGCATAGTGTTGAGTAACACTTGATCTTCAACCATGATTGGGGTACAAAGGAGGTCAGCTCTTCATCAAAATCTCAAAAAACCTCCCAACTTCTCAATGAAAGATAAAGAAAATAGCTCAAACTGGTCAAAACATGATCCTAACAAAATCTTTTGTGAGAGCAAAACAATCAGTCTCAAGTCTATCAGAATATACCATGATTTGAAGGTCTTACTAAGATTTATTGTGTTCTTTGAATGTCACAATAGTTACATTGTTTTCTGGTAACCAAACTGTTTATATTTCAAGAGAAAAACAAATCCAGCAGTAGAAAAAATGCTATCATACATCTCTTACACAGACAGAATTATCCTAAGAAGCAAGCATAATCAGTCTGAGACTGATTTCAAAATTAGATTTCTCTGTACAGAAGTAGTGATATAATGCAATAAAATATAACAAAAGGCCTATCAGTCTGTTGGCATGTATGATGAAGTCTGATTTTTTCTTGTTTTGCTAGGTTCTTTCATTCTTTGGATATCTTGAAACTACTAATTTATAATAATCGACACCATCTCCTGAGAAAGAGTATGTGTGGTTCTATATTTATATCTCTACAATATATGAATTATTAGTACAGCTAAAGCTGCAGTAGACATTTTATGATGAACTAAATAATTATATTAAAAATAAAATTGTTGAAGCATTTGTAAAACTGAGGTTATTATGCCAATAACTTATCTTTGCATTTTCTGGAATTTTCATCTGAAACATAAATTAAATTCATAGCCAGTTATGTCTGTGTCAGATTTATGAAAGATATTCTGATGTAATAAATAACACCAGCTACTGGGTTTGTTACAGTGTTTTACTCACTCTCACTCATATAGTTATGGATTTATAATTTCAAGTGCTTTGTCATTAAAGATGGGTATTGCAAAGCAAGTTGTCCCCTTTCATGATATAACACTTGGACTAAGATAACAAGTTCTGGTCTGTTCATTCTAAGTTTGTTGTCTTATGCAATCTGTAAAACCACTCCAGTAATGGGAGCTGACTTGCCAAAATGCCAGCAGCACACTGCCTTTCACTGCTTCCAGGCAGTTTATCTACCACTCCCACCTAAAAGAAGTCTTTTGGTATCCAAGGAAAACAAATATGACAGCATAGAAACTGGAATTACTTTTAACTGAAGAATTCAATGCTATGTAACTCAGCACCATCAGTGAAACACAGGACATTACTAGGGCACTGCACTTGCATATTCCTCTGCTACATCCATCAAGAAGAATATGCTAATACAATCTCTAATATACACTGAAAACAGAACAATATAAAACACAACATGTCCGATCACAATTGTGCTTAATTTGGTCTGCCACTGGTATCAAACCTCATGTTCAACAATATTTTACTAATGATGTTATTTTGAATACGGTATTCAAACAAGCAGTTAAAGACATACCTGTACAGAAAAAATACCATTTAACATTAAATCAGTGCCAGGTGGAGAGAGTTGCCATTGGTCAGCATGGAGAAGACTCCAGGGACACCTCATTGCGCCCTTCCAGTACTTTAAGGGAGCTTATAAAAAGGAGGGAGAGGGACTTTTATACAGGGAAATAGGGACAGAACAAGGGGCAGTGGTATTAAACTGAAAGAGAATGAGTTTAAGTTAGATGTTAGGAAGCAAATCTTTACTGTAAAGGTTGGTGAGACACTGCAACAGGTTGCCCAGAAAGGTTGCTGATGCCCCATCTCTGGAAGTGTTCAAGGCCAGGTTGGATGGGGCCCTGACTAACCTGATCTATTCAGTGGCATCCCTGCCCATGGCCGGGGAATTTGAACTAGATGATCTTTAAGGACCCTTACAACCAAAACCATTCTATGAAATCTACTCTTCACAACTTAGCAGTCAAAAACATGCTATAATCGTGCCCAAAAACCTACCTGGAAATCACAGAATATTCACAGAATGTTCTGAGTTGGAAGGGACCCACAAGGATCATCAAGTCCAACTCCAAAGTGAATGGCCCATAGGGGGATTGAATCCTTGATAGTGCTCTAATCAACTGAGCCAATCTAGTGTCAGACCAAATGCGGGATGTCAGGCTTTGATGATCTCTGATTTTGAACAGTCATTACCATTAAAGGCTTCTGTTTAGAGTTTCAGGCATACAAGCACTGGGGAAAAGATAGAATGTACAGGAAGGTAAATAGTACCATATGTCAAACCTTTCAAGATGTATTATGTTCACTCAGTTTCTTTTGAAGGAGCCTGCACAGTCAATACAGGATGGACTTACAAAAAAGATAAATTACAGCTGTGCCTATACAACATGTACAGTTGTAGAAGTCACTACTCATTCACCTTCAAAGTCAGCTTGCTGTGGGACAAATTTGGACCAGGAATTGTTTTACTGCTGTGATGAGCTCAAGGCAAAAATTTTTCTGTTAACACAGATTATTACATCAAGCTCAGCAGTTAAAAAGTATGACTGCATTTCTCCTACTCAAAGCAGTGTCTGGATAGGATGGACTAGAAACATGATCACACATATCCTTCAATGCAGATACGGTCCTAGATCATATGGGAAAAAATGATAAAAATATGCTTCACCATAGAGAGATAGCAGTTCTCTGATATAACACGTTTTTTACCACATTGACAAAAAATACTTTGCCTGCATAGGACTGACTGCATTCTTATCAGTCATTTACTTTTCAGAAATTTAGCAGCATAAATGATTTTGATTGATTTCACCATTTTGATGAACTGGGTAACCAGTCAATAAGTCTGGAGATTTTACAAAGTAAAAGCAGCAGTAAATCTAGCATGAAAGTAACAGAATGAAATTATTCTATTTTCTATCACAGAGCAGTAAAGATCTGTTTCAGGGCAAGCAAATGTTAAAGCTACATAACAACTCAACCACAAAGTAAACAAAAGGTTCTAAATAAAATTATTTGTGGGGGTTTTTTTTGAAACTAATTATTAGATAGACTTGTAACAACTATTTCAATAACTAAATTTTTTTCCCTACACCCATCTGCTGATTTTCTAATGTAAGTATTTTCAGAATAAGGAAATGAGAGAGGAAAATGGAAAACACACTGTAGACATTAGAAATACCATTTTTTTGAATTTTAGTGCATTAAATCAGACTTTGTTTGTAAAAAGAGAAAGCATTGATCAAAACTGAGAATTCGGTTAGGCTTGTGAGGCTCTTTAGAGACTAAAGAGCAAGTGGCACTATATAAAAGATGCATTTATACTCGTCATTTGTTGATACAACACAGTTGCTATCTGCTGACATATTTCTGAGGTAATCTAAAGCTTTGTGTTAGGAGGCCATGATTATATTTAGTTAATACTACTATGACACCAAATCAAATAAATGCTTCCTATCAAACAAGAGGGAGCTTGATAAATAGGAAAAGTAGACGGCAAATGGATTTCCTCAGCAGCTGAGTAACTGAAACACAATAACAAGTGTGACAATTGACTGCTAGTTCAATTACAAAGCCATTTTTGAGGATAACTGCCAACCTTAAGTAGTTAAAGAAAGCATTCTCAGTAGTACACTAGCAAAATCTACTTGCCAGCTGCCATGTCTGAATTTAAGGATGAAGATTCTCTCTTCTTTCAGTTAAAACCACTCTCTCAAAACGCGTAAAAAAGTATACAGAAATGTAAATCACAAACATATACTAGTTATACATGATAATCTAGGACGAGGCATGTTCTTCTTTAATAACCAAAACACAAGCACCTCTAGAACCTACTGACACCAATAATCTTTTTATTTGAACAATTCAACTTGAAAATAAAGACACCATGCAACTATGCAAGAAAAATCTATCTACAGCTACTGGAAGTTGTTCTAAGTGGATTTTGAAATGAACAAGTTGCAAGAATATCGTTATTTACTGTCATAAATAGCCAGCTCAGATGATGCAAGGAGAGAAAACTGCAATGCTTAACAGTTAATCCTTTCTGAATAACCACTACAAAAACTGCCCCACATATGCAATTGCCCCACATACACAATCCATGCTTACTGGTCAGTATTATTTCCATTGTTTGAGCTGTTTCTAAAATGATTTAACCATATAATTAATTCCTGTGGGATCACTTATACAAATGAGGTGAAATGGATCCCTGAAATCTTGTAAAATTAGGTTCTAGGAATGGCTGCAGGTAGTTCTGAAAATTTAGTATGCAGAAGAATACATTTTAAAAAAATCAGTAAACATTACCTGCATATCTTTTAAAACTCACTCTTCTGAAAACTAATTATTTGAATATTTAATCCTACAATTCAGTATTTAAAACTTTTTGGGCTGAATATGTAAGTTTCTGGAATTTCTAGAATAACAGCCATATTAATTGAAGAGTGCAAGACAATATTAGAAGAATTAGTTATGAGTTCTGATGAGGTCTATGGTAAAACCTAACTCATGAGAAGAACATTTAATGCTTTTTCAGCAGTCTCTATCCAACTTCTTTCCCACTCTTTCACAAGCCTCCCCAGCCCATCCACAATTTCATCATTGCAGTAGCTTGTCAAAAACCATGATGAGAAAGCTTTTCAAATCCATACAGAAATTTGAAGGTTAAAAGGAAAAACTGAAGTCAGAATATGTATTTGGTGGATATCAGGGTATTAAAATTACTTATTTGTGAGTAACGTATTTTGTTCCCTAATTTGACAACCATGTTTTTTCACCAGATGGTGTTCTTTCAAGACATTGTACTTCATTCTAAGATAGAACAAATGGGAATAATCAAGTCTGAGGCATACAAATGTGTTCAGGTCTGAGTTCAATAGGAAAGAGAGCTACATCCTAGACATTAGACTGAAAAAAGAATTTTAGGCTGCCAAGGAATGTACCAATGAATCTTTGCACTGTCATAGCTTTACAATAAAAGAGAAAAATAGTAAAAACAGTTTGAGGTTTATGCTATTTTGCAGCTAAGGGTCTAAAAGAGTAACTTGCTTGCAAAGAAAATTGAATGTTTCTATAATTTATAATTCTATTATTTTTATTTTATTTTTTTTTATCAGCACATAGGCTGCTCCTAGTATAGGCTTTCTTTATACAGACTCAGAACTTTTTTCTTTTCTTTTTTTTTCCCCTTTACTTACGCCTTTTGGCCTTATTCTACCTATTACATCTTGCTCTTAAATACTTGCTTTATTTTTGATAATTTTCAGGTAATGATCCATTCTGATGGTTATTATTATTAATTGCTATAATTTGAATACTGCAGAGAAGCTCTAATACTTATAAAAAAAATTTAGTTAGGTTTAATTAGAATTCCTCTCCTGTAGTGCAGCTTAACTTCTGATACAATGGCTTTGTACATACTGTGTATAAGTACACAGTGAGAACTTTTTCAACATTGAATCGCCTGCCTATGTTTACAAGGATTATATAGCAAATTTTTCTCAAACATGTCTTTTGTTACCACGAACAATTAAAGCGTAAAAAAGCTGAATTGAAAAATACATAATCTTCAATCTGTAAGAACTTCTAAATATAAATGCTAGCTACAATATCAAGATAAATATTGAAGCTTGTTACTTTCAGAACATTAAGAAATAAAAAAAAAGAAAGTAAAAAATAAAATTACTTCTACACTAGGGAGAAAGTACTGTCATTTTCAGAGACAAAAAGACACGAAAGAGCTTGAACACTCAGCTGTATTCTTGCAGAGACAACTGGTCTCCTGAGGCTGGTTCAAGGCAGACGGGAAAGGCTGGATGTGTTGTATTAATAACAGCATTTCTACTACTTTTGACATCTGCAATTCTAAGTATTCCCCGAGCAAAACCACGCAAGCATTTTAAGACATAACATTTTAAGGCATTATCATTATAACAGCTATACATTACAAAAGATTGCAAATGCCAATGCTGCCAACATTTTTTTCCAATAGCAGAATATCAGGCCACTCTGAAGGAATGTAGAGATATATGGACACCTAAAATTGTTCATTGTATTTTAATAAATTATGCTCCAAAAAAATCTTTTTTTTTTCTGAGAATTTACTCAAAGTTTCAAAGGCCTACAACAGAATTTATATTCTGGTGTTGTAGGGCTGCTCAACAGAGTATTCACATCAGTTTGTAAAAGCCTGATGGCACCTTGAGAGGGCTTTAAATTTAAAACCGTTTACTTGTGGATACAGAATTAGCACAATATGACTGCTACTGAAAATAAAGCTTTCCTGTTTTGGTCCGCATTTGAATGATATGCTGTAAATCATACTGGGAATAATGCAATAACTGTTCACTTAATTAATTACACTAACCTGTTTGTCTGAAAAGAAAAGGCAGTCTGTGAACAGAAGAGCTGAAGTCTTTTGCCTCTTTCAGACTAAAGCAGCTCAACGGGCTCTGCCTGTCTTCCAAGTTTATAGAAAGAGATCGCTCCAAAACTGCAGAACCAGCAGAGGTGGCATTAAGCTGGAAGAGAGCATCTTGAGCTTTCTTTTTTTCTTTTTTTAGCATATTTACCAAAATATCTGCAGAATACATTAAGGACATAATTAAGGATTTTTTAAAAAAAAATATATATATAAAGCAACAATCATCTTTGTTTATCCATAAATCTTTTTTTTCCCGAGTGAAACAATTCACATTATGGAAATGTATATGCGAATGTGAATTTGAAATTGGGACATATTCTTTGTAACTGTATTCATCCATCTTAGTTTTTACCAACAGAAGATTTATTTTTACTAAACACTAACAAATTCAGGCATTGACCACAAATTATTGATCTCATTCAATCAACTCCTGACAAAAGTGTTTACAAATAAACCGGAAAGAAAAGTCTAGGATCTTATTTCTATTGTGCGACACTTCCTTTTCATTTTTTTAATTTTGTAATAAACAAAACTTCCAAACAAAAGGAAAAAAACCTCTTAACTCAGAGTTAGCCTGGCGAGTGAATCTCATCTGTAAGCTTTTCACAGTAAGAAGGTTTACTAAAATGCAGAAAAAGTCTTTAGGAAATTTCTTGCAATACCACTTTGCATTTACTGGAAGTATATTTGGTATATATACATTTTGCCTAACAGCTTATAGAGGGCATACAATGGACACACTGTATGCTTTCAGTCAAAACCACAGAAGACCCTGTGGTATGTTTTTGATATGCTATTCATTTTAATCCTAATTATTCTTCTGAATGAGCAGCAGAAAACCTAAGTAGTCTTTAGGGAATATTATTAACTGGGCTAGGTAGTAATAGTAAAGCACTCTGCAATTCAGTTGTTATGATAGCTTCTAGTTACTGTAGGCAAGAAAGAACTCAAAGTTTATTAACTAAACAGCTTCCACACTTCCCACCACTTCATCACATTAGACACGTTATTAATGTTCTAGTGATGATGTACAGTCCACCTAGTGACTGCAAACTCTCTAAATTAGTCTTGACTTCAAAGCCTTAATTCTTATAATCTTGCTATATAATTCTAAAATGGATTTGCACAAGTTTTCTCCTTGTAATTCTGCAAACAAAGCTGTATAAATCTATTGAGCACATGTGCATTTGATAGAGATATTTGGGGTTTTAATCTCATACTAATGAAATAATTAATTTCAGGAAGAAATGTTTCTGGCAGTTCAAATAGTAAAAATGACATAAAATTGAAGACTTTTTTGAACAGATTGAGTCAGTGCTTTAGATAAATTTATTTGAAATTGCACCTTGGAAAATGAAAATACTATCTTCTGTGACAGAGCAGAAATAGAGAAGCTTTCCCACCACCTCAGTTCAGACTGGCAGCATGCTACACAAAATGAAAAATGCTATTCTCATTGGACATTTAAAACGGATCTGGAATTCTTGAGCACAAAGAATGCAACTGAGTTTGCTCTTTACTAGCATCTGTGAAAGAATCTCTGTTACCTTCAAACCCAACAAACCCGTATTTTCATTTCTCAGCCATATTCAAATTTTACCTACTGAGTAGCCACAAAGGAAGGGACACAGCAATGCTGCATTTGCCCACAGATCTGTCAACCTGCTAAAAGTAACTCCCACCCACTGCGATACAGTGCAGCTACTTGTGTTTCCTGTAAGGCAGTGAAATGGACAAAGTACATCTGAGTAGCTTAGCATTGTTATGTGCAAAAAGCCCTAGTTTTAATTTAAATTTAACAGTTAAATGTAAAAAGTACAAGTTCCAAAGGCAAATAGCCTGAGAGACCCCAAAGTAGCACTTCATTTTGCTAAAAATAACACACACAGGAAATTCTATTCTTTGTAAGGTAATAAATTGTTTTTCATATAGCATCAGAGTTTCCCACTCTAAGAAATGGGTTAACTTGCTTGAGGAGAGTGTTTTAGGCGTGGCCTGATCCAGAGTATTTGGATATTGTGTGGGCCATTACAAAGGTAAGTGGTGCTTGGATCCAGAATTCTGATTTGGGTAACACTGAAAGAGGCGCAGGTGCAAACCAGGAGTCGTGTCACACAAAAGTTGGGAATTGAGTATTTGCTTTAACAGAATGGGGTCAGCTTCCATATCTATCCATTCCTATCTCTCACACAAAAAATCTATTGTAAATCAGATCATCTCAAAACAAAGTATTATTTTTTTTCCTCACAAAGGATACTGATTTCATTGTCTCTTTGCTGCAGAAGTTCTTTCAGTTTTTCCAATTCTTCTTCTCCTGCTTCTTTGTTAGTGTATTCTTCAGGGATGTCTTGTGAGAGCAGTTTTTTATCAGAAGTTGTTGGATGGTTCATTAGTTGCTGTTAGGAGAAACAAAAGAGCATACTCTTTTAACTTTACCTCCAGCTCTGTGGTTCTACTTTGGGATGGTAGGAAAGGTAAAGCCTTTCTAGACTCTTGACAGAACAAAATCATGCCACAAGTTGACTGTCAAATTGTATCTCTTGTGTCAAGTAGGGAACAAATGGCACTTGTTAATCTTCACTATCAAGTCTACAGTTTACTCTTTCTACACATACCTTCCAGTGTTCTCTAATATCACAGAACTTTCAATAATAACAATATAACTTAAAATAATTATTTAAGGACAATAAATTGGGATCGAAGGTATACATTGTTATATTGGTAAAACTGTATCCCAAAATACAGAAAAGTATTATCTTCTATTGCTTTCCAAACTGATTTCACAACTGACGAGTGTATCCTGTTTGCTCAATGATTCAGAAGCACTTGCAACACCTTCAGGAGAGTTAGTGTACCAGATTCAGGAATAGTGGTTTTAATCTACATTTTTATCACTTTCAACATAGTTTGTCCAAAATAAAGCCTCCATAGCGCTGGAAATACAGATGGGAACATCAAAGCATATACAAACAACTCATCTGTGTTGATTCCAATAAGTACCAGTGCTCTATTACAATTTACTGCCTCTATCAGTCCTCCAAAGTTCAATGACTTTCCCCTTTTCCAGCACTTCTCAATTACATTGCATTTCTTTTAACACTTTTAAACCATGAATGTCTTCAAGTTATTTTCACAGTACCAGCTGCACTTCCATCTATATTTAAAAAAAAATACCTTCATATGAACGAAGCAATACTTGATCTTGCGCATGTCAGCACCAACATCCAGAGTGCTATCAGGATCATTATCTTTGAGAAATGTTTCAATTAAATCATTCAACCTGAAAATACATAGCATTTTTAAGAGAAGAAAGGAATATAACAAACAAGCAGACAACTAAATGGTGTCTCAAATATAATATATTATGTACCAAACTGCCTGACACTAGTAGACTATTTTCCTTCAAGGTCCCGGAATTTGAAATGTGCTTTTGCTCTGATTACTAAAAGCTGGATTTGATACCGGAGATTCTATAACTTCATATCCTAACATATTTGCATCTGCTAAGGAATAGTTCTAGAACTAAAAGCATCTAGAAGTAATTTTTTTCTTTATTTTTCATTTATTTTATAATGTTTTATTCTTTTGATATCTCATAATTGACAAGATCTAAAGCCAGCCCTCTCAGAAGACTAGATTTTTAGGGGCTTTGGGCATAAGGTTTGTTAATATGTATGATTATTCGTGCAAAAGAAAAGTTACTTCCCTTTCTATTACAATAGCAGATAGCATAGCTTTCATGCATAAAATTACCTACTCCAATCACCAAGCAAAAATCCAAGCAAAGCAAACTATCTTTTAGTAAAGATATTTATAGATTTCTCAAAGACCTACTGTCCTGAGTAATGAAATGTAGTTAGTATTTTATTCTCTTGCAATGTGTTCTTTACAAGCAACTGACAAAATCTTCTTTAGGGAGAAATTATTATTTCTTCAGTAATTCAGTCTTCATAGGACAATATGGCACACAGAAGCATCCTCTTTATTTTTCAAAACCAAATTAAAACCTGGAAACCTATACAGGCATAATATACCCTGCTTCTAGGCTGGATGTCACAGTTATTCTGATAGAGTCAGACTTCCTCCTGTGTCCTCTAACCATCTTTCCAGGTTTTGCATTCCAGGATGCATTGCCAATCATTCTGAAGACAAAAGGTAGAGGATTTCTAAACCCAAACTACCCCCTTAATCCACTTACTACAGTACATTTCTGGAAAACAGCAAGTGCAAGTTCAAACTCCACCAGCTGGTTTTAGATTTGTGGCTTCCTGGTTCCTGACAGAAGCTATTATAATTATTTAGTAGGCAAATGGCGGGCAACTACAGGCATATATCCTGTAAAGCACAATTTTATCATTTTAAATGCTTAGAAGATAAAGTTGGATTCTGAATCTGAGCCAAGGTGTCTAAGGTAGCTGCAGCAAAGTGCCCAACTGCCTGAGAAGGGCAAGAGTTCAGACCCATCTCTGTTCCTAGTGTTTCCTTTGGACTAGTTTTGTTCAGCTCCTCATTTAAGATGCAAGCCTTCTGAATGCCATTTCAGAGTCATTTATCCTCTTCAGTTACAGGATTAGGAAACTTGTTGCCATTTTATTATCTGAACACCTTCTTATAACAACATACAAAAATTTAGGCATTAAAATATCATAGCATCCAAAGCTGATCCTAGAATAGGTGTTGGGTTATTGCCCTGATCTTTATGACTTCTCTTACTGAGATTCCTCGTGTTCCAGCAATATGAAACCCCTGCTGGGGAGGGAAGCAATGAGATGCACAACAAAGAGAAAATAATATAACTATTTTCAGGAGATAAATGTCTGAAAATCTGTAGCTGCAAGATTGGAATAAAAATTGGAAAACATAACAGATAGGTTTGGTATTTATCGCCTCTATAAATAGCAAAGAGGCAAAACAGAAGAAAAAGGAAACGAGAGTTAGTTTCAGATAGACTGTGCTTTACTATTTTCATTATTTCAGTTAAATAATGAGACAAGTATGTTGTCTACACCACTCATTGTATGTGCAAAGTTCACAACTTCTGAATTCACAGCAACTCCCTGAAGTCAATGTGAGCTGTACATATGGAGGGCTTAAAGGAGAGGATATTTAAAGAGAAATACCAGCTACAGAAGCATTATTGGCATTGACTTGTTTCTCAGCTTAAGGGACTACAAAAATCACTCAGTAAAAGAGAAAATTTTACTTATTGCTACATAATTTCTCACTGCATTAGGAGTCCAAGAGAACAGAGGTCAGTACTACAAGATGTTACTCATACTCTCTGCAGATACACTAAGCACAATGAGCAGGAGAATTAATCCTTCATATGTGAAGGTAGGCATTTGTGCAAGCACTGGGAAAAGAGAGACATACTGAGAATATGATAGTGATTAATTACACAAAGTCAGTATTTGCCCCTGTCTTAAGCATCTCATTGATTTCAATAAGAGGAAACAAATAAAAAATATTTTTGATAACTAGAATGTCTAGGCTGACTATATGAAATCATCTACAAAAATGGGCCTTTAATCTTGAACTAAAAATTAAGAAGGAGATGTTTTACCTTTCAAAGATTATCTGGTTGCCAGGGATTTACCCATACTCAGATTTAGGCTATGGCAATCAATCAAAAAAATTACACTAACTTGCACCATTACCATAACGTGAAAGTATTTCAAGAGAAATTAATATATAATTCCTGTAAAATAATGCTTTATTTTTGGAAATTATTATTTTCCAGTCAGAGTCAAGGTTCATTTGTCAAGCATAACAAATTAGACAAGCTGTAATTATAGATATGACCTGCTATTTCCTCTCTCTTACATTACCTTTAATGTGTTTTGCATTCTTGAAAAAACCTAACAGTCCAACTCATTCTTTGATTCCCAAATAATACACAGAAGCCAAAAGAGATTTGAGCACCACAAGACTGAGTCGAGTCTGAAATAGCAGAATGTAAATCAGAAGTTATAAACCAATTCAGCCTCTTTCCCAGTTGTAGGAAACATTAGAGTCCTCAGTGTGTTTTCAGATAAATTTTTAATATTTCATTGTTAAGAATTAGAATGAGAAAAGGAACAGACCATCCTAGTCTAAACACTATGAACAAAACCAAAAGAAAAATAAATAAGAAAAAGAAAACCAGTTATGAAAATCCCCATGAATACCAGCAAAAGAAATCACTGCCTTCCTCACCTTTTTTTAGGTTTCCATGTAAAAATGACCACAACTCTTTCTAAAATAAACACACAGTCTGACAACATGCTGGATATTCTGGGAGTTCTTCCAGAATACTGAGGCACTAAACAAAGGTACAAAAAAAACTTACAATGTAATACAGACGCAACTTGAAGATTCTCTTCTTAATGAGCAGATCTTTGCGAACTGAACCAATTTTTAAAGTGATTTAGCAGTTCAAGGATTGTGGAAGCAACATATGAATTTATACAGTAGCCAGATTTTAATTTTTGGAAATGAAAAAACCTAACAATGTTACTTCATTATCAGAGGAGTTAACAAAAAAATCAAGATGATAAGGAATCACAGGAGGAGCAAACAAAAAGCACAACTGAGAATAAAAATAAAAAGAAATTAAAATACTGACTGTACATGTTCTTTTTCCTAATATATATTAGACAAGGTATGTCTGCTTGCTAAGTGGGACAATAAATGACAATAAAATTAATTACAAGATGAATATGCTTTTACTTCTCATATTGCTGACTCAAACAGTTTATTACATTTATCACTGTAAACAGCCATAAATATAAAATATTTGGAATATATGAAAACTAGAGCAATAAATTATGTAAAATAGAGCTGTAAAAGACTGATGGAATTCATATAGCACATCTACAGTTACAATTCCAACCCATTCTTTCTAGACAGAACATCGCACACAGGCTGTAGGCATCCTCCTATTGAAAGGGACAGAGTGAGAAAAACCTTTTTGGAACTAAAGGAGAGCCAGAATGGCTCCTGGTTTTCATTTTTTCTTTCAACAGATGGAAAATACTGTTCTCCTCAGCAATAGCAGTGTCTTCTGAGATAGTCACCTATCTTTCATCCTTAGTTCTCTACCAGAAGAATGCATACTAAATTGTCTTCCTCCAACTAAAGACTGATGCAAGAGAATAGGTCAGCAAGAACAGAACCAGGAAAACACTTAAAACAGCCCAGCACTGAACAAAGTTGGGTCTAGGTGTTCAAGAGGTACAGGAAAGCCATGGAGAAAAAGAAGTCCAGAGAACTCCCTAGAAAATCTTGCTTTAGTTGCCTAGGCAGAGGCACATGTACATGGCACAGCAAAGGTAATATGAAATCATGATGTAAAATAACAGTGTTCTTTTTCTAAAGGGTCTTTTTTCAACTAAGTAATAGGAGAATAAAAAAAAAAAGGCTTAGGAAATAAAGTATTATTAGTCAGTTTTTGAGGCTCAGGCCTGACACCATACACCTAGACCTCTCTTAGTCAGTCAGTATGTTCTATTTCCTCAAAGAGTTGCAAACTACAGTTTCTTTTAAAAAAGACACGAGCAATCAGTCCTTACATTTACTGATGACCAGCTTTTGCTACTATGCCAAGGATAACTGTTAACATCTGCATGTCCTCTTAAAAGAGAAATTAGAAAATAAAGCTGCCCAAGGAAGGGCATTTTGATAATAAACTTGCTGAAGGAAAGAGCATGCTTGGCAGAGAATGTAAACCATATTTAAAAAATTTCTAAGTTTCTGACTGAGCTTTTCTTCTCCCCAGACAACCCAGGCTGACCCTTGATCTCCCCATGACACATATTTGCCAAACGTCAATGGGAAAATAATTTAGAAAAATCAGAGATATTCATGTATATAGGTTCTACAACATGACTGAGGGTGCCAAGGTAACTCATAAACTAGACAGGAGGAAAAAAGCCCAAACACTTTCATTAGAGCTTATAATGAAAACCAGTGAGAATTAAGAAAAAAAAAAATCAGCCAAGAAACATACCAAACTCCCTTTTCATAGTATTAAATATATATGAACACTGCTGCTTATAATTTTTTTCCTTGTCTTGACTGTATTAATGAAGACTAGCACTACAGCAGTGATGGAACTTATTGTTATACAAGAAATGGACTGCAGAAGAAATAAATTTATGTTTTACATTCCATTTCTTTATTATAACCTACAAAATGAGCTTCGCAAGACATCAGTTAGCAGAAGAAAGAGTAATCCCTTAACTAAAATTAAAATCCAAGATAACCAACCCAAGACCTAGTAATGAAATAACACCACTCATAGGAGGAGAAGACTGATCTTTATTATCTGAAGATCAACATCAGGAATCTTATTTCACACTGGAGAAACCTTTATCAAAAAAAAAAACTACTTAGCCCCAAGACTTCACACTGCTCTGCTTAAAAAGTCATAATGTACTCAGCTTAATGGGGAAAAGCCATTATGGAAACTGTTTAATTAACTGAAGTTCAATGGAAACCTGATTATCTGGTTAGGTACAAACACTGAATTGAAAATCACTGAATTCCCTACCTTTCACACTTAATTGCTTCAGTGGAAATATGCAGTATGTACCTGTATTTCAGAATTTGATATTATTTTAATGTAAGACGGTCACTTTAACTTATTTAAATTGGAGGGTATTTTGTTATACTATTGAGTTACATCAGAAAATACTGTACTAATCTGAAATAGAAGTAACTAGCCACAAAATACTTGAACTGAAATATTAAACTAATATTAAAAAACCTCCTAAAAGTATATTTTGGAAATCTTAAACCTTCTATTTTTGAGTAGAAACAAATATCAAACCAACATTAAAAAACCCCTAAAAGTATATTCTAAAAATATCTATTTTTGTGTAGAAACAAATAATAAAATAACAGTCTTTCATCTGTTGCAGTCAATAACATTAGAAAGCAAGCTGCTGCATTCTTCATTAATTATAGCTTACTAGGGCTCTCAGTAATGTTTCCATGCAGAATTTGTGCTAATCAATACTGGAGCACAGCTAATTTCACACAACAGGAAAATCAGTGTCATATGGAGATATCTCTTATACAGATCCAAAACTGCTTCCTTTTTTTTCCTTTTCTCTTATATGTTGCAAAGTAAAGGAAGTTACAGAGCATTAAACATTTATTATTTAATGTTATTACAGTAGATGAAGCCTCAAAAGGAGATTTTTTATACATTTCCATTCTTACTTTTAGGACTGCAAGGTTCTGCCCTGAGAATGGCAGGCTTAACTTACACTAATAAGAGCAAGGGTGTGCTGAGGCCTATTGCCAGAACCCTGCTGTATCAGAGAGAATAGTTTTCCCAACAGAAATTCCCTGAAGTAGGAAGAATATGGAAGTATCAAACAAAGACCCATTTTCTGTGAAAAACAGCAGTAAACAAAGAAAAGGGTTTTCTTTTTCAGTGCTCATCAGAAAAAAAAGACAAACCAGAAGATTAGCAAAAGATTACACACACACAAAAATTTTCTCAGTCAATGTGGAGGGAACAGCATAATGTGACTTAAGATAATAATTTAAAACTAATTTTGATAGTGGCCTTTTACATATTAACATAAAATAAAGGTATTACAGTGCTGATCTAGGCACGTTTGAATCACGATAATGGAATCTGAAGCCACAAGCTATGTCAAGCACAAATTCTTACATTGATAACTGGAAGAAAACTCACAGTAGAAGAGCCATAAACAGCTGGGATAGAAATGTGTTAAACTAACAGTACTCTCTCATTAGTGACTCTGAGTCAGTCCCAAATTCTTGGTCAAGCATTTCCCTTTTTATATCTTTCTGTGAATAATGTAAACACACACTGTACTGCAGCTTAGAGACAGCTTTTACATGATCAACTTTATTTCTCTTCTATTGCTTTCCACCCTTCAGAAATTCTTCTTTAGACTGCTTACTATTTAGACCACGCATAAATCACAAAAGCTTTCTATCCACATTACTTCAGATTCCCTGCAATTTTTCTGATAGTACAACTGCAAAATGATTTAATGAGCACTGTGCTACTTCACTTTTACCCATTCATTAAGTAACTTAATTTAAAAAAAATCCACCTCTGAATCAGTCATATGTTTGGATGAACCCGGATGCAAATTACACAGCTGAAATGCATCAGAAAAGCGCTCCCTGCCAACTGAGAGTATGTTTTTAAAGTCTGGAGCTCTCAATAGCTTGCAGGATGCATGGTCTCAAATCACAGATTTGGAAGGACTTGTTTTGACCTTGCTATATGCACCATGATTTATTTCTAGGAGAGCTTGCCTTTTAACCCCTGATCCACTGTATATTAAGTACTGAAATTAAGTTCACTTAAAGAATAATTACTTTTGTGTGTCAGCTGTGAACTCTGTGACAAGCAAAACAGAGATCCAAGTTTATGAAAAATCAGCTGCTAACAAGGCAGCTACTGAAATACTCCTGCTAATCAAAGAGGCTGATTTAATTAAAGAAGCTCGTTTACTTTGATGTTGCAATAGTTTTCTTATTGGGAAAATACTTGAAATAAATTTTCCTTCATATATTAATTCCAAAGATTATCTTTATTAATGGTGTCTTATGTTCTTTAATAAAAGTAACTCCACATTTCTACGAACTTTATGAATCTATTGACGTAAAAATGCATGATAGTTAGAACAGAATTACTGTTATATATAAGAATAGCTAACTTGAAGCTAAGTTAGTTTCAAGTGTGCATCAGTATGGGAAGACTATGGAGATTCCAAGCAGTGGATCTTATGAATAAAATAAATTTTCCTGCTATGGAGGACAGGAAAATAAAAGGTTTGTCCAGGTATTGTTGTCAATGGAATCACAGAAGAGAAGAGTACACAGAATACATTCGAGCTGGCCCTGAGAAGAGGTGTAATACATTACTGACAGGTAGCGCACATGACAGTATAACTGACATATAGAGGATAATGCTGTATTCTTTATCCAGAAATAACTGCTTAACGTTTAATTTAACACAAGTGTGTTAACTCCTGGGTGAAATAATAATAATTAAGGTAACTAAACAGTGGAACCAGTTACATAAGCCTTTGTACAATTCACTCAGTAGATATTTCATAGAAGTTTTATTAACATAGCCCTGGTAAAGGCTGCACTGATTTGGTGCAGTCTTAAAGCAGAGAAGTAAGAGCAGTAAGTCCTTGAGTATCTTCCACTTCTAGAGTCTGGAAGACTTTTACGCTTTCTAAAAATATCTATATAGTGCTCTAACAACTATCTATTACAGGAGATTCTTCTGAATTGGATGGCTACCATGTGGCAAACAGATGTAAGATGAGTTTCTAGTTGAAAATCATTAATTTCAATGATGAAATGCACACAGATCTCAACCTTTGTCTTGGTAAAACTAGCGGTGACTTGGAATGGACAATAAAAAGACCAAGACTGGCTTATATAGGAAAAAAGTAATTCTACAGTAATTCTGCACATGCAATTTTTTTATGCAAAGAAGAAACATGTCAAGTAGCTTGCTGAGTAGATGATTTCCTTCTGCAACAGCACTTTATAAAAATGAGCCAAAAGCGCATACATAAAGAAATGCTACTCACTGCCAGCTAATATTTGTGGCCATAACAGTAGTCATATTCTAATTACTGGAGTATATGTAAAAGTAGCAAGAGAAAATTAAGCTTCAGTTTATAAAAATTTAAAAAATCAAAATGTCTTTAAAGTAGAAATAACTTGAAATAAAATGAAAGAATGTAGGACAAGCATAACAAGTATTTAAAGAAGCCAAACTACTCATATGGATGAACACCAAGATATTCCTACAGTACAGATGAGAGAAGTAGTTTTGAAAAGATTCGGTAAAGTATCACTTGCAGGTTATTAACTAGATGTATAAACTCAAAATAAAAAGATTTTCAAAAAATATTTAAAGTGCCAATAGATGCAAATAGGTACTTGGTAGCACTTTAGAAGATCTCAGCTGACTAAATGTTCCATGAATTTCAGCAAGATTCAAAAACCTTCTATGATCACTTTCGACCATATGTCCTTGAAAGTTTGCTCCAAGATTTTTTTCAAGCATCTAAATAATCAGCTGAAGCTATGCTGTTTTCCCATATGGCTCACTAATATGACTTATACTATACTTCATTATGATTCTTGAAACCATATGGCATTAGAGGACTGGTATAATTTTGAACATTAGAAAACACGACATTGTTTATATCCCTCCTACCCCCATGCTAAAACGAACTCGCTAACCTTTGAAAAGAACTTTACAGTTTATTATCTCTCAATAGTTTCAACGTAAAAGGTGATCAATCTAAAAAATGGAAGATTTTTTTTTTCTCCTTTCAATGGCCTTGGATCTGAGGATCACAGAAAAGTATTTACACTTACTTTAAGCATTTAGCTTAGGTACCTGAATTAGGAATCAGACCTTTCTGTGCTGTCACTAAAGATTTCATAACCTGTAAGAGCAAAAAATGTCTTCTAGAGCAACACAGTGATTTAATAGCATTCTAAATCAGGCATCTGATCTAGCAGTTAACGTGAGACATTTTAAGACTACTTTATTGCTAAGACAGCTTCTTTTCTCTTGAATATTGCCTACACAGCTCATGTCCATCAATCTGCTAACTTCTACACAAATCAATAGTCTGCAAAGCTGTGCTGACAAAAGGCAAGATGATATGCCTTTATTTCTTCCACCTTGCCACTGAAATTGAACACTGACATCAGCAAATAAGAACATTTGCTCTGCTTTGTAAAGGAAGCCATTTGTTCAACAGCTTAAGTATGAGTAAGTCTTAAAGCTTTATACTGTACAACAGTGCAATATTGTTAATGCCATGATAGCATACAGATGTCACAATGTTGAAACAGAAAAACGAAAGACAGAAAGAAGTAATGAGATATCCAGGATTTGAGTAAGATGAACAATATATGACTGTTGAAGTAAAAAATAGAAGCGTCTGTAATAACATATGTATCTGAAAGAAGTAAGGTAAAGTTATTAATAAATTAAAGTGCTAAGCCAGTACTTCCGGTCCTGTTCTTAAGAGAATTCCAACTGGCAAAGGTTCTGGAAGCGTGGGTGCTCTGGAACACAGGACCTTGATTGGAAATCCTGACTTTCTGGGCACACATTGTAAATTGCTAGTGAGCTCATTTATATGATTAAAAAAATAAAAATCCCAAATGAATCAAACAAAAATGACTCTCCCTTTTACTTCTGGCATGCCACCCATAAAAAAAAATCATTTGAAGGTAATTTAATTCTATTCTAAAGCATAACACAGAAGTCTGCAAGAGTACACTTTCCTTATATTTGGAACGTATCATGTTATTTTCTGTTTTTTAAAAATAATCCAAGGAGCTCATTTTATATTTTTTTTTCCTCTAAACAAGAAACTAATTCTCCAGCTCAAAGAAATATTTAGATCAGCCCTTTACAGCTGAAGAAGTACATAGCAAGATCCAAAGCAAGCAATTCAGATTTTGGAAGCATTTTATGAACTACATTCTGAACCACTTATGCAGTCTAGTTGAATATTTTTATGCTTCACTTTTTAAAATAAACAAAATGGGAACAGCAGAATTCATTTATGTTTATGTTTACCAGCTATTAGAATAAAATAATAAAATGAAAAATATGCCATATTGATCCAAATGCTTACCATTTAACACAGAATTCTGAAGTAAGAATTACAGACAGCTGTAGCTTTAGTCACATGACTGATAAGTTGTGTTGTATTATAATTTACCATTCATAAGAAAAGTCAAGAGCATTTGTTTTCCATTTTGTTTAAAACAGTGAACGACACTGCAACGTTGTAGTGATTATGAGGAAAGCCTATTTGACAGATTTTTTTTCCTTCCACTAAATGAATAATTAAAAAAAAATGAAATCCCTGAAGACATTTATTTGATTTAAGTGAGGAAAAAGAAAAAGAAGAATGAATCTCAGCTTATTCATATACCAACATCAAACATTTAGCTATTTCAACTGCATTGAGTAGCCCACTGATTTCATGTGGAATGCCCTGAACATAAACAAGTGGAATGGAGCTCATTCTTACAAGAAATGTTTGGCATTTCTTAACTCAGTAAGTCAAGAAATATACAAAATATAATTTTAACATAGTATTGATGCTTATTTCCTGGGCAATCACCAACACTTAATTCTTGCAACATGTAGAGATGCAATATATAGAGAGCAAAAAAACCTATGCATTACATTAAGCATTTTTTATTCAGACTAAAAAAAATACTATTGGATCTACACATGTACCACTGGACTCAGTTTCATTTTGGCATCTGTTTTCTACTGAAAGCTGCCTGAGATAAAGACTTGTGTGGGACAACAAAATAAATATGTACTTAGTGCATGGAGTTTGTCACTGACATGTTTTGTACCTTTGACCATCTGTGTTCAGAATCAGAGAATAAATAAAAAAACTGGCACAGAATATTTTCAGCAGATTAATTTTGCTTTGACCTCTGTTAAAATATGTATGATGAATCAGAATAAGAAGAAATAAAACACATCCATTTTTTACAAGACTATATTTTGTAATACCCTTCCTTACTAGTTAATTATTTGCAATAAAATTAACAGATACAATTAAGTTTAAACAGAAGCTATACTAATTAAGCAAAAATGTCTAAATACTACTTGAAATCCATAATGACCTTCATTAGAATTTTCTCTGTCACATTAAAAAAGCATCAATAATTATAAATAAAAAGTTCCCTACAAGACTAGTCCCCTAAGAATCATTCTTGGGTGGCAACTTGAAATAAAGAGCAACACAGTACGTTGCATTATCACCTATACCATGTTTCTTTTCCTCTTCTGTCATAACAAACTGATCTGTATGTCTTCTGACAAATAATATTATTCAGGTTTCATTACAGATGCACAACTAGATGCAAATCGCAAAATAGACATTTTTCAGTAATAGTCAATCATGATTTTATCAGTCTTCATCCAGGTCAATACTTCTGTTTGGACTGCTTACTTGCATATTTATTCTTTAATGTGAATAAACTCTCCAGCTAATGAGTAGCTCCAAAGTCAGATGGCCAGTCTCAATAAACAGAACTGTCATAAATATTTGTTGTGTTACGTATTGATAGACTCTAACTGGAGACAGAACACTTAGATGCAATCTCCTGATTGCCATAAATGCTCAGAACATTCATGGACCTCAAGATCAGACATGTAAATCAGCATGGTCACAAAGGTTACTGCCATATGAAAGCAAGCTCAAAAAGTATACATGCTCAAAACCACAGAAAGATATTTTCATTGAAGTAGTGGCTTTTTATACTATCATTTCTTTATACTTTCATTTGTGTGTTCAGTCCACATCAGTTGTTTATGTGAGTGCTCTGTTTGCACAAACACATACAAATGCAAAACTCATAAACCCTGGCATTTGATATTTTCCTCCACTTGAACTGTTTTAAAAAACGACTGACTTAGCTTTTGACATTGCATTTAACTACAGCCTATAGTACTAATAAACCAGTCTGACTCATGTATATGACAGTTATTCTCTAGCACTATCTTTGGCTAGTTGCCTGAAAAACCTCTGTATATTCAATCCTTTTTTTTTCCCTTTAAATCATATCAAAAACAATGAGCCTTTGAACCATGCCAGTATATGGAATGGTGACTGATGAGGTTATTTGTTTGAGGCATTTAATTCTTTATGTAATGGAAAAGAGAGATACTTCTCTGTTCTTGCAGTTTCTTTAATTTTTTTTCTATGTCTAGTCTTGGCCATATCCAGTGCTACTCTCTAATGTTATTTGTGCATTTGAGTCCCATATGTCTGAGCAGAATGATATGCATATATTAAACCAGAGGGAAATGAGGAGAGATTTCTGGTTAGAATAATATACTGTTAACTGAGCATGTTGAAAATTACTCAGATTAACAGTATTAAAAAAAAATAAATAATGTTACTTCATTCCTCATCCTTGATATGGATGTCATTTAGTTTCTGAATTAAAACAAAGCAAGAATTATTAACGACAACAATCTACATGAGAAACTCAAGGTTCAAGGTAGCAGCTTGTCCTCATGCCTCCAGAATCTCATGTATTTCAGGGGAAATGTCAGCACTGGTAGTTGTCTTCTGGACCAATCCCAACAGAAATTAAAGTAAGACTAAAAATTCTCACAGCTTCATTGTGGTTACTGTTAACATATTAACCAAACAAAATTAGGCAGTTACTACCATTTCTATAGAGATGAGGTACAGAGATTAAGTATGTCCATCCTACAGCATAAATTTTTCGAAACTGGAAACTCAATTCGTTCATTTTGAACATTTAGATCTAAGTAAATCTATTATATATGGAAAGATCTTACATGCTGTACTAATCTGTTACAAAAAACTGCAGGATGTTACAATACTTACATGAATTAATTCTGCATTTTCAAAAGTAAGTTCAGTAAAAAGAAAAATTATTTGGCTTTAAAGACACTGATTAATCAGAAACTGGATCAAAAATATGAGATTTCTTTTGGTTTATGTCAAACTAAAAACTGCAGCAGGATGCTTCTCAGCATAAGAATATCCCTTGAACTCTACTCAGATCACATATCCAGTTTTGAGAGAGACTGTTTTTCATTCTGCACTATTATACAACACTTCTTTTTGCCTGGCACTTGACAGGCATTCCCATCCTTTGCGTTTACTTTACTTCACTTCCTCAAAGCTGAGGCTGCAAAAACACAGCCAGCAGCCTCATAGAGCTTTTCATGGAAAACTGCCATTCTAAACTGGCACCTAACTTCACTTTATTATTCAGGCAGGGAAGTTTAAAACTCTGAGATGAATTTAAATATTTATGCCAGTAAAGAAACTGATGAAAAGTATAATAATAAAAGAAGAAAATGAAAACAATGTAAGCCATTACTGAAGTAGCTCTTCTTGTGAAAGCTCTGACGTTCTTTGCTTGCCAGTCAGCAGCTCCAACTCATCCTTCAAATCCTGGATCTCCTTTTTCAGCTGGACAATCATCTATAAACAGCAAGGCATAGACCAAACATCACCTACAAATAATAGCTAGTTTATGATTTTTGCAATAGAAGGCTGAGTTTAGGTAAATATTATACTTTAGTTTTATCTTTTTTTAAACAAGGTCTCTTTTAAAAAAACTGCTAAAATGCCTTAAATACATCAAGCACCTTTTTTTTCTTTTCCTTTTTGCATTTATAAAACAAAGAAAAGTCTTCCAAACTCAGTAAATTCTTGGTTTAGAAGACATGGCTGTACAGAGAGAGTTCAAATGATTTTTTGCAAAAGAGAAATATAATTTTACATAGGAACAAAAAGAGCTTTTTTGTCTTGCTAGTTTTGCCAGTTAACAATGAAAAGACATTTAAGAACTGATATCTTTGTTAGAAAAAGGGCAACTACACACCAAAAGTGATTTTTTTAATCTTTCCTTTCCAAAAAACTATCTTTTTAATTTTTTCTTCTTTTTCATGCAATATTTCACTTTTATTAGAATTATAGCATACTAGCAGGATGCATCAGTTGCTAACAGCAAAGTAATAGCATAAAGCAACAAAATTTAATTAAATTTCATTAATGAATCGTTGAAATCGATGACAGGTATTTTCACTGGATGTTAAAGCTCTTCAAACATTGGTATTTCCTTTAATGACTAAATTTAACAGTGACTTCCTAAATTTTGAATAAGCATTTTTACCTTAAAAATAAAAATATTCTAAACATGCATATGATTATTTCTTTTAACCCTAGACCTACTGTTGACATATTTTTTACAACAAAATTACGAAAGTCTAACTAAAATATTTTGTTTAAGAATCTGTCAAAGTGGTGACCTGTTAGAGAAGTTGCAAGAACACCTAGAGAATATTGCAGGCAAAACAATTTAGCCCAATTTCATACTGTCCTACTTAGGTGCCACACACTGATGTAATCTGTGCCAGTTACTAAGTCAAGGAAATAAAACTTAGGGCCAGAGTATAAAAGGATAGACAGCTGAATGATAGCACCATCTCTGTTCAATGGTCAAATTTGTTAGCATGATTAACTTCAATCTGACAACAACTGCAATACCAATTTCAGGATATGGATATAAGATTGGTTTTCAAGTATTATTACAACAAGCAAAACTCTACAGAAGCAAAACAATTTCATTTCTATTTCACATGAATGCCACATTTAATTCAGGCTCAAGACTGATTTTCAGTTTAAACTAAATCCTTGGTTATGAGTGAGAAAGGTTCAAAGATGAGTCACTTAAAAGTACAATGGGTACAAACTCATCTTCTCTAGTAAGATAAAAAGTCAGGAAGTCGCCATTATGTAGAACAAACTTTATGGAACAGTCAGACTTAACTCAGACCTATCAAGGGGTATAATGAACTTCCTTTATAAAGCAGGCATTTGACTCACAGATGATAAATACTGCCAATAAAATATGTTTAATTTTTATGAAAAAATATCCTAAGTTGAGCACTTTACTGAATAATCAGGTTGCCCCTGGGAATATATTTTAGGTAGTTAAGGTGGGCAACAAATTCCACAATGAGAACAGAGCCATATAAAGTCAAGGTACCTGTGTTCCCCTGCATTTTTCCACAAGAGGGGATGGTTTTCTAACTCTCACGAGTCCGTTTTGCTTTACTTGCTAAATGATCCTGCAGAGCAAGACATACCAAACTAGTGGAGTATAGCTCCACAGGATGTAGTAAATGCTCGGGAGCCTCTATGTGTTCCACCTCAATCAAAGGCTTCTGTGGCCATGGAAGAAATGTTTTGCATGACCTTGTGCTATAAAGCCTACATAGGAAAGTAAAAAGAGGACAGACAGACAGAAATGAAGAAGTTGTTCACTGCCCACTAGGTTTCTTTTTTGGCCTTTTTTTGTTTTTTAATTGTGATGTTGTTACTATTAGAAATTGCTTAGAAAAAAAAATAAAATAAATAATAATAAAGAAAAACAGCAGAAAACCTGACAAGAATCTTCTATTCCCTTTGAACTTCAAGGACAAGAGACAAGAAAAAATAAAAGCACAATCATTTACAGCAACTGGAATATGCTAATTACCATCAAGTAACAATGAATGAAATCATTAGCCACCTAATCCTCAAGTTTTAAACAAATAATTCTTGTTACATAACCTAACATTCTGCAAATCCTTTTTCTATCTACTTTAGTTGTCTTCCTTTTTTTCCTAATGATAAATTCTCAGAATTCTTTTTTCCTAGCTAAAATGTTTCTTGAACCAGTTTCAAAGAAGGACTGTATCTGTTATGTTTCTTAGCTTTTTAATACACAAATTGTTCCAGTGCAGTAGTGTGCCTTCACCAAGTAATCTTAGTATATTTTTAAAGTGGTTTAGAGCCATCCAATTATGTGTGACTATGATGTAGAAACTAATACTCTGAAAAAAACAACAGAGACCATAATGAAAGTGACTATTACTTCTCAGGTGTTTTAAGAGATGATAAAAACTTTAGAGGTTTTATAAAGGTCCACTTAATTATAATTATGTCCAAAAGAAAAAAATTAGAATGGTAGTTATTTTATAGAAGAAAGCTAGAACTTGCATCTAAAACCAATTTAATGGGATGTATAAAATTCTCAGCATCAATTTGACTGCTATTGATTATTAAAATGTAAAACAAGCAATCCGCTTCTTTCTACTCCCAAACAACTCTCACCAATCTGGGGTCAATTTCTTCATTAAGAATTGCTTCATTCTTAATAAGAGCAACTCGCTGTGCAAATCTGCATGTTGATATAGATTCCTGGAAGAAAAAGAAAGGGAGAGAAAAGAGAAGAATTCCAGTTAGGTTTTCACTAGCTAAGTAGACCAGACAGCTGATGAAGTCATTAAACTATGTTTCTATTTTTTGAGCATTTTACAGAAATATTCTATCATTTCATATTAAAAAAACCCCAATATTCAAGGGAAATTAGGTTAGCATATTAATGACAGTGACATATGAAACTGTTAAATCACAGTATGTATTTTATTGATTCAATTAGCCCCCTGACCAACTGTGTTTCAGGTAAGTCCCTGACTGGCACTACTGGATAAGCAAGCCATGCTGATAACAAAGCAATCAGGTTTGAATGATGAGAAAAAGAAAAAATTAACTGATTTTTTAAATGAAAATGGGACTAGATCATTTTATGTAAAAGACAGTGGGAAAAGAGATGAAGGAAAGAAGAGTGGAAGCCCAGGACAAATGAGAAACAAGCTCAGAGACTTGGAACTAGGAGGCATACAGGAGAACTGCGACACCAGATAAAAAACTGTCAGATCAGCTCAGGTGGAGTGTAGGGAGAAAGAAAGGCAGAAAAAAAAAGAGATACAAGACTGACTTTGTGGAGGAAACTCTGTGACCACCAATGTGTACTCCCATCTAGGGCACAGAATGAAATCAAAGATCCTTATAAACATTGTTCCTCCTTTGAGATCAGCTGATATTTGAATGTGAGACTCTGACAGAGAACTTACATATTTAACGAATAAAAAGCCAGGAATTGTCTACAGTTAGCTTAAATAATAAAAAATTAGACATTAGTCCTAGAAATTCAAATAATGCTAGATAAACTGTGTGATAAAATTTTTTGAGAAGTGCCAGGCAGCATTTATAGGGAGCTTACACATACTTTACTACTGTAATATAACTGATTTTCAGAATCACAGTAATTCCCCAGTTTTCAGTCCTCCAACATATGAAAATACTAATTTAAATGTTATGTTCATATAATCCTTTTCCTACAGGACTTTTGTCTCTTTCAGTGCTTGAAGGGGTGATACCTGAATTAGCGTTCCGTGAGGAAAGATACTAATATTTCTTGCCAAAACATAATATATACACAAAGAATCAAAGAAGAGGAAGGCTTTACAATTAAGAGTTGCACACAGTATTAGCTGGACTCTGTGTTTGCCTCTGCTGTACAGTTCCTGTGCAATGATGATCAGCTAACATTTTAATTGAGTTCTATACATATATTAAATACAGTTAAATGTACAGTACACATACATACATTTCCACCAGATCTCTTTGCCCTGTTTATTGTAAAGCATGTGTTAAATTAATGAGTAGCTAATCACTTCAGTTCTCAATGTTCAATATGCAAGATTACAACTTATTTATTCTGTGCCATCAAAACAGTAATCAAGCCTGACATCTAATTTCCTAATAATTTTTCTAGCATACTTATCATCACTTAAGGGCTTTACAAGAATTAACCAATTAACCCTTTAGTTATTGCTTTGCTTCAAGTGTGTGGAATGACTAAACAGAAAGGAAACTGAAGTCAAAAGTACAAAAAAAATTATATTCAGTGGTTATCTTTATACAATCTTCTGTTCGAAACATCTTCCATTCAGCTTCAGTTACAGTTATATTAAGTAATATATCTACAATTCAGAATCAACATCTTCATTCAAGCACTCCACAAAACTCGTACAAAAAATGTGATGCAGTGATCTGAGAAATTCTGTACAAAATCATTGGTAGAAGTAGGAATATAATCTAGTTCTCTAGGATAATATTCTATTTGTCTTCTTCATATGAGTGCCCTTTCTTTCTCTGCTTCATTGCTTTTATTGCAAGAAACAACACTAGATTCATAGGAAAGTGGTTTTTATTTTACAGCTTCACACTGGTGGGTAGTTCTGTCTTGCGCTTCATTTGCAAATGCAATCTATATCCATTGGAAAAAAATCAGCAAAATCGGAAACAGAACTATGAATAATGACTCATACAGCTATCCTAATTCTGACATTTTCTAATGATTATTAATTGACTTATCATCTGCATATATTGTTTGGACATATTAGATTGTGGGGAGTAAGGAAGAGATTTGGGGTTTTTTTTAGTTTTGAGAGGATTGAAGGATAGCATCTGTTGTATGTATTGTGTATATTAAAGCAGGAACATGAAAATTGTCAGTTGTTTACTCTGCATAATTCCTTGGATTAAATATTCCCAAAAGAGAAACCCAGAGCACAATGTGAGATACACACACCTGATGAATTGATATACAAAACTGTGCCAATCCAATGGAGCCTAAAATAAAATTAACAAACTTACCCACTTGTGTTTTTAACAAGACAATATGCTTGCATAATTACATGTTTGTAAGTCTGTTTTCATTTAACATTTAACAGCATTTTCATTTAACAGCAAAGTCCATTTTCTAAAGAAAAAAGTCTACAACTAGATGAAGTATGGTTTTAGTATAATGCTTTCCACTGTATTTCAAAAAAGAGTCTTAGGCTAAACTTTTTTTTTGTCTTGTTTATTTCATGTTAGAATGCTTTGATGTTAAGAAAATCAGGAAATAATAAATTGCTTTGAGCTGGGTTCTGTGTATTCACATCTCTACATACTTCAGAATAAAATAGACTAGACTATTTCAGTTTGAAGGGACCTACAATGATCATCTAGTCCAACAGCCTAATAAAGCATGTTGTTAGGGGCATTGTCCAAGCACCTCTTAAATACTGACAGGCTTGGGGCATTGACAACCTCTCCAGCCTAATCCGATATTTGACTATCCTCTTAATAAAGAAATGCTTCCTAATGTCCACCCTGAATCTCTCCTGGTGCAGCTTTGAACCATTCCTATACATTCTATAGCTGGACATCAGGGCAAAGAGCTCAGCACCTCCCTCTCTGCTTTCCCTCCTGAGAGATCTGTAGAGACCAATGAGGTCACCCTCAGCCTCCTTTGCTTCAAACTAGACAAGCCCAAGTTCCTCAGCCATTCCACACAGGACATTCCTCCCAGCCTTTCACCAGCTTTGTTGCCCTCCTCCGGATGCAGTCAAGGACCTTCACATCCTTCTTAAATCGTGGGGCCCAGAACTGAACACAGTGCTCAAGGTGAGCAGCACCAACCCTGAATTCAGCAGGATAATCACTTCTTTGGACCTGCTGCTTGTGTTGTGTCTGACGTGTCCCAGGAATGCAGTGCCCTCTTGGCTGTCAGGGCTCACTTGTGACTCACACTGAACCTGCTTCTGACAGCACCCTTTCTGCAGGGCTGCTGGGCATTACTCCACTGTAGGTGCAGAACCTGTCATTTTGATTTGTTAAATTTCACCCCATTAATCATAGCCTGATGCTCCAATCTATCTAGATCCCTCTGCAAGGCCTCCTGTCCCTCAAAAGAGTGAACAGTAACTGCCAGTTTGGTATCACCAGCAAATTGCTAATAGTGCATTTAACTCCTGCATTCAGATCAGTGATGGATATACTGGAACAGAACTGGCTCTAGAACTGAACCCTGAGGAACATCTCTGGGGACCAGTCTCCAGTCAGATGTAGCCCCATTCACAACAATCCTGTGATAAAAAATATAGCCCTTTTTGTAAACAAAGAGAAGAAAACATTACCACACATAACTCCAGGGCAGGAAATTGGTGAAGGGACATAAAAATATTTTTTAAATTTTCATGAGTCCCAACCTACCACACCCAATTCCCTCTCCCCGCTACTGAACTCTCCAGCTGTCCACCATACTCAATAAAGTCTTGAGTCCAAAGAAGTCTAAAAGAAGTTCTACAAAAGCTTTCAGTGGAAATGCATTTTCATAACTCAAAAATGTATTCATCAGGAAATTAGTAAATTAAAAAAAACAAGAGGAGTTCACTACTAGGTGCAAGTCATTTCCCAACTGCTCCTTGACTTGAGACTATCTAAAGAAAAGTGCATTTTCTAATGGATTTGTCTATATCCTACTGCAATTTACACAGATAAAATCATCTCCTGGAAGCAAAGCTAAAAATTTTTTTTAAGGATATGAATAAAAGCATACACATTTGAACTGCAAACTATGATGAAAATCAAAAGAGCGGGATTTTTAGAGAAGTGAAAACATTTTTGTTCAAAATAGGCAGAAATTACATACATCTATATTTCTTTTGTCCAAAGCAAGCGTTGCTATCATGGTAGTCATGCAGTTCCCTCCCAGGCTGTCTCTTAGCACCGAGGTCATCATAGAGTTTCGGTAAGGAATGTGGGACCGGTTTTTCTCTGCAAGTGCAATTATTACCTAAAATAATAGCAAAAATAAAAAAATATTTGTAAATTTATATTTCTATTAATGATTGACATATAAAAGAACCATTTTTCTCAGGAACTTCTGCTAATACAAAACTACCTTAGCTACAAACCCACTGGTTTTAATGAATGAATTTCAACTAAAATTTCAGGGTGTTTATATGTCTTTGTAGGAGCTGGACCTGAAAGACCAACTAAATTTTATCATACCTTAGCCTTATAGTCTCTCAGCAACATGGAAACTGAACACAATAAACTCAAACCTACAGATTTTCCTAAGATACAAGAACTTACTGAAAAACTTCCTCATACTTTTTCTGTCATAACAACAAAATATGGATAGTATTCAAGTAAAAACTTCCTCAATATTTGCTAAAGCATGCTTTAAAAATTACACATTCTTAAAGCATGTGCTTCTTACATGGGTTGAGAAAATGTCTTGGAAAGCAAAGCACAAATAAAAGGGTGCATGATTACAATGTACTGCTGGAAAGAAATGATTCCATCTAGAACATATACACCTTGGCCAAAAAGGAAATTGTACACCTACTATTTTCAGTTTCCCTTCTCAGTTGTTTACATTATGGGACCTAATTATTATTAAATAAAAAGCTAGATTACTCAAGATCTCTTGTGATACAAAAGATTCGAACTGTTTTCTGGCCAAGCACTGTACTGAAAAACTGTAGCTACGTAAGTTGTGCACTCTCCTAAATGATTAGGAGTTGGTTTTCCTTTAATAAATATTACGTACCAGTATATATTTTGCTTATGCTGCATTTACAGTAAGTGTTATATAGAAAATATAGTAACAACTTTTTTTGTGGCACTAGTTTCTCTTAATGGTCTTCAGAAAGTTAAAAGTTAAAACTATAAATCTTAGACTGGCAGCCCTGAGAGACATGAATGCGTAATAAGAAAAATTACTATCTTGTAAAGAAATCTGGAAGGCCATTCCTGGATCAAGGTTTTCAAATCTCATATATTACAACTTGTTATATAGAAATAAGTTAAAACTTCCTTGGTTTATAACATTGCATAGAAAACTCATAGTAGCCTAGTGCATACATTAATAAGCACATTCTCAGCCTCTGCCACACAGAGACTATAATCTGGATAGACAAGACGGGAAAAGAGCCAGCAGGAAGATATGTTATTTCCATTAAAAATGGGAACTTAGTTACAGAGAAGTTCATTTTTTCTGAAGTTCATGCAGGAATTCTGTAGTCCAGGTGGAATCTGAACCCTTCCACACTAACACTGAAAAGCTATGTGACCAACTCTCATGATGCAAAAGCCACTGTACTGCCACAACACAGAAGATTTTAGTCTTAAGACCATTTAGTAAAACATCACCTAAATCTCTAAATCAATCTTTACAATCCAATCACAGAATCTGAAATAGAAAGAGGAGAATCTGAAGGGGAGGAAAACAATGTTCTTTCATAAAGTAAGCAAGACTACCTGTACAGACTCTGAACCCGGATCCTCTATCAGCCACCAAATATGATAATCAGAAAGTTGACTCATTTAAGAAGGTGTTATTGTCCTTTTAATATAAAAAGGGTGTGTTTCTTTCTTTTTAATACTGGTAGATCTGAGCTTAATAGTATTACTAATTACATATTACAGGGCTGTAATATGCAATATGCTGATTGAAATCAACAAAATTTAAGGCAGCAAGTTTCATTTTTAGTGGGCCAAAGAAACCACGTTAAGGCCTAGTTCATTTTTTTAAATGTGGAGGCCTTCAGAACTACTGTCACTTCTTGTAAACTTTCATCCCATATGACACATCATGGCATGGAGCAGGTAAAATGACTCATAAATGACTTCACTGAAATGTATGGAAGTATTGTCAAGCAAAAAGAAAGGCCTGAAAGTCACAAGAGGTTCTGATATGATCTGAAGTGTGCCCAAGAGTCCCTATTCCTGTCCACATTCTTTATGCAAGGAATAGATTTGCAATAGTACCTTGTGCCAATAGGCAGCCAGGAGATGTTCTCAGAGCACCCTCAAGAGATGAGGATTTTGGAGTGCATCACTTGCAGGTGCAGAGCTATGAGGTACACCCATATATTGCTGTTAAGTGTAGCACATGCTCTGAAGCCAGATACCTGTTCCTGGTCTTTTTTTATCTCTCCCATCCTACCTTCCATTTCTAGTAGAGTTAAGCAGCTTAAGCTCTGGTCCTTACAGCAAAAAAAAAAAAAAGGTCAAACTATATTGCTGATGTCTTATAGTTAATTACACAAGCACTCTTACTTTTTGGACAACATATGCTTGTCTCCGACGTATGTTACAGGTCTTGCTGGAAATAATTCACCCCAAAATCGTGATTTGCTGATCAGAAACAAGAGCATGCATTTCAATTTAAATTATTAGTTTTCTGTTACTCTAGTGTCTGTATATGCTAACTAGGAAACATCAAACAGAAAATTATCTTTTCTATATGATGTGAATAAATCCAGCATTTGATGACTGGCAGTAATTTCAAATTTTATTAACAAAAACTTTGGTAAGTATGGGTAGCAACCATTCACTAAGATCATTCAACATTCCCTAGATGGAACATGTGTTAAATGACAGTTAACAGGCACATTCATTAAAGCAGTGAGAACACTGTATTCTATTATTTTAGGGATATTATTCTATTATTTTAGGGATATTATTCTATTATAGTGCCAAATCATGTGGAAGTATGACTGTTAATTTGCAACTCAAAATTTGGTATATCCTATGTTGTGTATCAAAAGGGAATATCTACATACATGCAGTTACAATACAGTCGTAATTCCAGAACATGCTACTACATCTCTCAAACAAAAGCTACCCACACATGATAGTAGGGATTTTAAATTCCTGCTGCCATTTTAGATCAGCTGCATGACACTATCTTCATTTTTCTCTAGACACTGAGGCCGCTTGAAGAAAAAGTTCAGTTAAGATTTCTTTGAAGATTTTTTAACATGTTGATATTTAACAAGTAGGGCAAGTGCAGTAATAGAGAACTGTGCTCCCATTGTTATGTCCATCAAAATCATTTTACATGACTATTTTATTATGAAAAGTGTTTAAAAATGGCGTAACTCCATACTAAACCACCAGCAGATAACTAAATAGTTGAGAAAGTAAATAAGCTGATTTTGAGGAATTTATGTACTTGAATATTAGTCACTTAAAGGTGAGGATAGAATGGCTCAATTCCCACAGAACAAAACCAGATTTCTTACTGTCTTCGGTGGTCTTTTATTTAATATTAGAAAACATTTTTATTAATGATATGCAATCCCAATGTGCTTATCTCCAAATGCACTTTTTCTAAAATAGGAATTAAAAGTTGCATGAAAAAAATATTTTTCCCTTCTCCAGCACTTCAGACCTGAGTATCTCAAAACACACTATACAGATTATTAAAATCAACCCCATATAACCTCATGCAATGTTGCATTATAAATGCATAAAAGTCATACAGTAAATAAGAAGGATCCTGAGTATAATTTGTATGATTCTGAAGAGGCTCATTTTAGAATCACTGATCCTTATCACTTCTCTTGAGTACAACTGAAATAGAGACATTTTTTCCAAGGTAAAATTTAAACAAACAGGGGATATGAAAAAAATTCAGTGTAATAGTAAATGACTGACTGCCACCTGCTGTGCCTTAAACTTCTTTTGACAGATGAAATATCTCTGATTTTAGGTTAAAGGAAATCCAAGAGATTTGTTCTTTCTAGCAGAAAGACATACAACACAAAAAATATTCTTCCCAGCAAGTGGAGCAAACAGTTATATTTCCTAATCATAATTTAAAAGAATTTCCACGTATAGATAGACACCCACAACATTTTCTGTTTTAATGGATTTTGTCAACTGTATATTTTACTGAACAACACATATTCCAAAGTGTAAATTAAAAAGGATAAATTTGAATTTCAGAGTTAGCACTTTTTCTTCTCTCTACCCTCCTTACTTCTCCCACTAAATGGTGGCCTCACTGACCTGTTATGGTTGCACATAAAAATTTTTAAGGAAGCCTTAGAAAAAAATTCTGTATTCTCCATCCGAATCCCCCAAAATAATTTCTGGCAACAGAAACAGTGTCTATTGTAGTGTGAAAACAATATTATGTATTCAGTCTTAGGAAGAACTTCATTTCTCTTACAGGTGTGAGGTCTGAAATCCACACTTGAAAATCTTCAACGATTGCAACTTAATAACATTGCATTCAAAAAAGAGATTTCATTAATTGCCGAGGGTTTCTTACCCTTACTTGGTGTTTTATCAACAGTATTATCAACATCAAACACACATAACATCACAGTAGATCACGGAGATATATATTAAAACCTTAACAATAATTAAAAACAATTATTATCAATAAAAGAATTCATTAAAATAGTAAATGAAGAATTACTTAATTTTTGTAAAAATACATATTAATAATACTCATCATAGCTAACCAAATCCTGACACTGGAAATCCTCATCTCCAAAGTTTCCATTCACTGCTGCTATCTTAGGAATTTTTTTTTTCTTAAACTGATAATATTAGTCAGGAGTAATCTATTTTCTCAATACTTGCATTTTCTAAAGAGGAAAAAATAAAAAGCAACAGTGAAATGAGGATGGGGATTTTAGTATACCTTAAATCAAGAGGCTAAATCTTTTCCAGTAACAACAGCTGAATGACAAAGATTTGTGGAGATTTATTATTATTATTGTAGTTGCATCTATGAGCCCTACTGATATGAAACCAATTACAATAGTTACTTCATTAAATACACTACCAAAGGTAACTCCTATCTTAAAGAGACCAAATACTCACATTGGTAGAAGAATAAAAGGACACATGAGAGAAGAAGCTAATAATTTATCATATTGCAATACTTGAACCAAATAAAACCCAAACATTTTAGGTCAGTGACCCTTGAGCGATACATCCTGATCCCAGCTGTGGAAGGGGAAGAAGATTACAAAGAACATTTTTAGCAGAAATATAGCTGCAATCTTGCAAATAACTTTAGTACTGCAAATAAACCAAAAAAACTATTTTTAAATATTACCCTGTATACCTACTGTAATCTTACCACTTAATTTTTAAGCTTTTCCTAAATACGCTATTTTAAAGGAAGAGCTACTAATTCAATTATCTTTAAAAATTGGAATAAATATCCTAAGTCTAACTGAATACTGGAATCAAGTTTTCCAAAACATTGCACGTTGCTAAATGGGGATGTAGTAAAGAGAGAAATGTTTTACTGTATTTCAATTTTACCTGCTCCAAATAATGTAATGACAAGTTGATATATTTGGCTTCTGTCAGTAAGTGACCTCCAACTCCAGTCTTTGCAACACGCTCTGATCCAGCAAGGTCTACTAAATGCAGCTTGGAGCGTCGGATGGTTGCAGATCCAGGTTCCTTGCTGGAGATGTGAATAGTGAAAATGCAGTGAGATCGGCTTGAGGCTTGATTCATTGGTGTCTACAACGAAAGAAAGGAAGAAACTGCAGTGTTCAGTGGATAAATAAATTTAATTTTTTATTGCTTACTAATTCAGCAATTAAAATCACCTATCCAATTTTTTTAGCTATTGGACCTGTAATAAGTATGCAATAAGCCAAAAGGCTTCTGACATTCACATTCTGGCCAAATATTTGGATAAATTTAATCTGGACAAATTGTGCTGCAAGCAGGCAAAGCTGCTCCAAGATCGTCTGAGATTATCTCAGTTGGTTAGAGCATGGTGCTAATGCCAGGGTTGTGGGCCCATTCCCTGTACATAAGGGCATCTTGATCAGAGGGAAAGTTACTAACTCCTGATCTCCAGGAGGTTATCAATTTCCCCACTGGTGCTGGTGCATGCTTTTCCCCTTTTTTTTTTTAATTTTGATAGATAGTTACCAGTGTAACTGAGACTAGGACTTTCCATAAGGCTTTCGACCTTTGTATTGTATTACATTTATAAAAAAATAACTTTTCAAAATTGACATCAGAATTTTATGTAGCGTGACAGAGTTTTCATAAAAGGTTTGGCTTTAAATGTATTTATTTGGAATAACTACTGCCATACTTCCTTAAACAGACACACAGAAATTCTTGGTCAATTTTTAGAGATGCTCAGTTTTAGGATCACTTTAGAGGTTTTCTCAATATATTTGAAATGCAGAACAGAAAATTTTGAACAGCTCTCAGTTATTTTAGATTTCAAATGACCATATGCCATCACACATGTACTTTTCTTAAATATATATATATATATCTTTAAGCACCTAAAGCAGCTTTCATTTAGTTGTATGAAGATATTGTAAGAAATTTTAAACTAAAATAACTACTTATCCTTATTTTATAAATAGCTAAATCTTTAGACTATATATGGAGATTAAAGGTTTAGCATACAGATAGTATTTTTATTTATAAACTACAACAAGTGTGACTACATTGTTTTCAGGGCATAAATGACTGACTTGCAGAAAAATAGGGCAGTGAAATAAACTAGCAAATCAATATTATTTACTTAGCGACTAAATCTGTATTATTTTATAGCTGCTGAAAAAGATGATAAAAAAATCCTGGTTATATTGTCTATGTTAATCTCGTCTTTGTCTGTTATTCTGGAGTAATTGTTTATGTAGGCATACCCTGTCATTCAGAATAGATACACCAACATATTGTACTTTTTTACTCTGAAAGGACAGCGAGCTAAATAATCCTGTAACAGGAATAATATGAACAGCTATACCACTTGGTTCAATTGTCTCCAATTTCCCCCCCCCTTTTTTTTTTTCAGCCTTAATAGTTCCAGTATAACCAAGCTGTTTTTGGGAACTGACTCAGTTCAAAGGAAAAAAAAATAAAGTCTGCAAACCATAGATATTTAATCTGGATCAGTTTCTTGATTCAGTCACAGCAAAGCTACAGAAAACAGTTCTAGCAGAATACCTGAAAATGGCAGCAGAGAGGGTGTGAACAAGTAGGTAGAGTGCAGGAATAGCATGCACTTGTCCTTGCTGGTGAAAATTCTGTAAGTAAATTACAGCCTTAGCACTATTTTCTTTTGGACTGCTTTACCTAATACAGGCGAGCTCAAAGGGAAAGGGAGAAGAATTTTGATCTTTAGTTTCCCCAGATGAGGAATTTTTGAATTCACAATCCTGTGAAATGAGCATGAGAGCATCAAAGTGCAGTCATATGCTACGCTGTCTTCAGAGGTGATGCTGAGCAAATTAAGAGGAAGTGAGTTGTAGCGTTGGAATGAAAATAAACAGGCTCAGGGAAAGGTGTCAAGTGAGAAAATACTCCCAAACTTACTTAAAATGCAGTTATACTAAGAAAAAGTTATGTGCTGTGAAAATGTACTTTATTCAGCAATTCTGATTCCATGAATAATCAGAGCCAGCTTCACTTATTTTACTAAGACAGCTACAATTTTATTACTTGCAGCTCTGTGAAGCAAGACCGGATATTTTTTCCAGCTCAAAATCCACAACAGAATTAATATTTAAGAACATTCTCCTCAACAGAACTGATATTTGAGGACATTTTGCACTACAGACATGGCATCAGTCACACTACACTGCAGACAAGTCTAAGCCAGATCAAACATCAATGCAGGTCCAGCTGTGGAAGCACAAAGTAAAGTTTGCTATGAAAGAAGCAGAAAAAATCATCATGCTTCTGAATAAGTATTCTTAAGCAAACTTGAGTTTCACTATGCAGCAAAATCTCACACATTTCAATATGTGCTTTTAGTCACACCTGTTTAACACCAAGAGAGGTAAAAAAAGAAAAAAAATAAAGCAAAAAAGATTATAATGTAGGGACTCTCAGTTCCAAGAGCACAGGGCAGTATTTGATCTATTAGGTCTTTATTGTCTACTGCAATACACTAGTCACAACTTTATTTTGCCTGTTCCAAGTAGATTTGGCTCGACCGGTCATTAGAAATTTTATTGCTTTTCTCTCCACAGGTTTCTTTTTTCATATGAATGAAGAAATGAATGAAGCTTATTTGAAAGTCATTGGCTAAAATCCCAAGCTGGTATTTTCGTAAAGTACTTCTTCAGAGTAGAATTATGATTTAATCAAAACACCAGTACTCCCTTTTACAATATGATTCTATCTCCACTTTGCAATTCCAATATATAGGAAGCTGTATCAGAACTCTTGCAGGAAGCATAAAGCAATAAAAATTTAAACTCTTAAATGGGATGAGATTATGAAATGTTAATTGCAGTCATAATCCCCCACACTTGCTTCTTTTACCACACAAATAGATGAAATGCACTCAACTAAAATGATGGTTTGTCAGCATCTTCAGTCCAAAAACAAGCCTTTTTTTGTTTGGTTGGTTGGTTATTTGCTATCTCCAATATGCAACTTCTGAGTATTACCTTTTTAGAAAGCTTGAAAACTGAAAACAAATAAACAAAAATTTCTGGACAACATCTCAAAGCCTAACAAAATGTTCCTTTACTGGCTTTCAGAGTTCATTTTGACTTTGTTAGCAGTATTCAAACCATATGTATATGAAATCATCCTCACACTAATTTGATGTGATGAAGGAAAAAAAAGGAAGTGGGGAGTGGCCTGGTCCTCAGCAGATGGTTGCTATTGTGAGAGTTATATATAGCACATCTGATGAGCTGCAGTTACTTACAAAGAAATAATTTTTTTCCAGGAATTCTGTGACATCATAAACCACATAAGCAGACTTCGGATGTTTTGTGATATCACACGGACATTACAAAAGAATTAATGCCAGGTCATCTGTTGCTGCCCATTTGTGGCATGGTAAAAAAAGGACTCAATAACATTTAAGATCATGACTTATTAAAGCAACAGTTTTTCATTTGGAAAATATGAACAATGCATATTTCAAGCCACACAGCCCAGTCATTTTTTTTTCCAGGATCAGAATATACCTGTGTTTGCTAAAATTAAGTAAATTGTATAGAAGCTTTGTGACTTTAACCATTGCATTTATTCTTACAATGGTTGCAAGATGGCAGTTTCTACTTTAATGAGAACCTCCAGCACAGTCATACTGCAAGAAACAGCTACGTTGGATGTTCCTTTCAAGGAATACAAGGTCATGAAATGTCCAGAAATTCGCTGGAGCCTAAGTTTTCCATCTTAATCTAATTCTTACCTATCTTAAGTCAAGAAAACACAGCAATTCTTCTCTATTCAGGAATTTACGTATTTCCCAATTTTTTTATTTGTTGCACCTGCTATTATAAACGTTTCCACTAAGAATACCCAGAAATGGATGCTACTGGTCTAACCAGACTTCTTACTAATTGAGGACCTAAGAAAGAGAAAGTTTCTTAAACAGGACAAAGACATACGAAAAGCTGTTTGAAAATCACCATTAGACTAGCTGCTGCTATCTGGAAGAGTAATGTGTTGATTATGGCTGCCAAAACACTCTGACAGAGAAAACACATAATGGAGTTCAGGACTGCTGGGACAAAAATATTTTACAGGTGATAAATGCAATTGTTCAGTCTATACTGAAAACAATCTCCACTTGGCAGCTTATACCATTCCAGTAGGATCTTTTCTTCCCTGAATCAAAATATTTAGGCAGCAGAAGAACATGATTCTCCTGTATGAGTGGATTAGTGGCTATCAACTGCATAAGCAAAGAAAGACTGAATCTGAAATTTCACATTTTTTTGAAAGAACGTCTCAATGAAAATGTACAAAATTTTCTTGCAAGAAGTGTTTCTTTTTCCTCTGAAGGTTTTTTCACTTTTGAACTTTTCAAAGAAGAGCAAAGGAAGAGAGAAAAGCACTGATGGCATCCAAGACTGATATCAAATTGATTTTCTCCAATCTCGTGCTACATTCAAAGGAGTATCTGTAGGAAGAAGTTCTGATAGCTGCAGCCATTTCACATTTCAGATGGAAATCTCTGCCTAATGAAGATAAACACCACCAGTTCCAAAAGAACCATGCTATATAGGAGAGTATGTAGGTTGAAGATAGGAGGTTCCTGCCTTTATAGCTGGTAGATAAGTGACACCTTAATGTATCTTTAGTTTCGTTTCTAAACATGGTGCAAATGAAGCGGCTCTTCATGTACTTAGGTAAACTTGACATAGTTGAAATTGAAAAGTTTTTGCTATGAAAATATAAGGGTCAGAATACGTGAAATTACTTGCTGAAACTAATACTTTATCTTTCCATCTTTAATACAAGTACAGTCTCACAATTAGACCATGGTAGGTCAGGTATCTTTTAAAGTAATTATTATTCCCTGGTGAGGATATTATTAAGCTTTATATTATACAGTGCCTTTTATCCATATCAATCCCAAAGCATTATAAGGACTATTCAAAGAAGTATGTACAACCAGTGATTTCTTTACCACATAAGGAAATGAAAGCAACTATGCTGAAATGATTACGCCATTTGGTTACTACAGGATATGTTTGTCAGAGTGGACATAAATTAACAATTGAGACCAGTGAGAAACCTAGTAAAGCAAAAAAGTTGTAATTCCTTCTGGACTGCAATGCTAACATACATTTTTGTCAAAAGTGTCATTTAATCCCATAGGTTCACATGCTCAAATCCTATTTTTTATATTGCATCCAATAAAAAATGCAGTCAAACACTATCAGGGCTTTCTAAATATATTAAAGAGAATACTAATGAACAATAAATAGAGATGGAATGAGTCCAATTCAGAGGTCACAAGTCAGTCCCCACAACTATCTTTAAATCTTAAAAAGTTTCATTCTTTCTTGAAATAAACTTATTTAAACATTGCCAAAAGCTTACTGCTTGCCCCTTGTGTACTTCAAACATTTTATAAGATGGAAAAAGAACTATGCAGTATGCACTGTCTTCCAGTACTGTAATTGAGTACTATAGGTATAAAACCATGCACCAAAACATTTCTTTGCTCATTACAATGAAGTCCTTTCTCATTAGAGGCAAAATAATTTCTAGCTGTACATACAACTGCAGTGTTCAGACATATGAACCTCAGATAAAGATTTTACAGTTTGGAAATTGATGCATGTCCTTGGGAGGCTACCTTACTATCACCTGTGTCATATTGCAAATTAGATTTTGAAATCCTCTGTTTGCATGCATATCAGATACCTAAATCAAAGATGGTTTACAAAATAAAAATGAAAAATCAGCTCAGATTTTATAACCAGTTGCTGCAGATTCGTATGCATTTAAATGTAACAAGAAACTGTGCTTTATGGGAGAAACAAAAATATAGCCCTTACATTTGGCAGAGCTGCCAAGAAAAGAATCAGCCTTTTGGGTTTGATCTCTGCCTATTTCTCTCTGGCAAAATATAAGACAAAAACATTCCTATTTGGATTTTTACATTATGGATTGTTTGCGCGCAGATGTCTCTCATTTTTCGATTTTCACAACTTGTAGTACATGTCAAAACTAGAGGAAAGGACCAGTTCTACACTGACTAATAAAGCAATGCTGCACAGATTAGATTAGCTTCCTTTCTTTCCCTTCTCATGAGCTCTATCGTTGTGTGTGGGAAAGAAGTATTCCGCTATAAATGTTCCCTTAGGTTCTGACACTGAATGAACGAATGAACGAAAGAACGAATGAATGAACAAATGAATGAATGAATGAATGAATGAATGCAGCCTATAAAATGCCTTTATTATTATGATCAGTTTCCTTTCAGCACAATCAGTGTTGAGGGAAAAATGTAGCCCTTAAATTACCTGCTAGACTGCACTAGCACAGACAATGCAGAAAATATATTGTCATTTTTATTTGCAAGATACTCAACTCTTCAAAGAAGGGTTATATCAGGTTCAAAACATTAGATTGCAATTTTAGAGACTACAGATTTCATACATGATCCACAGCAGTCATATGATTTTTTCCACATCATTAAAAAAGATGAATCAAGCATTTCTTTTAATTTCTTTCCTATTTAGATTTATTAATCTTGTGTCTTTTTCTTTAGTTTACTTACGAGGGTTCTAACTGTCAGAGGCCAAAACATATTAACTCAATAACAATTAAAATTTAAAAATACGGATCTCTGGAGAAGTTATGTTGTATGTCATAAGTCCTCTTTCTTAGACCTCTACGTTTATTCATTATTTTTGAAAACACTATTCTCTCATTATAAAAGTACCACAGACAACTAAAGCTCAAAATGTCATACGATAAAGGGGATAAATTCTGTAATGCTTAAGAGGAAGCAGCACTCAGTAAGCTCACTGAACCGTACTGCAACATACCTGCTGCAATCACAAAGGAAAAATTTGACATAACTAACTAAAAAAAAAACTTTTACAATGAAATCTAACTCAATTGAAGTTTTTTGATTCATACTAGCATTCAGACTAAGCAGAATAAATATTGTTGCAATACATGGTAGTTATTCCAAGCACGTATTCTCAGCAATTTTTTCTGTATTTTTCATTAAAGACAAATGAAGCAATAACTTTATAGTGTTCATATAACTAAAAACTCTTGCAAAAGCAGCAAAACTGATGTTTGGCGTAGCACTTGTGAATCCAAGCTATTTAGATTAGTGAATTTTCTGCTACTGGGGTGCCACACACTCTGATGTCATTCTTATGTTTTCAATCAAGTACTAGCATGCTCCAAATAAAACTAACAAGTTGTAGATTCAGAAACAAGCTAAAGAACATTTTCCTCACACAATGCAGTTAAGACATGAAACTGTGTTACATGAGATTTCATGATAAAAATTTGCCAATTTCAAAAAAAAGCAACTGGGCAAATTCATGCAATGAAAAAATACAGAAGAAGTCATTTGCTGTAAGTAGTCCGGAACTCATATTAATGAAGACTAGGAGATTTCTTTTTTTTAAAGTATCATTATTTATTTATCTTTTATTCTCTATATATTTTGCTATTGGCCATTACTTTGTCTTGATATTTAATGACTTACCATGTTCATTAATCCTGCCATTTGCTTGTAACTTTCAGTGTTTGGGATGTATTTTCTCTTTCCGAAGAAGAAAAAAAGTTGCCCTTTAGAAGGACTGATTTATGAACCTGTCTGCCAGCAGAGTACAATTCTTTAAATATTCAGTCTCATTTTCATACAGAGGGACTCTACACTCATTAGAGAGTTTCTGAAGATCTTTCTCCATACAATGAACTCTGTTTTTCTGTTGATCATGTAGCTCAGTTGGTTAGAGCATGGTGCTAATAATGGCATAGGTTGTGGGTCTGATCCTTGTATGGGCCATTCAGTTAAGAAATGGTTTCGATGACCCTTGTGGGTCCCTTCCAACTCTGAATATTCTGTACTTACCTATTATTATGATAGGTTTCAAGTTCCTCACCTCTACCGTTTTTTCATTTCAATATCATGGAGGAGTTCATTGACTCAATATCCATATTTATTAACAGCCCTTAAGTTGATTACCACTTGCCTCTCAAAATGTAACTGTTGAAATAGTTTTTCTTGAGAAAGAAAGAAGTATTTGTTTTGTCTATATACATTTTGTAATCAAATGATTCTTTCCCTGTGCCCAGGTATATATGGTCAGCCAGCAGGAACATAGAATTACTTTACTATTTTATATACTCTAAGGGTCTTCCCTGACAATGATTTATGATATATATTTCTGGTGATACTGAGGAAAAAAATCCACAAAGTTCTAAAACAGAATTAACTGAATTGTAGTAAAGACACGTTGACAGGGCTCACATTATACAATACAATTTATATATTTACATTCCACATCCAAGCATGAAGATAAGGAAAAAAGAACCGTACAGATTTGGGGTATGGAAACATTTGAATTTTTCAGAATCTGTAAAAACATCCTGCTATTTGCATATTTGCACGTATTTATTTTGAATTTGCTTTGCACTACCATATGGGGGTGCTGGGTGTTTTTATGGGTGGGGATTTTTTTTATTTGGTTTGCTGTTGTTGTTTTTTGGCTTTTTTGTTTGGTTGGGGGTTTTGTTGTTTTTCTGTTTTCACATGTAACACCACATGTTTATGCAATTAGAAGAAAAAAAGGAGGGGACTGATAACTCTTACCATAAGTATTTCAAAGGCAATTTAATACTTAATCATAGAATCATGAGTGGTTTGGGTTGGAAGGGACCCTAAAGATCATCAAGTTCTAACCCCCCTGCCATGGGCAGGGACACTTTCCACTAGACTGGGTTGCTCAGGGCCCCATCCAACCTGGTGTCGAACACTTCCAGGGAAAACCTTCTGTGGGAATGTTTGACAATGCTGTGTAAGGTCATGTTTTCTAATCTTTAAATGTATATGTATGTTGGTATGTGCCACATTCAAAAGTCAGTCTCTAGGAGAAGTTCTGTATTCTATTTATTTGAATTTCAGCAAGTTATGGCATCAACAATCACCAGTCATATTCGCTATGGAAAAACAGAAAGCTTTGCAAAGTGAAAGCTGTCATCAGAGAAATGCTTATTTAATTTCACTATGGAAATACACTCAGAAAGCAGATACTAATTTATCTCCAGGAACTTCCAAAATAGATATCTTATAAGGAGAGGTTTATGACCATTTTAACTCTGGTGATGCTAAGTAGGATTTGGAGCAGTAATTCTCACCTCAGCAATCATTCTGTTGGTGTCTCCCAAGAAGAGAAGGTTTAAGGCTTCCTCTTCATTGGTTGCTTGCTGAAGAGACAAGTTTTTCAGATGAATGTTTTGATCAGAGTCTTCCATTATTGTCACTTTTCTACATGGAAAATAAAAACAACCACCAAATGAAAACTAATATTTGTTCTGTACTTTCATTTTGGTAGCATGCGCCTAAAAGGTGAAATCTAAACCCCCAAACCAATCATAATGAAAGAAGTAAAGAAATGACAACTAAATGATACCCATTAAAGGAAGTCTTGATTTTTTTTAATCTGTCACCTCCTTTATATCCCTTTATTATAAACCTTTGTATAGAAAAGGAATAAATGAAATCACATGTATTAGAGAAAGCTTTGGGATTTTTATTTTACTGAGATACAGTAAAATCTCAAGACCAAGAGGTTAGATGAATCACCACAAACAAATAATAAGTGAGGGTTTGTTTGCTATTACGAAGCACATGCGATATATAAAATATACCATAATCTTGATGTACAAATAGGCATAGAGTATTTCAGAATCAACACATCTGTGGTCAACATGTTTCTAATAACTTTGCATTTCTAGAGATTATTTCTTTTTTCACTCTTAGATGGTAGTAACTACAACTGTCAATTATCCCTTTCTTAAATTGAAAGCAAGGAAACAGAATGATTTTATTTCTTTCCACTGACGTCAGAAATACTGTAAGCTGTACTCATATAAGCCTTGAAGTTTACAGAAAGAAAGTTAGATGCAAGCAGCAAGGATATAGCAAGAGCTCCTAAAGAGAGTTGCTAAATATTACTGAAAATCCTTTTCATTTCTTTAAATAATCCTTTAACCTAAGATTTTTTTCTTTTGAAATGGTTACTGAGATTTAGAATTTATTGTCATTACTGAGTAGCCATTAGGGTCCCCTCATCTGGGACATTCTATAGTATCCAACATGGAAGCCACATAGTTGCCTCACTGGATTTGGAAGGCTCCCAGGGTGAAGAATTTATGAAAACAGAAGTACACTATATCTGAGGATGAATAACACATGCTTCAGGATGAATTGCATGTTCTGAGACACCTTAAAACAAGAAATTAGAACTTTTTTAGGAGTTAGAAGGTTATTTTTTTAACAAACCTCTTTTTTTCTGTGTAAGCATAGATAATACTTTATATTTATACATATACACCCATATGTATACATATATGTACATACATATTTTTTCATGTTTTTCAAGGTTACCACAAGAGGGAGTATTGGGCTTGAGCTTCTGTCAGTAGATAGTTCTTGCATGTTCATTACCTCAAGTTGCTTCAACACCAGAAAGATTTGGTTCTATTCTGCTTTGCTTGACTTTTTTTTTTTTTCATTTTGCCCCAGATTGACAGAATCAAATCAAGCATCTAAGCACCATTCCATAGTATTATATATTAAGGAAGTAGTTTAGAGTCATGGTCAAAACATTTGAATGGATATACAGAAATAATTTTAACACATTGCAATAGACTCACTATTTTCACGAATAAATACATGTAGAAGTACACACAATGCTTCTTTAGTAGTCATAACAATTGCTTTCCCAAGTATGATTGCCTCCTATTTCAAGCCTTATTTTTGTGTGGTACATTACTAGTACAGTCACAAAACTCAGCTTCCCCATTCAAAGTATAAACCCCAAAGCATAATTCTGCTCTCGCATAACACAGTTTTGATAATGCCAAGTTGTATTCTGTCTACAATTCCATCTGTGTATGCATCACACACTAAAGCCCAGAGGGGCTCTGATTAAAGTATGATGCTCTGACTAATTTTAATATTTGAAGTTGCATGGCAAGCATCATCTAGCCATTTTTATAATTTAAGAAAACAATATTGTTTTGTTATGCACATTTGGCATAGTGTTATCAGGCTTTCTTATATTGTTCTTAGCTTGGGCCCTTTCCTGCCACTAAAGCTGGAGAGTCTTGTACACTGAATGCCTTCATTTATGAAATTTTTGCACTGGCAAACAATGACATTAAAGCTTCCTTTGATTAATTAACACCATCTCATTAATTTGTGTAATATAAATAATAAAAAAAACCCTAAAATGTTTGGGAAAAAGATGACAATTTAAAAAATCAAGTTTCCTATTATTATATCTGTCTCTAAGGATTAGAACTGAAAAAATCTAAAATACCCTCAAAAACGCTATAAACATAAAAAAAATTAATCATAATTACACAAACAAATAATACATGAGGATATACACCTTCTATGACAATACATGAACAGAATATACAGATATGACTTCAACATGAGGACTTCAACATCAGCCAATAATAAATTTAGGAAAAAAGTGAAGGAGAAAAATGGCAAGCATGCATCTTGGAGCTTGTCCAGAAGAACAAAATAAATTAATGAATAAGTACAGCTAATGATTTGTAAAATTGCAAGGAATTTTAGGTTTAAAGAAAGATGATCAAGATAATAATTTTATAGATAATTCAAAAAAAATTATCTTTTAGCAGTACAACTCCCTGAGTATTATAACAGGGTACAAAGTCAACACTGATTCAAGAGGCAAGGCTACAAAGTTATTCAGCTACCAACACAACTTTCAGTAGCACGCAGAATTGACTTTCCATCCAAGTATAGATCTGGAGCACAATCTCCTTGGCATGTGAGACATGGCTGAACTATGAGATGAGTAAGTATTCATACAGACTGTTTGCTTGACACATCATATTGTAATAGCAAAACTTTCCCACTGCCTCCAATGGATTCTTTTGTGAGACAACAAAAACACAGTCTGGCTGCTGTGTTACACATTTAGGAGTTAGTGTTTCACACAACAGAGACCCTGAGCAGGCACAGCCTGTGATGTGCTGCACACACAGTAGGGCATGCTACACAGATCCCTTGGCTGTAGGATAAATCCACTAAGTTCTAATGAGAACACCTTTTACAATGGAGTTGTCTTCTTGTAAGAAAATTATGTAATAGCTTAAAAGACCAAATGAGAAAGCTTCTCTACATGGATAAGAACTGTGCTGCTCTGTGCAGTGCACCATGGGGAAATCCATCCAGGTTCTGTCCAATGCTGCACAAATGCAGGGCACCTAGCATCTGATGGGATGTAAGGTTTACTTGCCACCTACATTCCTCTTATTCTGTCTTATTAAAGGGGTTACCTTAGTAAGCCATTTGGTTTTGGGTCTTTCTTACTGAGAACTGGAAAGAGCCATGCACTGTCTCTCTCTCCCCCCTCACCCCACCATGCTGAACAAAGAACTGGAACAATGAAGATAGTGGCTTGTGTATCAAAAAAGCATAAAAAAATCTGTTAGAATTTGCAGGCAACAGCAATAATCCCATATAAAAAAAAGTTTGCTAAATAAGCTTTGACATTCATAAGCAAAGTTGCTTTGAATTAATTTACTCACTAAATGCCTTTAGAAAAGTCACCCTAGAAAAGTTTCACTGACTTCCTACTGGTTTTCAGGAAACAAATCAACATAAAATCTGGGCATGAATAAACAATATATAATATATGCTGAAGTTATTGTATACATTTAAAGTGTAATTTGTTTGAACTGTAATGAAAAAAACATAATCTTTGAAGAAATGTTTCAGAACAGTTTTCAGCTGTCTCCTCATTAGGAAGCAGAAAAGCTTAAACTTATAAAAAAACATTCCCTATAGGTAGAAAATTATTTCTTTAGCCTTTTTTATTTCTATCCTTCTTTGTTAGAGTAGCATAGTAATTATTATACTAGCTGTTTTAGCTTTCTGTGTCAGTAGTTTGGTATCTCTTCAAGTCCTTGGAGAGCAGTAGAGAATAGAAGAGTATAAACCCACTCAAGGAAGTTAAACAATATCCAGTCACAGATTTTTTTTTTTTTAAGTGAAAATATTTCACACTGACCCCATGGAACATAGCAGTCATGCATGTCACTAATATATATTGATATAGGCATCACAGTTGATGTTTGAAGTTAATTGGCTCTTGGATTCAAGTGTGTTTTTTTTTTTAAAGTCTACCAGCATCATATGAAAACTTACACATTTTCCTCTCAAAGAGGACTTTAAAGAATCTTCACACAAAAATGGGGAATCACTTATGCTGGCCTGAAGTTCAGAGTACATTTTCCCTACATCACTTCTGATTAATGGTTGTCTAAGCTCCCTGAGAAGTACCTCCTCAACTACTGCAGTCTAAAGACCAACCTTCTAAGGCAAAACAGCATTAATTTTAGTTTCCCTTCACATGCAAGAAGGTCACCTGCCACAGAACAGGTAAAGAGCTAACTTATTGTGTGGCTATGACTTACTTAAGTCATTCTTGACTAATGGTTCTATAATCTCAGTCTTAATTTTTGCATTGTTATTATTTGTTGCCAAGAAAATTCTTACTTCTCAATAAAGTAAGAATTTTACTTTATTGTAAAGCAATACAATAAAGTATTTTATAGGACAATTTTTAAAATGTTTATTATTCACTTTGCATTAAACATCAAACACAATTGTCATGTCTCATTTTTGAGGTACTATCAACAAGCCTGTAGTGCAGTTTTCATAACTTCTACCGCCTGAATACAATGTGTGTTTATTCTTTTCAATGACCTGGTATCATAAAGTGATTAATAGAGTTTGCTGGATAGAAGTACATATCTTTGATTCCAATTGCATCCCCTTCTTTTGTAAGAATATGGACAACAATACTGTTACCAAACAATCTGCATCAGATAGGATTCAAGTGTGTCTTTTTGCTTACTCTTCTAAAATGACACATTTCTTCAATATTCTTCTTGTCTATAAATACTTGGGAAAGTGTCATCACTGACTGCTCATATTTACCCAACCACACTGGGTAAATACCCTGCCTTTGGCTTTGTACTTTGCACAAAGCCTAGATGATCTGCTGTGGAGTTCAACAGAAAATTATGCACAATACGATCCTCTTAAAGTACAAAAATCATTAGTTCTTTTTAATATTCTCATTAAATACAGGCTTTCAAACGAACTTGAGAAAGTTAGGTTATTTTGTATTTTGCATACTATCACTAAAATCTCAAAAGGTTTTAAACATAAAATTCTCAGAAACATTAAATATATATATTAGGTAATAAACACCTGATAAATTTTAAAATACGTGATTACTACTGACTGACATGTAACTTCTACTTTGTAATTTATGAAAAGTAATTGAGTAATTAAAATAAATAATCATGCAACTACCCATTCCTGCAATTTGTACTCCCTTTTTAGCTCAGAATGACACTACATATTTTTAAATTTTGAATCCCCAAACTACAATATTAAAAAATAAACAACAAATATTATATTAATTAAATACTTTTACACATGTTAAATAAAAGTGATGAAGGTATAGTTTTAGTGTATAGAATATATTTTATTGACAAATTATGTACTGGAAATGATGCCCATGTACAGTAAAATGTTAAAGCACTTGTTAAGATTAGTTACTCTGCACAGAAAAATTTATTATCTCAGTAAAACCCATCATGCAATAGTATACACTATGTAAGTTTACAGGTAATTATGATTATCCCAGTGAGCTTTATCCCTAATTTACAACCAAATTATTTATCAATGTTTAGATTTTAAAATAGCCTAATACATACCAAGGAGTTACTCTAGCTTAATTGAATCACCATACATAAACTTATTTGGAGATTCTAAAATTCATAATCATTAGCAAATAGCCAGTACCTAGTTCCAAAATGTGACATATTTTCCAGGGCATATGACCCCCAAATATCTCTTTCAAAGTTGCAATTAAATTAATCAAATTCAATTTATTTCAATTGAATAAATTCAATTTCATAAAATGTCCAATGGAATGAGTTCAAATAACTTAATAAATTATATTAATAATGTAATAAACATGAGTAACTTCATCACATTAATTTTAATAAGCTGAATAAAAGTGCAACACTTTTTCTACACACAATCTCAAAAAAAATCTGCCCTAAAAATGGGCAGATAATTAAATTATTATTCAAATTAGCCTCTGAGTTAAAATTTTTGTCCACATAGCACAGGGAATAGACAATAAGTTAAATGAAAACCCTAAACTTTGCCAGGAAAGACTTTGGAAAATACACACTATTCTTATAGCACCGATGTGTCATAAACTGTTAAAACTTACTTCCATTTTGTTGGTGAACTAGCAAAACAATGACACCAATTCACAGCCCAGTCTCATACTTTGCATTTGTCTCTTGCCTTCCTGATCTCTAGACTAATTTGTTTTATAATGATCAATCTTGAAAATTTTTTGTAAGTATGTCCTAGATACCCCATATAGTATAGAAAACTGAAGTTCTATTTTAACACAATAAAATATTCCGTTGGAAGATTTTTTAAAATAAATAAAATTGGTTTAATAACATATAAATAACATAATAAGATATTGCAATATAAAAATTCTATTGATATTCTGTTATTGCTTCATAGCAAGCTTTCAGTACATTTTCCCCTCTTGTATCAGCAATGATTTAATACTATTTACATGTTTCTGTTACCATTATATAGAGGGATAAAGTTCATGGTGCCCAGCATTATTTCAGAACATTTGCAAATCTACAACTCACCTATTCATACATCTTTACTGTTTGCTTAGTTATTTAAAGAATAACAAAGACTATGAACTATTATGTCAGATTTGAAAACTAGGATTTGGACTTCCCATAAATTAGAAATCGTAAATTTGTCCAGGCTGGAGTGTTCATGACCTACAAACCTTTATTTACTACCTTTCTCCAAGTATTAGTAAGTGCTAGTATCTGATCCATGAAACGTGTTATAACAATCACCCATTTTGAAGTAAACATATTGTTCTCTGGAGTTCCCTGTAGCCTATTTTCTAGCTCTAGCTTCTTACTTTATTGTCTAACTGCATATTCTAGAAAAATAATTTTCCTTGAAGGAAAAGGTCCAAGTAGAAGCTGGGAGCTTGTCTCACTGCTTTTGCAAGGAAATACAACCTGTTACATATGTGTCTGCCCCACACAGTCATGCGCACTGCACAGAGACAGGCTGCCATTAAAAAGACAAGTACATCTTCTCTTGCTTTCAGCTGCTGCAAGAGATCTCTTCTGCATAATACACTTTTAATACCTTCACCTTCAGTTACTCCCGCCTAGTCTCCCCAGCCTCCGCACACACAAAATTACAGAAAATTCGGGCAGTGTTGATAAAATTGAGAAAATGAAGTATATTGATTAAATTAACACTGAGATCAGCAGCACAGCTTCAAAAAGCCCCCCAAAAATCTGATAGGGTATATGAAAATGATTCCTGTTGGTTTTGATGATTCTATGCAGTCTTACTACTTACGGCAAATCTTCCAGTCTGGAGGCCTCATGCCTTGGATCCAGCAGATCATAACCACATTCATTGTAGATTTCTAAGTAGGACACATGAGTTGTATACACTTTACTGCTGTCCTGGAGAAGACAGGAAAAAAATAGGAAAAAAAAGAAGTGCTATAAAAAGAAGTCAGAGAACAACATATTTATCCCTATGACTTCCATGTTACTGTCTCACTCTGTCTCTTTTTCTTTTCTGGGGTATGGGGTACATTTTCAGTTTGTTACACTTTCATGTTTTGTGTTACCATATGTATAAAGGCTCAAGAAGAGAAAAAGGAAAAACAAAAACAAACAACAAAACCCCCAACCAAAACAGACACATACACACACACACACAAAAACCCTCCACTAAAAAAAAATGTCCCCCCTAAACCCAGTCATGCCCATGAGTTTAGTCTGGGATTTTTAATTGATTCCTTATTCCTAAAAAAGTCTGTATATATTTAGAACATGGGATCTTGCTTACAGAACAATGCAACATGACATTTTTCACTTCTACACCAAGAAAAGAATGTTATTATAAAAAGGTAAACCCTCATATTATGGATAGAAAGACTATGCTTAAAAAAAACCAGGCAAGGAACAGCAACAACAAAAATAAGATTTACTTCATTTAGAAACATCTGTGACATACTGCTTTTCACTCTTTTTATCATAGCATTTACACACTGTATATGATGTCATCTGTTCTCTGCAATCACAATTTTTTTGGTATATCACATTGCCAAAATGTAATCTAACACAACTGGGTTCTGCAGACAGAATTTTCTCTTGCCCCAAAGCCAAATCCAAACAACATAAACCTCAAAACAGTGGGCTATAATTTCCAAAATGAAACAAATAAAAAAAACCCCAGTCACTTCTTTTCAGCAGATGAAGGCACTGTGAAAACCCTCGTATCACAGTAGAAGTTTAATCCAATTCATTAGTGTTGCTTTGCAAAATACTTTGAGATACAACTTTTCATTTTCATTGAATAGTTATTTCCCTTGATTTTTTTTACTGATAATGACAGTTCAGTATTTCAAGGGACATCATTTAAAAAGATGCACTACAGATGGATGGAAAAAATGTAGTAAGAAACTGTTTAAGCAGGAAGCTGTGGAAATAGGAGAATTTCTAAATTAAGAGATGTTATTAAAAACAAAGGGCTTGATTTGCTTCTCATTTTGGGTAAAAATGTTTTTTTCCTTGGTTTCAAATTGCATTGTCTTTGTGCAACTAAGAGCTTTACATGTCTTGTATTTAGTGGCCCTGATTTCACTTTCTCCTGTTTCATCCTACTTAGGGTTAGAAGGCAGATGACTTCACCACTATGTCAGCACTTTCCAAAGCACTGTTGTAGATACAAAGAAATGAAACAGGAGAAAGATTTGAAAAGTAAGGCAAGTGGAAAGATAAAACACCAAGAAGAGATTCTTTACAACTCATCAAGAAAGAAAATATATGAAACACAATGACTTGGAAGCAGGAAAACAAATATTCCTATAAGCATAATTAAATACAGCTTTTGATTCAAAACCTATCTGAAGAGGGAAACTTTTATTTCTGTAGAAACTACATGCTGACAAGGTGAGAAATAAACTAGGTTTTTTCCATCCTATTTTGTTTTTATTACATAATTACCTTTAGAAAAGAATGTTGATGTGTTGACACTGTTTATTGCTGGCAATTGCACAAGCAACCTGTTCACTTTTCACAACTTAAGTCTTCCATGGGGCCATGTGAGTGCAGCAGAAGGTCTAAGGCGACATGATTATGAAGGGATTTGCTTCATTTTCATTCCCACAATAGCAAGCTTTTATGCACCTTCATTATAACGTGTATAATATTTACATGCCAAAGCCATACTTTCAAAGAGCCAAAGTAAATTGCCTACTGCAGTTAACCCTTACTGAGACAGGGCACGTTAATGTGACTGAGACATACACTCTTATGAATATGAATTGGTGCCCTCTATTACATGAACGACAGAGTATAAAAGTACAATGTAATGACTGATGTTAATGTCAATTAATATTTAAATTGCTTTAATTAAACAGTTTTAAAATGTGAAGAGCAATCTTTAATGTCATAGGCCTGATAGAGTAAATGAAGGGACAGAACACAAATTACACAAATCTCCTCACTTCACTTTTACCTCCTATAGTTATGAAAGCACCAGAATGATCAACCATGTTCACTCATATAAGTATTTCAGACACTAATAGAAAATGAAATTTATTGCAAACATAAAAAACATAATGAACAATCAGTGTGCTTACTCTGGTGCATCCTTTCACTTACTCACTCATTTTGTTGCCAAAATAAAATGCAATGCATACAATACAAATGCAGAGTAGAGCTGATAAAAGTGTTAAGAGAAGGATAACCAACTATGTGATCTAAATGTATGCTGCACCAGCTAAAATAACGGGTTTTAATACCATAAAAAAACCCTCCAATGATGTCCACTATTCCGAGTCTATTGCAATAAGCCAGGTAACCAAAACTATTACAAATATATTCTTGCATACACTATCGTGTCATTAGATATTTTCTTCAGTACTAATTTTAGAGCTTGTTCTAAGACTATTATAAAAACAGCCTTTTGCATTAGTAAATATTTGCAAACTGGACATTAAAAATAAACAGAAAACAATGCCCCATACCTTCTGCAATTGATCAAAAATATAAGAGAGAGTCCTGGGAATAATGCCTCGATCACTGTAACGTTCTGCTCCTCCTGTGATGGTAAAAGTTTTGCCACTGCCTGTCTGACCATAGGCAAAGACAGTACCATTATATCCAGCCAGAACACTATACAATTAAAAAAAAAAGAGAAGATAATTAATATTTAAGTCAGAATATATTTGTCATGGTCAACTTTGTATAGAATTAAAATAGAATTATTATTAATTTTTAATTATGTAGTAGCTGTCTTTGGTAATAGAAGAATACACTTCAAGATATGCACTCTAGATTCTGTAGAGTTTAAACTATCTAGAAATGAAGAACTTCTTGATGCCTTGATGTACCCCATTATCCAATATCATCATTAGTTGATCATATTTATTACTATTTACACTACCTTTTCAGAGTTTTTGCAAGGATGATATTTAGCCTCTTTAAAGACTGCAGATGTCAGGAATTGTGCCATTGATATGCTACAGTACAAGAACCTAGAAATACTTCACACACAGCCTCATTCAATGCAGAGAAAACGGAATTGTGGTTGGAAGCTCATGTAAGGATACTGTTATACCAGGGGCCATTTTTTATTCTGAGAATACTACTACACTACACTCTCAGATTACTCTTGGATAAGGGTATGCAGGAGAACCTGTGCTTAAATCAGTGTAGTAAAGTCTTCATTTACATTGAAAACACACAAAATCTCATTGGTAATAGCAAAGTTTTCTGTTACAACTGTGACTGTACAAGAAGTTTCTGTGGCATAGCATGCAATGGCATTCACTCATCATCTTTTTTCACACCTCTATTTGCAGAAGTGCCTAATAAAAGTCTAGTTCAAATATCTTTCCCTAATTCACCACACTCTCACTGCTGACTTCTACCTGACTTCCACCAAACACTAGATAAGCTGAATGAGCTTGTATTTTGGATTTGATTTATTGCACTTAAGAACCTACTACTTTTGTTAAACAAAATGAAAAGCTAAAAATTTTCTTGTGCACATTTTGTTTATTGAAAAAGTGATAAATAAGCTAAGATTTTAGTGAATAAAAAGAGGGCAAACAACCCTTGCATAAGAGAAAAAGAAACATGTATATAGAGAACTGCTGGTCTGGTGCCACAAGAGATGCAATGATTCCCCAACTTATTAAAGTTTATTTAAAGGCCTGAGTAGTTGCCAAATTGCTTATTTTAAACCATTTCAGTAGGATGTCAGAGACAAAAACAGAAGCATGTTGAAAGGAACTACAGTGAACATCTGCTCCCAAACACCAAAATGCTCAGAGTGTATATAGATCTTAAATTCCAGATGATACAAATCAAAACAATTATTATTATAAAACACTTCATTTATCTATCTTAGGAATTTCTAGTGCCCATTGTCACAGTATCTGAATGCTGAAGACAGTAATGAGTTGTCAGAAGGTAGGGGGTATCAACAGAAGTTCAGACGGCAATTAAAACAAGCAAGGGGAAACAATTCTTCATGCAAAATGTAGTTAAGCTGTGGAACTTTTTGCCACACCATGTTTTGGATGTTAAAATTTCACACAGGCTTCCGCAGAGATTGGATTATATCACAAGAAAAATTTTCTCTCAGGGCTACTAACAGAGAAAACAGAAAGTCCCTAAGCTACAAACGACTAAGACTAACAGGATACATGGGGGAAGCAGCTCCATATGCTTACTCTGTTTATGTTTTTCCTTTGGGCATCGTCTGTTAGTCCCTGAGAGAGATAACATGTGCACTAGGGGGAACTTTGGTCTGACACAATACAGTTGCTCCTCTGCTTTTAGAGGAGAGCTCTTTGGCTCTTCAGATGTAGCATTTGGGGCTTTTAAGCTTTTTTACTCCTTCCCTTCTTTAAAGTTTCTGAAGATGTGTTTTGCAATGTGCGTAAAAAGTAGGAAAGGTGTGGCTGCAAGCTATTAACTTGACATCCTTATACTTCAGAAAAAGCTGTTGATTAGAATCACCTCATGTCATAGGATAAAATGTCACATACTGTTTCCTATCAAAACAGCTACAAAAGTCAGTGAGTTTTTTTTGTGCTATTTGATTCCGATATTTCTTATATTTCTTGCAGTGCATCAGCATAGCTCAATTAAAGCAATATCTATATACTAAATACTCAGGAAGCTTAACATATGTGCTTAGTGTTTTCAACCCAAGATCCACAATTTCTTTAGGAAAATAAAAAACTCAGAAAGTTTCACAAACTTTTAGCCACATATAAAATACTGTTTAAAAAAACAACACCAAACTATACTGCATAATTACCCTTGGTAAAGTGAAGGGTCCCCCAGGTGGTAGAACTTAGTACAGTGAGCAGAAAATACACATTCTCCTTTTCATCCTGAGATATAATCACAGCAGTTACCAAAAAAGTTGGCAACACCTATTATGACATGACAAGAAGAGAGTGTATTTTCTAGACAGAATCCACCAAAGGGGTCCTTGAAGATTCTCATTTGCAAATTACAGCTGTCGCCAACACTAGTTCTGATTCTTTGCTGATTCTTTGAAACTACACAGGTTGCCATGGATAGTGACGGTAGTTGTGTGAAGACTAAACTATACATACATAAAAATAATACACTGATTTTTATTTTTTTATTTTTTAATTCTTATTTATTTTTTATTTTTGATTGAAAGGGATGTTTTCAGTGACGCCCCCTTGGTATTATCAGAATATCCAGAACTTTTTCTTTGAATATTCAGCTTTCTCTGAAAGCTGAATGTTGGCATGGTTAAGAAGACATTTTTCTGAATAAATTGTTTCTTTACTACTTCAAACAAAACACATCAAAGACACATAATCCAAAGAGAGGCTTTGTAGAAAAGATGTTTCATGCACTTATATAACGTTGTATAGCAGTCTATTCAGAAGTTCACGGAATACTTCCAGTCAGATTAGCTACAATGTTCCTGGAGAAATCTGTCTCCAACATATTTTAGCAAACTTCTCGTTATCAGAGTTCCTGGAGGGTCTTCTTCATTTTATTAATACCAAGCTAGAACTAAAAAAGACTATTGTGGAAAAAAGTAACTTTTTAAAATATGATGACTAAAAACTTCTCCAAAATTGCATATTTGTTCCATTGTATTAGGAAATTTAGAAGGTTCATTTTCATTATTCACTAAAACATGCAGGCATACCTTTGTAGCACTGTGTGATAGAACTGGTTTTCTTATAAGAAGAACATTTATGAAAAAGTCAATTTCTAACAAAAAAAAACCCTTGTTGATTCAGCTTTGCATTTACTGCTTTACAACCATGTATGCCATGTTTCTGGTGAAAAATATGGACCAGCTCAAATGTGTAAAGGAAAAACCTAAGTTGTCATGTGCATGAGCAGTAAGTCTGACTTACTGAAGTTCGTATCTGTGAAAAATAAGATCTACTGAATGAAGAAAAGTACAATTGGCGTGAATTTCTGCATGTAAAGAAGTCCCAAAGAAACCTGCCCATGACTTCAAAATCTATGAAGGTAAGATTTCCAGAAAAAGATGACATTTCAGGGAAAACACAGATATACAGTAGGTCTGCAAAGAATCATATTTCAACCTCATTTAATATACTGAGCTGTGTTCATGCCTTGTTATTTAATGTGTGGAAGATGTTGTTTTCAGGACTGTCAAGAAAGGCTCCAAAAAGTCAAAATCTGGAAATTCTAATAGAGCAGAAGAACTAAACAAATTGAATCTTAATGCTTTATAATTAACTCATGATGCCAAAATATTGGGATTTCCCAGATTTTGTAAGATAATTGATAATTATATCAATACTTGGTAAGTATATATTTTTTAATTTTTTATTTACTTTTGTGTTTCAGTGAAAACACACATGGTCAAATCATATGAAGTCTCACATACCAGGAAGCTGAATATAAGAAAAAAATTGTACGGTTTACTGGCTATATTAATTTGAAATTGAAAAATGTCTATGTGGTTATATTTACATATGTTTACTGTATTTAAAGGTGTGTTGAATGATGAATGTTAGACTTCTCTTTTTGATCACTGTAAGAAAAGTCATTTAAATCAAAACATTGGTGAGGAAACATCATGATTACCTGCTAAATATTATGAACTCATCAAGAAGTATTTATTTAATAAGCAGTTCTGTTTAGTAAAGTTGGTATAATTAATCAACACAAAATTGTACAAAAAGGTTTTGCTTGGTGGAAATCAGGATAAGATAGAGTGTGTGGGAAGGAAATAAAAGCATTAATTGCACGTAAACAACTCTTAATGTATTTAAAAATTACTGTTTTATTACATTCCTAAATCTTCCTTGTCCTTTTATTCTGCTTTATAGTTTCTAATCTAATAATATGTCCTCTTTAAGATGATTATATAATAGAAAAAGTTTAGATCTGTTCTTACATTTTACTCAAAGAACTGAATGTTTCTTTTTGGATGAAGCACTGAAAACTTAGTGCTGGCTTTTAGAAACACAACGGCTTGTACTTTTCCTTAACAAAGCTAAATAGCAACAACTTTAAACACAAAGAAAGTATTGAATACATACTCTATGTTGCTTAGAATTGAAAGCACACCTATTCCAAGTGAAAGGTAGTTTGTGCACACAACTAAGGAGATTGATTTGATCCCACTGCTAAATAAACCTAATCATAGGTTCATGACATGATAGCATAAACCCAATATGTTCAAGTTTTACCTCAGATATATCACACAGACTCCCAAAAAGCCTCCCACAGTGAAAATGATTGAGACTGAAATTGCAATACTTTTACTATCTCTCTAACCAGAATACTGAAATATCTACTGGGATAGAGTTTTCCACCTGCAAATCATCATTAAGTAAGACCACGATGCATAGCTTATTTAATTTTGCTGGTGTAAATGCTTAAATGCACTACAGGATTTGCACTTATTTGTATGTATCAAAAGTCTTCTAATACTTTATAAAGTTCCAACATACATCCTACAAGTTATTTTTTCCAATTAACATGGAATAATCTTAATACTTCTTTTGTTTTGAAGAAGAGATGTAAGATAAAAACAGAACACTGAAGTAAATATTCCTTAAATAATCCACTTTCAGTACAAACCTTAAAACCACTTAACCCAAGTACTGTTACAGAAAAGCTTATGTAATGATACTTGCTCAAGAAAATCAGTTCTGGCTTTATGAAAAATGAATTATAACATGCTTTCTCTTCTGCCCTTTGGACTTTGAAAAACTGATAAGAAAATTAAATGAGCAATTGATTGAAATAGCAAGGGTTCAATATTTTTAAAGTTCCCTTGTCAGTGGAAAGACAGTTAAAAAAACAAATCCTTAGAGTTCAGAGGCAAAAAAAAAGAGTTAAAAGAAATGGTCATTACATACAAAGACTTAGTCAATAACACTGATAAAGAATAATGTGCTGTATCAGTGTAGCTGCAACAATGATACTCTAAATGTGTAAGAAAGAAAAAGGTATTTAGAGAGGCAGCATCGTGTATTAGACAAACCAATATAACTGGGAAAAAAGAAGATTGGTCTCAGGGTTTCAATGGATTATTGGGCTTTTTCGGCTATGTTGGAAAAACCCTGCCTCTTCTCTCACAATCTTGCTAAGCAGAAGTTGTAAGTATAACTTCATATCAGGGATCAGGCATAGGACAATTCTTTCTAAATGGCCTAGTATGAATGTAAAAGAGAGCAACACCATGCGGATTTCCCTCTCAAATATTCTTACTCATTTATCAATTATTTGCATGTTCTAACTTGCTCCTAGTTCGTAGTGATTTAAAAATGTGCACAGTGTGATATGAACTTTACATTTGAAAATTCATTTTAGACCCCTATTTAAATGAATGGCTCTTAAAGAGTTACATACTGGCATTTCCAGTCACTCCACTGCCTTGTCTCACGCCTGAAAGATGTCTTATTCCTAAATACAGGGTGTGATACAGAAGTGTAACTCATAGAAGCAATTCCACTTAAATTGATAGATATGCTTACAACTGCCTAACATTCCTCAAGTGAGAAATTCCTCAAGTGAGAGCTAGACAATTTATGGGTAGTTACTACAGTCTAAAATATCATTCAGTACTTTGTCCTTGAGTATCTGAGACAATATAAATAGTGGTTTAAAGCCCAGTGACAGGAGACAGGGGTTGAAAGCAGACTGAGGTTGTTTTATTGTGGTTGGTTTTTCTGACTACATTTTGTTTTAATTTCCAGTGAAGATCATTTGTTCTATTTAAAGTTTATGGACGCAGAACTTTTCATTTGTTTCTGTGCACATTGTTAATGAGACTTTAGGGAGGCTCTTGCCTAAGTGTAACGAAGAACTTTGCTTCCTCTGCTAATGCAGTGGTTTTGCTGAATCAAACAGAACAGTTACCATCAAAATTTGCAAGAAAGAAAAGAAACTCTTCTCCTTGAGTTCTGTCTCCAGTTTTGGGTTCCTTGGTAGAAGAAAAATGCTCTAAAGAAATGGGAGTGAGCCTGATAAAACCATTTAGTTCAGGTTGCAGCACATCAACACAAGGCAAAGCCAAGGAAACTGTTTTCTATCAATGCAGACCAGAGAAAACCATATATGTACTAATTACCATATATGTACCTAATATGTACCTAATTACCATATTATGCTATGCATTGTTACAGAGATGGACTCAAACTCTTCCCAGAGGCTTACAGCGGTAGAACACAAAGCAGTAGTCACAAATTACAAGAGAAGAAACTCCAGATGGGTATAATGAAAATATTCTTCAGAGTAAGAGTAATTAAACCCTGGAACAGGTGTTTAGATGGATTGGGAGATCTCCATCTTTGGCCATTTTTGAAGCTCTGCTGGACAAGGGCCCAAGAAACCTGATCTAAAAAAACCTGCTTTCCTCAGGAGGTTGGACTAGATGACCTACAGACATTCCTTCTCACCTAATTATTCTAATTTGTTGAAAAAGTTCAAAGTGAAAGTTTTTCCTAAGTTTAGATGAATAAATAAAATAAAGACTAAATTTTGTAAGTATTTATATACAGGTAAGAGAAAATTCTGGGAACAAGAAACAACTTTCAGCTTTGATTTTGTTAGTTTATTCCAGCTTCATATTGTTATTTTAATTTGAGCTCTGCCATCTTCATTTTAAATAAGTAGTAACATAAGGGCATGTATATGAAAAAAGGATACAATAACTATTAAAGTACCAGACTAATGAAAAAAAGCAGAAAACACCAGTATTTTGATTTTGGGATACTGTTTGCCCTCTTCTCCTCTCAGTTCTTGGAGACCTGAAATATTCTACTAATCTCCTCCACTTTCAGTCTTTGTATTTCAGAAAACCTAAATTCATGGTTATTTAAAAAAAAATAAAAGCAACACAGTCCTCACAAAACCAGCTCCCAGAAATGATAATGAAGACAAACAGAAGGAAGAAGTTAATTTGCAGGATCTAGAAAACAACTTTTCAGTGAGAATCTGTCTTCAGAGACCCAGTTTTTAGGTATCTTCTATCACTTGGAGCTCAGACTAGTTTCTTCTAATTAAAATAAACAAAGTATCTCAGTATGACATTTTCTCTTTATGTGTTTGCCAGATTTGTAAAACAAATCTAAATTGGCAATGACTCATTTTTAAAAACAAAACCAATTTTCAAATCTGCATGCAACTGGTTTTGAGAGCTTAGTGCAGGCAAGTTTCCTTAGAAATTTCAAAAGGACTTTCCTAAAGAAAAAGAAAACCCACAATTTCTTATTTCAACTAAGATCTTTAAATATACACAGAATTTCACCATAACAGACAAGCAGCACAAAGATACTCTGAATCAAAACTGTCGAATTGTAATTTATAATAAGGAGCTTTCTTGGACAATTCTAAGCTGTGCAATTTAAGTCAAACCAAACACAAGCAATTACTAGTCATTTCAAATGAAACATCAGTGACGCTTTTCACTTTTTATTGTCTCATAATTGTACTCACTTCCAGCAAGAGCTGCTAACATTACTGTCCAATTTCTCAATTTAGAGGAAATTTGAAGCCAATTTTGTTTCTAGCTGACATCCAAAACAATAAATGTCCTTTTACTATACATAGATTCTAAAGGTCTTTTGTGATGTACACAAACCAAACCACTGCTTCCAATACCATGAGACAAATATATTCAGGTACAAAACGGATAATTGTTAATAACAGTATTTACTACCTTTTCATTAAGAATAAGCAGCAGAACCCCCCCCCCCAACCTACAGCCAAACAGAAGAGAGTAAACTGAAGTAGTTTATAAATTACAGATGCTAATTCTTAGGATAAACACAGCTCATGAGAAGAAATCAGAACCTGCAGCAATGGGAGCATTATCCTGGAGGCTATCAGACCTTTCAAAAGAACATAGGTGACTGTCACTAGGTTTATAAACAGTTGTGGTGTTTCTCACTTGCATGAGCCATCGGAAGAGAAAACATTTTCAAATGTTATTCTTTAATAAATCAAGAAATCTAATACCAAAATATTGATGATATTAGAACTGAAAACAAAACTAATTCAAAGCAGTTAGTATTTTCTACTTAATTTCTGATTGCATTAATAAGCATAACGCTAATATTTGAAACATCTTAAGAGTAGCCTTGTTCTGTTGTGAGGCTAAAGCAATGCTCAATCATTAGCAAACTGTAAAAGTAGGATATTCTTTATTTTCTCTACTTCTGATAGAATAACAGAATTAGTGCTTCTTCTTAAACATCAAGTTTACTATGCACAAAAAATATTATCAAGAACATACATTTAAAATAAAAAGGAAAAGGGGAAAGCACAACCAAATGATAAAAAGAAACCATTCAAGAGATGACTCAGTGATTCAAAAAAAAGTAATAAAAAAGAACAAGCAAATCACATGCTTATAATGGTTTGCAGAGCCAGGCACTTCTGACTGAAGAAGCAAATTAAACAAACTAATGTCTGGTGCCTCTGAAACCACAGGCAAGATGACAATGTAACTGGACTTAAAGAAAGAAAAGTAGTGGCCCAACATCAAAGAAAACACACTTAAAAGGGGGTGAGGGGAAGACAAGAAAGTTGTATCCAATTTCCATCCATCCAAGAACAAACTAGAAAGATTTTAAAATCCTGAGCGTTGCATTGCTGGTTTTAGTTTAAACAATGCCCAGGATTTTTTTTTTTCCCAAGCATTCAAGTCTGTTCAAACTGAATGTTCTCAGGACTGTCAGTATGCATGGCAAGGAGCCTTAGAATGTTACTGAACTATTTCATTGATACTTTCCTGCTACTTTCTCTTCCCTGGCAACACACACACACAAAAACTGTTCCCTTAGTAGAGTGACTCCAAGAGAAACGTATTTTCAACAGCTTTTTCATGCAAGAGAATGCTGACTTTGAAAGAAACAAATCATGAAGAACATTTGCTATGAAAAATTGTGGTCTTTCAGAGAAACAGGGCAATTCTTATTGTTCCACAAGGGAAAGGACAATTGAGTCCCTAACTACAGAGTGAAATAAATTTCAGGCCCAGTTTAGGACTCCATTAACCAAGGAACCTCATAACTATGAAGACATTTTGAAATACTTATTTTTGCATGAAAAAAGGCAAAAAATTAAGGAAGCATATGAGAAATACAAACATACTTCCATTATTGCCTACTCTATTATAAAAACACAAGTAGAATTACCTTCAGCATTATCAGTAACTACACAAACATCAATTAGAATACAAGCTTTAGCACATTATAACACTCAGAGGCAAAATCTTGATTTTATTAAGAATGATTTTATAAATCAATTTTAGCATTAAAGACTTGGCTATTTGGAGATAACTATATGCCTAAATAACACTGCTTTTAATAGCATTTAAATACTTTCAAGTACTAAAAAATATCTAAACCCCATAACTAAACTCCACATAATAAAGTCTACATAATTCCGAAGAAAATTAATATATAAAAGTCTTGTATCAGCCAACACTGAAACAAAGGAAAAGAACACCACTTCCTGATTATTAGAGCACTGTATAAATGAATTATTCAACTGGAAAACCTTTCCATATTCTAACAAAACACTCCAAAGAGAAAAAAATTAGCCAGTCTGTTGCTAGTTAATTTTGGTACTCTGAACTTTTGTTGAGAATAATGAAATTCATAGTATGTAACAATGAGATTTTTAACCCTTTTCTTTCCAAGCACACTCAAATAAGATAAAGATTTTTTTTTCTGTAGTCACCATTAAACCCAGAAATATTTAAAGTGTGTGAGCTAATATGAAGCTGTATGTCATTATGTCAGATAGGCAAATCAATCTCTTTTGAGTGAGAAAATATTATAAGAAAACTTATTTTGAAGTCTATCTAAGTTATTCTAATAGGGTTTCAAATTCACTGGCCCTTCATTTTCACTGTCAATTACCCTTCTGATTTATGTGGGACTTTAAGAAGAAAATGCGGGCGGAGGGGGGGGAAATGAAATTATGAAGAGAGAGAGACATTTTTTTTCTGAAGTAGCAACTTCAGAAAGTCTTAGTGTCCAGCTGAGGATGTCTGTTTTCCTACAGTGCTAAAACAGGACAGTGAAATATATTGACGAATGACTTGCAGAAGCATAGTTTAAACCAACTGTTCATCCGATAACATATGAGAAAGAAATTGGAACCTAAAGTAATATCTCCCAACTCAGGACAAGTTTGGTTTCTGAGCAGATAAGCAAACATTATGCAGAAATTCTGCTTCGCAGCATGGCATTTCCCACCCCTCCGCNTTCATCTCTTCCCCCCCCCTCCCCCCCCCCCCCCACTAAAATCAGTACAAACATCAGCAATATGGACAATAAACTGTGCAAAGGGAATGGCATATTGGAAAATACACCTGTCACAGAGTGGCATTCAATCCATACAATGAATGCAAAGGGCTTCATCCATCATAAATGCTTGCCTTTGAAAACTGTCAAATATGATCAGTGTTTGGTTATTAAATGGAGGTGAAAAACAAAATCAGTGTCCAAAGCACTGCTTTACATGTTAAGACAAAAATAATGAGGGTAAAATCTAGGAATATCTCCACAAGTATTAATGAGCAACTCTAAATTAATGAAAAATAAATGGGGTGAGGGGAGGGAATAAGATTTTCATTAAGTTTACCTCTCCATGAAACTATATAGGTAATACTTTTCTAAGGCAATGAAGTGAGGTTATATTACAACCAAAAAAAGAATCAGACATGGATTTATATGGCTATAAACAAAAGAAGCAACAGTAACACTGCTATTTCAAGAGTCAAAAATGGAACCTTAGCATAAATAAAATTCTCAGGGGACTGCATATCTCCTAGATTCATACATGTCAGTATTGAGAAAAATAAGACATTGATCCACTGTAACAACAATAAAATAAAGACTTGCTAGTTCTCCTCCAAGTAATATAACAAAAGCAAAAGTAGCTTCACCCTGATTACTTGCAAGATCAAAACGTACCATTCTGCTACTGGTTTGGCAATGCTGTCAAAAACCACATCTTGTTTTGCCTCTTGATCAAAAATTTTCTGAAATCTGAAAATATTAAGCAAATAATAATTGCTTAGAATGTTAAAACACTACTTGATTCATACATTTTTGTTTGTGTTTGCAACAGTCAATGTTTACATCATTAGGCTTACATAACTTAGTACAATGTTTTCCCTGTAGTCTTAACCACAGCTTGCTGTTTTGCTATTGTATATAAATAGGCTGTACACAGAGCTGCTTTGACAAGATCTGTACAATAAAATCCTCTGATAAAATGATGTGGCTTAGAAAAAATAAACCGTATTTTAAATCTATCAAGAGAATCAGTGTTTGTAACTGGCACCACACTGAATCCTGGATAAATAGATTACACTATAACCAAATACAGCATCCCACCAGTACAGCCAGGCTCACATTTTTTCATAGCTATTTCCTTCCTTCTGCTGCACAATTACTATAGGTCACAAGGAGGTATTTAATTGAATATATTTTGTCACTTTCTATACGAAATATCTGAAGTTGTCTTACAGAATCGAAATTCTTGAGGTTGGAAGGGACCATCTGCTCCAATCACCTGCTCAAAGGACAGTCAACTAGAACAGGGGTCTGTCCAGTTAGGCTTTGAGTATCCCCACATATGGAGGCTCCACAGCCTTCCTGGGCAACCAGGTCCAGTATTTGATCACCTCATAGTTGGGTTCCCAGGACAGGAAGGACATCAACCTGTTGGAGATAGTCCAGACGAGGGCCACCAAGATGATTAGGGGGATGGAACACCTCTCCTATGGAGAAAGGCTAAGAGAATCAAGATTTTTCAGCTTGGAGAAGAGAAGACTTTCGGGTGACCTAGGTGCGACCTTCCAGTTCTGAAAGGGGGCTACAAAAAAGACGGAAAGAAACTTTTTACACGGGCATGTAGTGACAGGACAAGGAGGAATGGCTTCAGACTGAAAGAGAGTAGACTTAGATTAGATATTAGGAAGAAACCCTTTACTGTGAGGGTGTTGAGGCACTGGAACAGGTTGCCCAGAGAAGCTGTGGATGCTCCATACCCTGGAGTGTTCAAGGCCAGGCTAGATGGAGCTGTGAGCAAACTGGTCTAGTGGAAGGTTTTTTGTCCATGGTAGGGGGATTGGAAACTAGATGATATTTAAGGTCCCTTTCAACCCAAGTCATCCTATGATTCTATGATATTTCCTGTATTTCAATTTATGCCCATTAACTCTTGTCCTGTCCATGGGCACCATGGAGAAGCATCTGGTTCCATCTTTTTTATTTCCCCTCTCCTTATGATGTGTTTATAGATAAGATTGCCTTGAGCCTTCTCTGTGGTAAACAGTCCCAGGTCTCTTAGTCTCTACTAATACATCAGGCTCTCCAGTCCCTTAAATAATTTTTGTGTCCTTTTGCAGGAGTCCAGAACCAGACACAGCTCTCCAGATGTGACGAGCTTCCCTGACGTGCTGGCAATGCTCTTCTTCATGCAGCCCAGAGACTGTTGGCCTCCTTTGCTGCAAATGGAGCATTGCTGAACTATGTTCCATGTTTTGCCTTCCAGGATTCCAGGTCTGCAAGCCTTGAGCCTGCCCTGGTTATTCCTCACCAGCAGCAGGACTTGGCATTTCATTTTGTTGAACTTCATGAGATTTCTATGGATTCTTTTCCCTAGTCTCTTGAGGTCAGCAGGAATGGCAGCACAACTATCCGGTGCATCAACGAACCCTTCCAGTTTCATACTGTCCATGAACTTGCTGAAGCTACATTTGGTTCCATCACCCAGGTCCTTAACGCTAAGCAGTACTGGACCCTCATACTGTCTACACTAGTGACTGGCCTCCAGCTGGCCTGAATGACAGCCCTCTGAGCCCCTGATGCAACCCTCCCTCTCAGCCCAACAGCTCAGTTCATTTTCAACACCCCTCACTGTGGGCTTATCTAGGCTTTCCTGATCCCATTCCTCACACAGTCTTCCTGGGTCACCTCACACTGCTCCCACAACTTCCACACCTCCATTTATTTTGCCTTTTAGTCAGGAGCTACTTCCTCATCCAGTTATGCTTCCTGCTGCCTTTGCATCATTTGCTGTTTATCTGAATGGACCATTCTTGAGCTTGGAGGAGATGATCCTTGAAAATCAGCTGGTTCTCCTGGACTTCTCTACAGGGCTGTTCTTATGGAATTCTTTCAAGCAGGTCTGTGAACAGGCCAAAGTCTGCATTCATGACATCCAGGGTTGTGATTCTACCTTTTGCCTTGCTCCCTTTCTCTCAGTATCCTGAATTTCACTATCTCATGGCTACTGCAACCTAGGCGACCCCCAGGTTTAATATGCCTCATCAGTTCTTACATGTTTGCAAGTATGTGGTGCAGCAGAGTTTTTCCACTGATCAGCTTTCTAAACATATGTTAGAAAGTTGTAATCTATATATTCCAGAAACCTCCTGGACTGCTGGTGCCCTGCTGTATTGCTCCCCCTGTGTGGAATTGTACACTCACACAGAATGTCCCAGGGTATGTAGAAAGACACTGAAGACACCTGATATACAGAAAGACACCATGCTGCCCCATTCAATCTGTACAGTACTGCAGATAAATGCAATAAACAAAACATAAATGCATATATTCTATGCTGGTAATGCCTAATCAGTCAAGTAATGCAACCAATTGTTTTTGATTCCTATATAAAACAATAAGAACAAAAGAATAATGTTTGAGGTGACCAGAATAGATAGACTGTATGAAAGCATGAGCTTTATGGAGGAAAAATAAATGCTTACTCCATTGAATTACTTTTGCTTTGTCTTAAGGGTAATAAGGCACAGTATTTCTCAAAATCCATCTCTATAGACATATTAATAAATTATAAAGTAAAACAAAAAAAATCAACATTTAATAAGTCAGGCTTGGGCATTGGCAACCTAACCTAGTGTTGCATATTAATCTGCTTGGAGAGGGCAGCTCCTCTCTTCCCAAGCAAATTTCCTTTGCTGATATAAAATGACATCAGTGTGCACTGCAGATGTTTATCTGGGGCTCTCTTTTTTAATAGCATAGAGCAACAAATTGACTTGTTTATTATGACAAAAAAAATAAAGAATATACAACTTGGAAAAAGACAGCCTCAACCTCATCATTAGAGGTGATTATATATTTAGTCTTACTCATCATCAAAATTGTACAGTGTGGCCTCAAAGTTTTCTGCTGAAGTGATAAAAATATTTGATTGATATTACTGGTAGTGATTTTAAGTTCCTAAAAGTATTTACATTCAGCATACAAGGTTTTGTTTCAACAATTTCTGGGGTCTTCTACCTTGTTTTGCTTGTGTTTAAAACACTCTTTCTCGACAGTGTTTCTTTAGCCAGCCTATGACAACTCATTAGATCACAAGAGGACACACAGTCCTGCATTGTCTTCATATACAAATTCAAAACAAGCAGTAAAAATGGAAGAACTGATGAATGAAAATGCAACATTTGAGATAAGACTTAAAAACGTATAATGACTTGCAATGGATAGACAATAGTACCACAACTTTAGCTAATGCTATCAAACTCGTTGTGGGAAAAAGCATATGCTGAAGTATTCCTCTTGTTAAGGGAGTTGTATAGAATCAGGAAAAGTCTAAAAATTAAGTTTCTTATAGATAGGTTTATTTTTATACATCCGCATCACTACAGATAGAGTTATCAATCACTAAAGGCAGGAGATGCAAAAATAGCACTTTTACTCACTTGAACTTGTAGATCTCTCGTTTATTATTGACGAACCCATCTGCTAGGTCACGTGGCACAGTAATCTCCAAACTGGACAGAGGTTCCTCCTCAACATCAACTGAGTAACTCTAATAACCATGGATATGAATTCAGACAATAAGTTCACCAATAGAACAGCATAACACTTAGATATAACACCTATGTACGTTTAGCACCTGTAACTGCCTGAAAAAAAGCTTTGTACGCTTTTCACTGAATATTTGAGCAGATTCTCCCTCGGCTATTATACAACAGAAACAGCAGATACCAACATTACCCTGTCACCACGTAAACCCTACAATAATACTTGAAACAAAGCTAAGCCTCTTAGACATACTTGCTTACTAAATCACTTTGATATCTATTGTGTTATAAAAAATAACACACAGCCCCAAGAGCAAACTTCTCAAAAACAAAACAAAAACAAAACCGCACAACCCTGGAAGACTACATTAGGAAAGGCTACGACAAAACGAGTCGAGCTGGTTTAAAACGAGAAGACAATCAGGAGACCTAAAATGCACGGTTTCTGCGGAACACTTTCATTATCTTTATTATCCCCTGCAAGCGCAGCTCGGACAGGGAGCCAGCGCTGAACCGCGTGACCCCGGAGACCAGCGCCGAGCGGAGCCTTTCCCTGACAACCACGCTGGGAAGAAGCCCCTTCCCCAGACAAGTACAGCCCGAGCTTGATTTCACGGACTTCTGAGTGCCTGGCAGCGCAGGACGGGGCTGTGGTTTGCCCCTGCCGCGCACCGGCCCCTCCGCCCGCTCCGGCCCCGCCCGCCCCTCCGCACGGCCGGCCCCGCTGCCGCCTCCCCCCGCCTGCTGCCGCCTGCCCAGGGGCTTCACCCGCGCGTACACACGGATGGTTTCCTTCACCATCGCTGCCCCACCGGGCCCTGGCAACGCCGGGGCGGGCACGGGCACGGCCACGGCCCCGGCCCGGCACGCTCCGCGGCGGGGGCGGCCCCGACACCCCGCACGGCCGCGGGCAGGCCTGGAGGGCGCCCGGACGCTTGCTGTGCCCCCCGGGAAGGCAGGCTGCACAGCCTTACACACACGGGGTCGTACAGGCTGCCCAGGGGAGCGGTGCGGGGCTGGCGGGGCGTGTGGAGGAGCGGCCCGTGGGCAGCGCGGGGTGCCCGGCCGGCCCGGCCCTGCCCGGCTTGTGGGTCCGCAAGGCTCACCTCGGGCGCGGCTCGCCCGCTTAGCTTGTGGGTGTGACCGCGGCTGGAAACACCGTGAAGCAAAACGCCAAGGTTACAGGCGATAGAGGCATCGGTTCCTTAATTCTAATATAAAAAGGGTTTTGGGGAAAACTAGTGGGAAATAGAGGGTGTCGTCTCATCAGGAGAGCTAAGTTAGGGAGCAGCCACAACAGCACCCCATTATTCTATGAAGCAGTTCCTGAAGAGTCACACGAACAACATGACAGTATTTTGGCCTTTGTTTTGGTGGTGCGTAGTGGTAGAGGTCAGATTAGAGTGATTACGAGTACACTAATTTAAGTGGAAAATCAGGGACTTGATTACGGAGGAGGATGGAAATTTCTTTAGCTCAGATATGGTAAAAATATGTTGAACTTGTATTCCAAGTAAGAAACACAGTAGGGAAAAGGTTTTCTCTCCCAACTGAATAAATAACTGTCTCAGAAAGCATATGAGGCATAAGGAGTGAATCTTCAGGGAATAAAATGAAACAGGACTAATGGCCATTTAAAGTCGAGTGCAAAAGTCAGAAGGGTAAAAATGAAAAGAAATGGAAAATATTACTTGGTGATTAAATAAAGAATGAAATGAACAAAAAGACAGGACATTAGAATAGGGTAATGGAATAAATAGTGAGTAGCTTCTCAACATTGCTTCAAAACTACAAAAAAGTTTGTCTCTTGTCAGTGTAGGGATGGGGATGTTGAAGGTGATGTTAAAGGCAGAAGTGACTGTAGGAAGGAAATACTAGAAGGAAACAACTGCAGCCAAGAGGGAAGCAGAACTCACTGTGTTTGATGAATTGAAACTGGAAGATCAGGATTTGGGAGAGAAGCAAAAATAATTTAAGTCCCAGAATTCTGAAAGAAATGGGATGTTTAATTGAAAGTCTGGGAATAGGACTAGTTTGTTGGGTGTTTTGGTTTTGTAATAAAACAGATGCAGGTGAGTACAGTATTGTTTGAAAACAGCGAATGCCATAGTCAACTGTTATTTAGGGGCTTATTTGGATTCTGAATTAAGTGGGCAGTAGACATTGTACCACTGCCGGTGATTGTGAAGTAAGCCGTTTCGTGTCTGCTGGTGCTCGGTAGCTGGAGTATGGAGTTGAGTTAATGAGAACTGTATTGCTTCTGCGACCAAGTTTGCTCTGCAAATGGTTTAGCTGCCCCTCTTCATCATGAAGTCTGCCCTGTAAACTCTGAACTGCTGGCACAGTGAGCACCCACTGGTTTTGCATAAGACTAGTCTGAATATGATGTGGCCTGCACAGAGAGGCCAGTGAGCCAGCTCAGACTCAAGCTGCTTCCAGAATAAAAGCATAGACTGAATTTCTGAGAGGGGAGAAGGAATCTTGGGCCACCTGCAGAATGCTCACTTGCATAGCAAGAGAAGAACAAAGATAACAGAAAGGACACAATTGCCTTGTAAAATACCTTTTCTATTACACAGCTGTCCTTGCAGACATGCTTCTGTGTTGCACTCCACAATATATTGCCTTCAAGACTGGTGTTTTAGCCCAGTAGCACCCAAATCAGAATTAGTACTCTAGACTTACTTGTCCTTCTGCAAAACAAAATCTGCATCATTAATTTGAGCATCAGAATTATCCAGGTTTTCCTCTTGAGTGGAGGAATATGCTGACTGCACAAGATGGGAGATCAGTGGAAGAATTATAAGAGGTGTGAGAACCTAGTTAAAGGTGATCTCGTTTAGTTTGCTAAGAAGGATGTTCTTGGACTGTAAGGAAATTTTTAGTAGACTGTTGTAAGACAGAGCTTATGTAATATTTTAGTTAATCACTTTGTGCCAAAAATGAGAGTGTGTACTAATTAAACTCTGATGATGTGGCTGAGGGTTATACGTGCTGAAAAGGATCAAGATATACAGGAAAAGATGAATGACTATGAGGATTAGAGTAATAGATATGGATGTGGTATAAGTTGCAAAATGTTGAAGGCATGTGAGACTAAGGACTAATGACAACACATTCTGCTACAATGTGGAATCCATTCAGCCAGAAGTATCAGAAAATTTTCTGGTTGTGGAAATCCAGATGACAGCTGCCAATGAAAAAAAGACAGCTGTGGTTCTTCACTAAGTTGAGAATGTGTCCCACAAAGGAAAGAAAGCATTCACACTACTTTGCAGAGTCCTGGTGAGACCTTCAGCATTACCTTCTTTCTGTGATTATGGTCAGTTTTTTTTATTTCTGCAAGTTTTTGAATACAGGGGCTACTAGAATGATTAACCTGATGGAGATTTTGCTATAAGAGAACGGACTTGTAGAAGTTAATTTATTTCGTCAAGGCTAAATATGAGAGGCTGTATAAGTCTGTATGTATACACTCTGGGTAATTGATATGGAAGCAAAAGAATCTTCTAGGGCAGATATAAGAGAAAATGGAAATAATGTGAATAAATGACGGACAGCCCTTTGAGGATGAATAAAGGACGGCTCACTCCAAGTTGGGGTTAAGGCAGACTGGCATTTATAGAGAACAGGGCTCTGTCTTATATAGGGGTTGGTAAAGAACATGCCAGATGAGGGCGGAACTTGGGGAGGAGCAAATCCTCTCCCATAAAAGGAAAGGGAGGGGAAGGTCTGAGCCATATATGGAAATTGGTGTGAGGGATGACCATATAAGGTAAGGCCTTGCTGCGGCAGAAACGAGCCAATCAGCGTGCAGAAATTTTATGAGGAACAAGAAAGATGCCATTTTAACAAAGGGATTTTCAATACATTAAACGGGGAACATAGAATTTACATATTGAAACATCGACCAGGGAACCCGTAACATCCAAACACTGCCTTAAAATATAAGAACATTAACAAACAGTCCCACTCTACCTCCCCTTCTTTGTCACTCGGCTCCGCTAATCCATTTCATTGTTCCTTTTCCACGTGGTGTAGCTGCGTCCTCCAACAAATAAATGCACACTGAAAGGCAGTAGAAGATGGAAGGCATTAAGTTCTTGATTCTTTCCTTTGGACGCTGGAGGAAGCGTGATAAAGTTTTGAAAGAGTACTACGTGATCACTTACCTTAGCAGGGATTTGATCCACAAGGTGAAATCAAGAACCTCTATTGCAAAGTCTTTTCAAGATTATTGAAATATCTTTCTAGAACCATTCTGTGAACAAGGAAGCAAAGACAGTGTGAGTACATTCTTTTCCCCCAAGCCACCTGATGGCACTCAACTTCACCTTATTTTGTTACCTTAACTGTTATGATATGTCCCTGACTGGGTGTAATCTGTGTCTATCTTCTGTTTAAGGTCGCTGTCAACATGCAACCTTGAGTTCATTGAAAATAAACATGCTCTCATTTACACCTTATGAGAAATGTTCACACTTACCAGTAAATTTAGCAGGGACAAAATCTTCAAAGTAAAACTAAACCTTTATTTAAACGGTTCGGCCGAACTGGGTGTGTCTCTCTGGCCCAGGAGACAGAACCCCAGCCACAAGAGGCAGAGGTTTTTATACCCTATCCCAGCTGTGCAGTCCCTGCTTCTGTTGCTATTGGCTAGTTCTAAGAAGCTTACAATCTGGCCTGATCCACCTACCTGCCCAAGACCCCCACTCCCCAAAAAGATGCGAAAAAGAGGTTTGAACTGCCTTTTTTTAAAGTCTAACCGTTAGAAACTGAACTACCCTCCCCGCCATGCAATTCCTTTTAGGCTGTAGGGAACCTTCAGTCAACTTCATAATTGGAAAAGCTGTAAGACATACACTGCTCCTAAATAGATTGGTTGACAGTTGCACATTTCACAGAAAATATAAAATAAAAATCTCCAAGTCAAAGAACTTCCACAGATTATTTATCTTATTGTGCATCTCTAAATCGTCTTTTCATCTGTAAGGATTCAAACTTTCTCATTTTACTGACTCTCATTTTCTTAGGCTCTATGTTCTGTGTCTACTTCAGCTTGTCCAGCCTGGAAGATAGTAAGAAATGGAATAGGGTTCTTCTAAATCTTACAGCCATGGTTTTCATTTGTATATAGAGTTCCTAAGATATTTAAATCAAAATTTCAGCATTTTATATCATCATTTTAAGGGAAACTCATGCACTCAGATATGGTCAAGAAAGAAAAGAAAGGATAAAACTTTTCCTCACTTGGTTCAATCATTCCAGCAATTTAAGAACAAGGTCATATGTTCTGTGTACTTATTTCAGTAGGTTGAATGCAGCTTCATTTGTCCTTAGGAACAAGAAGTTCCGATAAATATTTTATGAGATTCAAAGCAGTTTCAGAAAGTGCCCATTTGTCCTTGAGAGAGATTCTAGCTCAATAAGAAGTTATAAATTTGCTTTAGGAATTAATGGATAAAGTTTTATGTTGTCTTATACAAGAGGTGAGATTTCGTAGCTTTAAAGTCACTTCCAATTTCAAAATAGATAACCTCTAGTTCTTTGTGTCCTTGAGTTATGACTAGCTTTTATGTGATTTTTGTATAGGATTTTAAAAGCGTTCAGCAAAGGAAAATTTGTACCATTGTGGAAGACAGAAGTATAATAGGCTCCGGTTTTTGCAACTGCTGCAAGATATGCATTTAAGAATGAAGACATATGGAAACCTAATCTCCAATCTTGTAATAATTCTTACTGTCTCCTAGTGTCTTATTTTATTATTCAGTAATGTGGGTATTAATATGACAGCTACATTTTTATAGGCATTAGTCCCAGAGAAATTTTCTGTAAAGTAGGGTTCTTTACCCAGAAAAGTTATATAGATGATCAAAGTAGTATCTACAGGTCTTTATGAGAACAGAGACTATTAGGCCCACTTAGAAGCTAATTAAATGGTTAATTAAGCTTTTTATTTGAAGCAGTAAAAATAACACAACTAACAAAATAATAACAAACCCCCCAAAATAACACAAAACTCTCACTAGCCAAGAGAGTTTAAGATTTCTGTTTCAAGCTCTTCACTATTCCATTCACTATTTAATGATATAACTTAATTTTCATATGAACAGGGGTTTGACTGGAGTCCCCACTGTGACGAGTCTACGTCCTGTGTCCAGTGCTTCCTAGAATGAAGACAGAAGAAAAGAAAGAAGAAAAAAAAAAAAAAGGGTGCTTGAGCATGTCCAGAGAAGGGCAAAAAGGCTGGTGAAAGGTCTGGAGCCCAAGTCTTATGAGGAGCAGCTGAAGGAGCTGTGGTTGTTTAGCCTGGAGAGGAAAAGACTCAGGGGAGACATCTCTCTTTACAACTACCTGAAGGGAGGTTGTAGCCAGGTGTATCCAGGCAGCTAGTGACAGGACTAGAGGACACAATCTTAATCTTTAGGTCGGATATTAGGAACAAGTTCTTCACTGAAGGGGTGATTGGGCATTAGGATGGGCTGTCCAGGGAGGTCGTGGAGTTACTGTCCCTGAAGGTGTTTAAGGAAAGACTGGATGTGGCACACAGTGCCATGGTCTAGTTGTCATGGTGGTGATTTGGTCATAGGTGGGACTCAATCTCAGAGGTCTTTTCCAACATAATTGATTCTGTGATTCTGTGAAACAGCAGATTTCCAACCTCTAAGAGAAAATAAGGCAGAAAGATACAAGAGGAACATGATGAGCCAAGGCCACTTAACTTAATCCACTGTTACAGAATTGCTGACTAACAGAAGTCTTCTCTTGAGACCTAGCTTAAGAACTAATTTGGCTTTTAAAATTTTCCTAACGTTTGGAAAAGAGGCCTCTTTTGCTAGTGGTAAAGAGCTGATTACAAAGATGCAGGAATTGTAGGACATCATTTAGTTATTACCAAACAAAAAGAATTGTTTTCAGAATTTGTGTTTCTTAGAACTTTGAAGAAAGTCTTGGAAAATAGAGCCTGAAGGTTACAGCTAACTGTTCCAGATAATGTACTGGTTAAGAGGTTGCATTTTACTATGAAGGCCTGAAAAGTTTTTATTTGATTTAAATTTACCATGTTTGAGATCTTCTTTCTCCCTTTCCTGGGAAATCACCTTGTACTTGAATTTTCAGCATTTGCATTTATGCTAAACCTCAAAGATGCATCAACTTTCTTCAGCTCCCGTATTTGAGAAAGTGCACCACAGAACGCAAGTGACCTATAGGCTTGAAACAATTAGATGATGGTGACTTACAGGATCTGGCAATTACATGTTTTGAAAAGGTCAGCCATTGCATTCTGAAGTAATAGTTACAGCATCACAACTCATTGTCTGCCTGTACCATTATGGTTTTCTTCCAATTAGAAAAATAATATGGGTTATAATATATACTGGGGTTGGCAGTTCAAGGACTTGTGCTCCATTATGTCACTTAGCAACTTAATATGCTTCCAAATAAACAGCCTTGTAAGTTTTATAATAGCCCAAACTTTCAAGTCCTTTCTTTTTTTTCCAAAGTTTTACTTTTCATAGACTTTACTTATTCTTGGCAACTATCATGCCATTTGGCTGAGATAATGATTAGAAGTTAGAACATTAAAATCTTTCCACAGATCAACGGGGCAGGATGAAGGGCCAAAACTCCTGCCAAAGTCTGAGTTTGTCTCATCTTCCAGCTCCTGAAAACATTAGTGCCAAATATGTATCTTCTACATGACCAGAAACACTTCTTAAATGACCAGAACTTAAAGTCTGAAACGTCGCCTGAATTTATGTATATCTGTTGAGTTTGTTATATGAGCTCTGCCAGAAAGAATACAACCTTTATTTGTGAAAGGTGCAATAATATAAAAATTTAGGTTTCTATATTTGAATGGAATGTGAAAAAGTTGAGGCAATATTTTTTGATACTTAAGTGTCATCCAAAGCCCTAAAACCTTTGCTTTTTTCTGCTTTTATGTTCAGTGTTAAAATGGTTAACGCTTTCATGTAGACGAAACTGCCTTGTTCAGCTTTTAATAATCCAGCCCCTGTGAGAAGGGTAGGGATGTTTTTCTCTTTTAAGCTACTGTTACAATCTGTTTCTTAGGAAACATCTTTATGTTTGTAAGAGTCAGATTTGGAAAGTACCTTAAAATTTCACAGTTCTGACATTCTTACCAAACACATTTATATGTGCCTTAAAATTTGTGTCTTAGTAGACTTATTCAAGCTAGAAAATCTTAAAATATCCTCCTGAGGGCTTATGTAAATGCATATGTGTATGTCTTTAATTATTTGACTCTTTTATAGTAAACAAAAATTCCATGGAGAAACTTAGGGATTGTTAGGACTCTGACTGCAACAGGCAACAAATCTTTTTTTTTCCAATTTGGGCTTTTTGTTTCTGGTTTGGGTTTTTGGGGTTATTTTTAATCTTCAAAATGATAAATTGGATCTTTTGTTGCAAACTACAGTGTAAAAAGTGTTAGCATGAGACATAAACATGCTTCTAATGTATTGCAAATTTTATCTATGCAATTTTCTCTGCAATTTCTCCTTCCCATATTTATCTTTAGCATTATGGTTTTTCTTATTATTTTGTCATGAAACCTTCCAAATCCCATTGTTGATTTGTCTCTGACTAAGGACAATCAAAATTCTAGGTGACCATAAGTAGGAAAGTTTGTGAGATATGTGTTTTTTTGATCTGAAAACTGGTGAGAAATTTAGAATCTTTTGTTCATTTCTGCTCAACAAATAATTCCCTTTATAGTCATTGTTTAACTTAGCTTGTGTATACTCTTGTTTGAAGAGGATTACAATCCCATCACCTTCCACAAAACATTAAAACCACAATTATTAGACATCATTGATTTATAATAAGTCTTAAATTGAAGCCATGGATTAGAAGTTTTGTTGGGCACTGTGTAAGTTTAGAGGTGAACCAAGCAGCTCTTGTTATTCAATTTTAGAACAGGTGACAATGCAGAAAAAGAGGAAAAGAAACAGAAATAATGTGGATAATATTAGCACAATAATAGGAGGCTAGGATTCTCCTATCAAGCTGTTGTGCAGAAATGACTATAGGGGGATTTAAAGAAAGACTGTTATGTAATTTTACAGGTTTTTGCAGAGCTGTTTTCAGGAATGAAGACTAGCATCACAGAAAACTGGAAAAGATTTGTTTGGAAGTATAAAATGAAGTTGATACTATTGATTGATCATATAGAAACCTATCTGCAACTTGGTCATGAATAAGGTGTTACAGAATGGGCCTTAAAGAGAAACAAAATAATGTAGTAAAGACAGGAGAGTTGCAGGCAGAGGTACAATTGCTCACAGCAATAACAGTGATAATTGAAAGGATGGTATTAGAAACAACATTTTGAGAGTCTGCGTGTGGGATTGGGTGGGAAGGGAGGGTAGAGAAGCTTTCATTCACTGAGTCTAGGTATAGGAAAATGCAACAATCTGATGGAAGGTGATTACAACCACCAAGCAAAAGTTCTGTAGTTCAATAGGGTAAGGATAAAAGATAAGGATAAAGGCCATGATCTCAGTTTCACCATTATCATTAAGTGAGAATAGAGGGCATGATGCAGGAAGTGATAGTGAAGGAGTCTCTAGAATATAATTATAAAAGAGAACTCCAGGCAGTAAAAATAAACTTCATCGTTTAGGTAATGTAAAAATGAAAAGGAGGATGGAGAATGAACTATTACTTTGGAGGCAAAGGGAAACAAAGGTAGCAGACCCCCTGAGGGCTTTTTGTTCATCTTATTTGTTTGAATGGAAGAGATGGAAATATGGAGATAGTGTGAGGAAAGTGAAGAGATGCAGAAGAGTTAGTAGAGAAGAAAAATACAGAAGCAGAAGAGTTGATCTCATTAGAAGATGGATTAGGATGGAGTGACCAGCAGTTGAGTAGGTGAAGAGATGAGAAACTGGTGATGGAGTTGTACAAGAAGAGAAGGCCTTCTGTAAGGAAGCAAAAGTTTGCATAACAATTTAAGTAGCATAGCATAACTAAAACTAAGGGAAGATACACTTTGTGGGTACACGGATCTCAGGAAACTGTCATAACGAGCATTCATAAGTACTTGCACAAGCTCACAAGTGCTTCAGCTTTGATGTAATAATACAGCCAGCCAGTATAATAATGGCTCCAGCCAAGTGTGCCAGATATTAACATGTTTAGTTGTAGAGTTGGCACGCGCCTTTTTCTTGGAGGAGAAAATTAAGGCATGGACTAATTAAGCCATGTGTCCAATTTTGTAAGTATAGCCTGCAGTGAAGCCAGAGAAAATTATTTCTTTGGTAGCAAGGCATTAAATGCCTTAAAATACCAAGACCAACCTTCCCACTAAAGTTTTCCATGTATTTACATATTGTTGTAAATCAGGGACAAACAGGACAATACAGTTTCCTCCCATACTTCATTCTATGAATTAAGGAATTTAGAAGTACTCTTGAACAGTTTGACATCAAATAGAATAGCCCTCACTTAAGTGCATTTCAATGATATTTAAAATATTTTTTTTGCTTTTTTCATTCTACAGGACTACATATTTTCATGAGATGAATGAAAAAAAAGGATTTAATTTGGTTGGGTTTTTCTGATTTCCAGTTTTTAGTTTAAAATACTAAAAACTACTCCTATTCATTCAACTACTAATGCAAAATTCAGCCTTGGTCTCATGGAATGTGTCCTGGGCTATTGCAGAGGAGTTGGAATTAAGTGATCTTTAAGGTCCCTTCCAATGCAAACTGTTCTGTGATTCTAAGTCTCAAATGCTAGATGCATTTAAAACTGCATGGTTTTGTCACATGCTGATGTTGTGCATCTGCAGTTGAGAAATCTTATAAATGGGTAAGGGTTGGTATCCAGGGACTACAGACATCGGTTACTTGCCAATGTGAAGATTCAGACTTCCTGTCTGAGTCACTGTATTAAAATACAAAATGTTCATTTACCCAGTGTTGATCTTCTATCCCTGTCTTGGCTGTGGATTGTGTATTTAGATGTTGTTTAGACTTTCCCAGCTAAGAATCCCCAAGCATGTAATGAACTAGTGAGTTTCAGCTCTTTTGCATTTGAATTAAATCCTCTTCAGATTAAAGCTGAATCTAGGACACTAAGATTACAGGCCCAAGCAACAATATGCATTTTACCTGTTTTTCATGTATGACTGAAGAGTACAGAGGTAGTGTAAATTAGCCAAAGGTGAAAAGAGAAAAAACTCTCTTTCCTAAGTTAATAACTATACTGCACTTTTTCTCCATTATTTCTTCTCCCAATTGAAGTCTTATTGTAAATACTGTCAAGAATTTTAATCTTTCACATCTTCACCAAGATAGTGAGTTATAAATTCAACAACACTCTATATACTGTAGATCGTTGTTTCAGAAATTGAGCTTCCAAAGACCTTGAAGGTAATCTGACAGAAAAATATATGTTGGCAACATTTTTTCACATTAAGTCATTATTAATCTAATAGTGTACTTTTTACTGGTGATCTGTTGACAAAATCAGGAGCTATTTTTCTCAAGTTCTCAGTATTCTGTAATTTGCAGGAGAGGGCAGTGATTTGTACACATTCCAGTCAGATTTTTCCAAAGCTAATAAACATGAAGTACTAGATACTATATTTGCAAATATAGGTCAATATGTGTATCAGATTGCCTCCCTGAATAATGAGTTTCAGGCAGTACATATATTCATTCTTTGAGATTTTTTTCTTGCAAATGAATAGCACATAGATACTTTCAAAACAATAGATAAGATTGTTAACAGTTATGGTCATTGAAGAAGCTATGACTTTGAGAGTTAAGAAAAAAATACTTTTCCCATTGTATAAATCTAGTAAGATGTGTAAGGACTCCCTTACCTTTTCAGAGGTCAGGTCTGATCCACTGAGATACATGAATGAGAAAAGCTACTTGAAAAACAAAAGAAACAAAACTAAGTCTATTTATTGTCTACATTCAGGTAAATAATATCTTTTTTCACTAATGAACAGACTTTCAGGTATATGCAGTAGGACTGAACTTTGTCAAATGGAGTACTCCAATAGCCTCCCTTAAGAGAAAACTGTCCTTCTAGCTGAGTGGCATGGCTAGTTAAACCAAGTTGTTACTAGTAATTTAACCTTTGCTTTTCAATTGAGCTTATATTACTTATTTTATAATTAATCATTATATTATTCGTCCATTGAATGGTTTAGCAGAAAAGTTGCATAACTAAAACATGCGGTTTGGTGCAAATCATGAGCTACTAAAGGAATGGAACATCTTACCTTGGAAGGAGGTAGTGTTATTTTGGATCACATTTAATAGTTTAAGAACAGACATTAATTTAGTCCAGGAGTAGAGTTTAAGTACACTGGGGTTTATCTGATTTTATTATTAGAGTTTAAGTACACTGGGGTTTATCTGATTTTATTATTAGAGTTTAAGTACACTGGGGTTTATCTGATTTTATTATTAGAGTTTAAGTACACTGGGGTTTATCTGATTTTATTATTAGAGTTTAAGTACACTGGGGTTTATCTGATTTTATTATTAGAGTTTAAGTACACTGGGGTTTATCTGATTTTATTATTAGAGTTTAAGTACACTGGGGTTTATCTGATTTTATTATTAGAGTTTAAGTACACTGGGGTTTATCTGATTTTATTATTAGAGTTTAAGTACACTGGGGTTTATCTGATTTTATTATTAGAGTTTAAGTACACTGGGGTTTATCTGATTTTATTATTAGAGTTTAAGTACACTGGGGTTTATCTGATTTTATTATTAGAGTTTAAGTACACTGGGGTTTATCTGATTTTATTATTAGAGTTTAAGTACACTGGGGTTTATCTGATTTTATTATTAGAGTTTAAGTACACTGGGGTTTATCTGATTTTATTATTAGAGTTTAAGTACACTGGGGTTTATCTGATTTTATTATTAGTTATTTAGCATTTCAAATTCTTGTTTTGATGTATTCGCATGCCCGCATAGACCTTGCCTAGGCCCCAGTGTAGGCCAGAGCACATCCAGAACCTTAATCCCACACTGCTGAAGTGGACATGGTTTGGATGCAGCCCAAATGATGACTGAAAAAGGGAAAATGGTAGGAAGGATTGTATAACATCTCAGAAAACAGCTAGGCTGTCTGATAAGCAAATCTTTAGATTACATATTGGGGTTTCAGAATAGTCCTGATGAAAACTGAATCATGTTGGATCAAGGGACCATAGAAATAATTGTTTAGTATCACAATTGTTAACCAATTTGTACAGTTATTGAAATATTTTTCTTTGCATTTTAAAGTCTCCAGGTGCCAAGTGTGTATCATGATTTTCTTCCACCGCACATAAAATTACTTAATGAATATTGGCTTGCAGGACTATTATCCTTCCAGCTAACTCCCAATCCAACTCAATTTGCCTTTTCCTGGGCTTCTTGCCACATTCCAGTTTTCCCTATGCTATTGATGTTATGTACGGCTGAAATGTGGAATAATCAGTTCATAAAAGAATCAAATACCTTAGACTGTTGTGTTCATCTATTATTAATGGACAGTAAATGCAAACATGAGCTAACAAAAGGCAAAAGATAAAGTCAGACCACATTTAAGTCAGACCAGTTCCCAGAGAAATAATTTCAAAACTTGTCAAACAATTCTTGAAACATGGAAGAATAATGATTTCCCATAGATTCATTGTATATATTCTGGCACTGTAACTTTTCCTTTATATAATATTTTTATAAAGCTTGAATAGTAATTTCCATTGGAAGATCTCAAAGAGATTTACAGATATTAACACAATCTGACTTGTAACAATAGTGTGAAGAAAAGAAGCTAGTTTAGACATTTATTGCCAAAAATATATCTTTGCCCCAGTTAGCTGCTTTGTGCTCTTCTGCCAGCAAAAATTTCACAAATACTTCATTCACCAATTCCTAATCATTCTCCTCCATCTGGATTCCTTTTACAGTCTCCAGTTTCTGAGGATTTTTATGACTAGCCTCTCAGATAAATTAATTATTCTCAGAGGGCTTGATTCTGCGTGAAGGAAGCCACTTGCTTATGATCCTCTGTGCTGCTTCCAAACATTACTGCACTCCAGTGGTCCTGCACTTCTGGAAAGACTTCAGAGGGCTTCTGTGCCTGCTTGTAATGTAGAGCAGTTTTCATCATGTTTCAGAGGTGGGGAGGAAGCAAAAATGTCTTAATTCAGTTTTCCCAAGTAAGTCAGGCATCAATGCCAGTATTTGGTTGGTCATTTCTGAGGTGTGTTTTACTGTTTAACAGTCCTCACACAACCCAGTCTCTTCCTGCAGGTTCATGGGCCCTTCCCTACTTTCCAGCCCTCAGTTTCTTTTTCAGATTATTTAAACTGGATTAATTTTATCTAATCACATGCTTAAGGCTATAGAAAATGTCTTTTCCTCCAATCGTATACTATTATTTAATGTTACAATATTATAATTCTTATATACAAGGTGATGTTGCTGATGCCTAAGTAAGGTACAACCAGTTCCACAGATAGCCATAACCAACTTCCTTGTGAGTGAGGGCTTTATAGTCCACACTTGCCTCAACTGTGCAGTACTGTACCAGTTTCATACATAAGGGAACACAGACAGTCTTTTTT
>WBMV01006426.1:226852-255326 GCA_013396655.1 Campylorhamphus procurvoides | reverse complement strand
TTTTTTTTTTTTTTTAAAGCTTCATAACTGTGTCCCAGGCCTTCTTTCCTGAATTGTTTTTCTGATTTTTCAGCCAGGGTCCAGTTTCTATCCCTACCCTTTTCTTTCTGCCAACTCCAACTTTTATTTTGGAGTCCCCAGTGTTAGCCAGTGAAGCCTCTCACCTTAATGCTCTTAACCATGAGTGTGGTATCCTTACAGCTCTGTCTATATCCATGCTTTATTCAAGACTTACCCTGATTGCTGATGGTACTGCTTATGTCTCACTGTCTGGCATCCTTCCATTTTAGCATCTTAAATCTTCATTAATCAAACAAGATATGTCTATCTATAAAATTTTTTAAAAAATTAGGAAAAAAGTAATTTCTTTTTCAGAAGGAAGACAGTTTTTTGGGTTTGTTTTTTTTTTTTTTAAAAAAAACTCAAACTCTGCAGAGTTTCAGCTGGTCTATCTGCATGTCAGTTTGTTCCAGTGGATCCAGAAATTTTCCATATTCAGTGGCCCTGCTCCAGAATTTCTTTGTCACTGTATAGAAGTCCTGCAGGAAGAACTTTGTAACAGCTACTGTGGAATGTGCAAACAAGTGTAGACTGCTTGATTAAGCTGTTCACAACCTGACAGCACTTTCTCCTCAGAGGAAGAATAAGGACTTACTTTTGAATTTTTCAAAATTGTGTTAAGAGAGATATCTGGGATTCACTATTACTGTCTTCTTCAATTGTATGTTTGACAACTATTTAAATAAATATAGTCTCTGGAAACCAACATTTATTTTTTGCACCATTTGACTGTTTTGGCTTTTCTGACACTTACATTGAGCATACTTCTTTCCTCTCCTAAGAAACGATGCATTTGGCATCCCAAATCAGAAATGTGTACAAAGACTTGCACAATTACATACATAATGATGATTTTCTCTATTGTGTAAGCCAATTTCATGTAACTTATGTTAATTTAACATGATATCCATTTCTTTCTGTTACTGAAAAGAATTTTTCATTTATCAAAGTATTCAGGAATACAAGCACAATCATCAGAAATAATTGCTTGGTTGTTGTCCCATGTAAAACAAATTATCTGAACGCCTGTCAAATCAAGTACTCTAAGAAGAGAGAAGGATAAAGAAAGGGGTGTCTTCATGTAGAATTGTTGTTCAACATCTCATTCACACTTGTGCGTCAGAGACACAAGCAGTGAATAAATTTATTGTTCATCGGTTTTTCCAGTCTGAGGGGTTCACAGATCTTTACAAAGAGGAATGAGATTAAACTCACAGCATCCATGTCAATCATTCAATTCCGTAATTTTTGTTTTGCAGTTGAAGAAACAGGTCCAGAGAAATTAAGAATTTTGTCAGAGACTAAATCACATTTATGTGTTTTGCGTATATTTTCATGTCTTGACAAATTTGATCAAATGTCATGAAATTGTTATACCTCCTTGGATCTGCCAAATTAATTAGGAGGGAGCAAAGAAAAAAAACTTTTAGGTTTTAGATTATTCCTCTCTTATATTCCTGTCTCATTAGATTGTCCTCATCAGGACAAGAATCTTATAGTAAAAATGTTTATTACATAAATGTTATAAAATTAACAAAAATGTACAGAAGTATTTGTTTAAGACTGTTACCTTTCTGTCTTTACTAGAAATGATCAAAGAAAATGAGAAATCAAAGGTATGTAGACTTTTCTTGTGAAACTGGTTTATAAATTTTATCTGAACTGATTCACTGCTAATTTTCATCACTGATGTGCCTTCTGCTAGAAATAGCTATATCAGAACAAAATGGACTAATTTAGGGCACGTTTGACAATATCTTGTATCTTGGTCATAGAATATGCTGAACTTTCCAATTTTGTTAATTTCAAACTGCTTTGGAATCGTAAGAAATACACTCTGGGATTTGGGAGACAGTGGATTTAGATATGTTAGAATTGTTATTCTGGCTTTTTTTTTTCCAGCTCATTGCATTGTAGTGAAAGTTTGGATTTTTTTTGTTGTTGAACACAATTTCAGTCCCACTACATAATGTAACACATTTATTGGTTTGCTTTCAGACACAAAAACCTGGTGCTGTGGGATGCTGAATATCCTGAACCATGGCTCAATCAGCAGTGACTAAGACCCTGGAGAATCTGTATGCTTTTAGTATAAGTTTATAAAGCTGTTGTTCATGCCAGTCTTCACCAGAAATCTCATTATACTTCTGCCATATTTCACTGCTCCCAACTTCAATCTAAAAGTATGTTCTTCAACAGAGTATTCTATCTTCAAAGTTTCAGCCATTCATAACACTAGATTTCATTCTGTCTGGAAAGGTAAAAATAATCGGGACTTCAGTGGCTTTCTGTTTAACCCTGTGAGCTGACTCATTTCTATAGAGTACTGTGCAGGTGATAGAAAGACATGTTCACAATGAATGTATATGCCACATGAGAATTATTTCTTATTTGTGGTATTTAATAATTACAAAGGAGAAAGAATACCTAAATATTGTGGTTTCATTTTGTTCTCTTTTCTTGTTTCATTTCTTATATTATAAAAGATTACTAAATGATTCTTCATGTTATGAGTCAAGATCCTATGCTTTTATCCTGTTCTGCTACAGCTGTTTTACATGGGTAGTGGGTAAACATATCCTTATCATAACGTGTTTGTTATCTGTCACTTTCCAACATTTGATTTTCCAACCTTAATATTCTTTCAATATTATTAAAAATGTAGTGTAGTTAGCTGTGGATCATTGCTCTTTCAGGTTTGTTGGTTCAGGTCTGTGGGCCACTGATGTACTTTTGCATTCACGCCCACAAAAGAGATTTTCTGCATAGTTGTTTTAAACCATTGTAGGAAGTGACTCAGGATAATTGCCAGTCTAATAAGCTCTCTTGGCTTCCTGGAGTCTTTTAAAAATAAATCCTTTGCAAGAAAAGAGAATATCTAAGAAAGACAAGAAAAAAAATATGCCAGTCAAGACATTTAAATTTTATACTGTCCACAGAATTTAACTCTCCTTCCAACTCAGGCTCCCCTGATGTATTTGTAACACATGAAGATTGTTGCTAATGTGCTGTATCATTGCTGGCATTTCTGTCTGTGTCATTGTCTACTGTGTGCATACATTTTTCTCTGGCTTCTTTGAAGCATCTCTGCTTTAACAGTTGTCAGTACAATATGTGTATGAAAGAAGCCAGGAAACTGTTGTCCCACAAAACTCTCAAAGGACCCTGGTTAACCTGAATTCGCTATATAGTTTTTGGTGGAAAACAAAATCAATCTAGGTTAGCGCTGGGAATAGCTTGTGATATATTACAAAATGTTGTGTAATTCTGACATTATATGTCTGCAGAATGATTTCAGTTTACAACTGTCCAAATAGTCTTGCCTACTCAATTCTCTTTGGTCTAGTTGACTGCTAAAAAGGAGTCAGAGCCTAGCCACAACTCCCTGTGTGGAACAGAGCTCACTCTTTCCTGCCTCTTCTTCTGCGAGTGGTGGAAGCCCATGTTGCCTTCTGGTTACTCTCATGTATAAATACTGTCTGTCTAAGTTTCTAATTTAGTCTGAGAAGTTCAATCTCTCCCTCAGGCTCTGAGTTCAGTCACAGTGTACTACAGAGGCAATGGCTTTGTAAATCTTACTCTACCAAATACAGCATTACTTTTAATTTGAAACCTTCCTTCTGTTCTGTGAGCTTTATTTTCCCCTGATTCTTACTTTGTGTTGAATTTGATATTGGGCAAAACAGAGTCTAAAATGTGGTCACTTCTTTGCCTCACTGTAAATTCATATTTATCCAGTGTTATTTATTGATTATGATACTCAGAGACTTACCAGGCTCTGCATGATCCTGTGTGGCTAAAGGGACATTTCAGGTACACTGTGGTATGGCTCCAGAAAGTGCTTTCTTCCACTTTTCCTGATTAGAGTGTGATCCTATTCACAGGACAAAGATATCTGTGGCAGTGTCTTAGAATGATCCTTCTTGCTGGCACATGTTTATCTGCAACACATCACCAGCTTTGCTTCCTATCACTTGAACAATTCACTAGCACCTGGTAAGCCGTGGTGCTGCTTCAGGCCTTGGAAATGAAGACATCTATTAGACCTGTAAGAGGTTTCACTCTGGTCAGTGTAATGGAGATTTTAATCCAGGGGCCAAGAGTACACGAAGAATAGAATTCCATCATGCAAAATGAAAGGAAAATCACTGGCTGGATTTAAAAACTAGGGCCAAGGCTGTGTGCATCTGAGGACAAAGATACACACAGATGCTCTCTGCATGCTTTGGTGTGTGCTATTCTTTGAACATATGCCATAACTTTGCATTTCCTGACTTCAGCAGATTGGAAAAAATACAAAAACTGGCAGGTTCCCAAACTGAAATATATGCAGAAATAACACACATAGCAATACCAGTGCAAGGGGAATAAAATCAGCATCTGAAATAACTTCATGCTTCGGGGTGTAAACTGATCAAGTATGGGGTTCAAGAAAGAATTTCTTTTTCCTCCTTTCCTCCCAGTCCTTATGTAATATTCCAGCCCACAATGGGTTGGATGTAGTGTGTTTTCCATTCTTCATGCTCTGAATCATCAGGTATCTAACCACTGCTTGAGGCAGTGTACTAGACTAGTGAGCTGAATGATCTGTTCCACTATGGCAGCAAGAATAGTATTTTAATATGGTTTCATTTCCTTTGGTTTATTATTTTGTTATGTAGCACTAAGGGAGTGACAACTGGACTGCTATAGTTGCTCATGTGAACGTGTATTGAGACAGGCTTGGATCCGAGGAACACATGCAGTCTTGTTTTTTCAGTCATGTGCAAATGATGCAAAGGGTCTCACTCCATTCTGTGTTTTCTCTGTTTTAGGGCAGAGTAACGCCTATGCTTGTGTTGGTCCCATGCCTAAGGTTGATTCTCACCCTGCAGAAGTACCTGCCCCTAGTATCTTTTGTAAGAAGTACTGTTTTAAATAAATTCTGTTTAAAATTTTGCTTTTGCATGGACATTCCCAGCCCAATGGAGAGGGTTCTCCCATGTAGGAAACAAAAGTACAGATTGCCCACAGGTGGCATGTTCATGCCCTTTATATCATGGTGTGGTGTCCTAGAAAGGACTCCCATGGCATCTTGTGGAGGTGACTTCTATGGCATTCAGTGCCAAGGTTCTGAATATACAACCAACGACGGGCTATTCTGTTTCATTTCCCTACAGAAATGCAACAGATTCATATAGATACTGTCTTAGTCCACAGTAGCTGGAATGTTGTAGCATGGATATTTCTACCCTAACAACTATGTGCCAAGAGCCATATCCTCCAGGATAGAAATGAAATGAGCTATTTGACATAGTTTAATAGCAACTTTCACTGTCACTGTCCATTTCATGTGTGGGTAAATAGAGTATTTCAGACTCTTGGCATTTCAGTCCTGCTGTGAAGTCTTTTGAAACACAGAAATCACATTTATGCTTGGGTCACACTGTAAGACAGGCTGTGATTAATCATGCTTTATTTCTATGTGAAAGTCAGGCTTTCCATGTTCCTCCTTTTCCACTCACTAGGGAGAAGATGTAATATAATCCTATAAATTAAACAGAGGAAGTAGGAGTCATGGATAGCCATCTCATCTTATGCAAACACCAGGAGCCTTTAGAGGTGCTTTAGAGGAGTTGCTTCAATGAAAGCTGGTGGGATGTGAAGCTATCCATAAGGAAAGCTCTGGTATTCTACAGAGGAGCCCTGAATCACTCTGCCCTTCAGAGTTGCCTGTGGATATCTGTGGGACACACTGCCAACAGGTAGCAATGTAACTCCAGGGTTTATCTTTAATAAGATCAGTATGCAGCATAGCAAGGTGGGGACTCATGCCCTGAATGATCCTTTTTGATCTTAAGTGGACAAGTGGCAAATCTGGTAGCCAGAGGGAACAGCAACAAGCTTGTTCAGTGCTTGGATTGCACTGTCAGAAGTGGGTTCTTTATATTATTTTTCATTATATATGAAAACATTTTACTTCCTATATTTGACTGAATACTGCTTTGGAATTGAGATAATTTTCTTGTTCCTTCATCTGGCAGATTCTTAGACCCATCTTTTAAGTATAAAGGTGGAAATCTCTTCAAAGAGACACCATTTTCTTCTGGAATGTATCTCAAGGCTTTTGGCCATAGTGATGATATGACAATGTATGGGGCTGGCTGCCATTAGAAAGTTATCAGAGCAAATTTGATTTTAAGCCTTTTGAAGTTGATCAGCTGATTTTTATTGATTTCAAAGAGCCCTGGCTCATGCTCAAAGGTGATGATGGTAGACCAGAAAAGAGAAAGCATATGTATATGAAGAAACTAATCTACACAGCCCCAAATGATAAATTTTTTCTGCTAGTAAGTTGCACACAAAAAGAACCTTTGCACATTTTGAAATGGCAATTGCATCTCCAAAAGTGGTACCAAGACATATACTTCTTATAACTCCTTACAAATGGAAATGATGGGGTATAAAAAAAAAAAACCCAAACAGAAAACAAAAACAAAACCAAAAAAAACCCCAAAAGACAAAAACAACAACAAAAGGAAACAAAAACCCCACAATTGCTTATAATAGCCACACATTTGTACACTCCTCCAGAAAATGTTGAATAATTTTGAACTTCTTAAAAGGGTTTTTCTATAATGACAAGGCTCACTCAAGGACTTTCACAGTATATCACTTCACCTTCAGACTTCAGTTTCCTCATCTCTTAGATTGGACTACTGATACTTACAGGCTTACAGCCAAGCTCAGCTTCTAAATACAAAACAAAGAAGTCTTATCAGTCTAAATTTATCATCACTTGCCTCAGCAGGATTATACCATGAGAGCATTTCACTCTTCAAGTACTGATTAACATTAATGCTAATACTATTTCAGTTTTTGCTTTAGCATTGCTTCTCTTCCACATAACACTTAAGTGGCTTTCACAGCAGGTGAAAGGTGTCGTGCTGCACAGTAGCAAAGAACTGATATAAAGAGAGATGCAAATAGGCAGAGCATAACAGAGATCAAAGGTCAGATTAATTTTCCGAGCTAGCATTCATCTGAAATGAGACACATCTAGGAGGTGTTTTGAAGTTAGGAAAGAAGATGGCCTGGGAAAACATTCCAGCTGGAAGGGGTTAGTGCAAAACTGAAACAGGATGTGGACAAGATGCTTGGAAGTCCTGTTTTAGTTAAATCCAATCAAAGTCTGGACACAGCAGAGGGCTGTGGACTAGGAGTGTGTCTGTGAGAGACCTCTATGTCAGGCTTGATTCAAACCCTCTTTAGGCACAGCTGAGACTGGAGAACTGCTTTCCAAATGGGGACTTACATGACAGATAGTTACAATTTGGGTGTGGATATAATATGCCATGGACAGAAAAGTACAGGGATTGTCTTTTGACAAAGACTTATACAACCACATCTGTAATTCCCAGCTGTTTCCTCCCTGACCCCCCTGGGAGGGATTTTCTATGCAAGAGTGTAAAAGTTACAAATGCCCCCAAAGTGCAGTCTGAACTCTACCTAGAGAAACTTTTAGATTTTTCACTCCATAAATATCTCTTACAGGCTGTCTGACGTCAGAGGATTTGGAGAGAGAGGCTGGTCTGAAAGTGAAAACAGCAGCAGTTCCAGTCTCCCTACAACAGCAGTGCCAGAGAGAGGAGCAGCACAGGCATTTCTATTTGGATTATGGACTGCAGAACAGGGAGGATCTGCGCAGACACACGGGTACTACAGTGTAAGTGCAGCTGCTGCAGAAAATCTTCTCAAGTTTTTGCTTGTTTTCAAGAACAAATCCCTGCAAGTACTGCTTGTCTTCCTTTCCATTTTTTTTTTCCTTCTCTGAAATATCTTGAAGCCAGGTTGACAGCACACAGGATTCAGGTTTAGCTTGATTGCAACTCCCAAAGGTATGCAGAGGGTCTGACAATGCAGGCTTTTGGACTATGCATGGGGGTGACAAGGGAAGAAAGAGGTTTAAGGAGAGAGAGGAGGGGAAGGTCATATCTTTGGAAGACTACAAAATTAACTGAAATTCAGCTATTTCATGTTCTGGTAGCAGGAAAGCAAAATCCCAAATAAGCCTTAGGCAAAACCCAACTTCCTTAGGCAGCTCCACAATGTGGGATTTCTCTTTTAACTCTTTAGTTCCTTGTTGTACTGTGCAGAAAGCAGTTTGTGTTTCCTTACGAGGACAGGCAATTTTCTGGCCCCTGGCAATGAAACCCTATTCCACTGTTTGCCAGGCTACTGATAATAACTCTTCCTAACACAAGTATGGGGAGTCACTTGACTAAATCTGACAAATTTTGCACCTTGAGCCTGTAGTCACTGGATACAAAGGGCTTTCTAAAGAACCACTGCTTCTGCAGAGGAGAGGTGTCTCTCACATCCAAAACGTAGATGTTACAGAGTCATACATGAACAAGGCAGCTACTATAAGGAGACTGTCCCTGTGAAAAACTTGCAGTGGTGCTGATACAGACACATGGTCCAAGTCTCAAGTAAGATTCTTAGTAATTTTTAAAAAAAATCTCAACAGTCCAGAGATTCCTGAGCCTACTCCATGAAGAGGTAGTGGTTTCAGTGGGGCATTGTATTTATTTGCAATTAAATTTCTGTGCTGCGTTCATTTAATTAACCTTACTTACCCCACCTGGATGTGCCTTCTTCATTCAAGTAGAGATGGGACAGTTGTGGGAACAGCTGCTGAAACAGCTGTCCTCTTCATTGGCAACTTCTCTGGTGAGACCCATGACAGAAACAGCTTGCTTCCCCGGGTGTGAGGAGCAGTTTGATGCCTCCTGTGTGAAGCTGACATACCTAGCAAGCACTTGTAACTGTAGAAAGCTCTTTGCCAGCAGGAGCATTGTTGGCCTCTGCAGTTGCTGGAAGGAGAGATGATGCCCTTGAGCATAAACACAAAGCTGTGTCATGTGAATTGCGCAATACAATGCACCGTGCTGTTAGCAATTGGGTTCAGCCAACAAGCTGTCACAAGAAAGGCTGCTGCAAGTCAAGGTTCCCTGCATTGAGCTGTTTTGGTAATGGAGTAAGTCTGCAAATACCTTTTCTCTTGAGGGTGGCAGAGTGGGTTCTTGGGGCAGGGGGAAGGAAGTAAAGGGGGAAAAGTGAGGACTAGGAGGAGGGAGTTTTACAGGGATTTCCACTACAAAATGAAATTGAGCTACAAGTGTAGCTAGCTGTTCTGAAAATAACTGCAGGTTTATGTAACCACTGTGCTGGCTAATCTAATGGAGACAAATATTCCAGGTCTAAACCTCACTAAGGGGTGCCATGCCATGCCATACCATGCCATGAGTTGGAGAAAAAGCAACTGTACTGACTGCATGTGTAAGGGACCATGTGTTCTTAAATGCACATCCTGCAGGGATGTACTTTGGCAGTGAAGTCTCCAGACTTGGAAGAAATCATATTGGGATCTTAGCTGCTTTACTGTAACATATCAGAATTTTTTTTCTCTTCCTGATTTATTTCTTATTAGATTTTGTTTCCAGTAGCCTAGCAGCTCCTTTTCAATAAGCTCCTTTATTTTCTAGCAATATTGATAGGCAATGTAAAAGAAAAAGAAAGTTCATAAGGAATGTGGTAACTTGTTAGAAACATATATTCCCCAATAAAAACTTGAGAACTGTCACAGCCAGACAAGTGTCTGGGAGCCACAAACACTTTTAACCTGGTTCAGCACTTAGTCTGTCTGAAGTGCATTGAGTAATAAAAGACTAATATATACAGTACTGCTGAAAGCTGAGAGGATGAGAAAAGGAAACAAGGAGGGGATAATTCCATATTTTGGGTGTTTTAATCTGACTGCTTCCCTTCTGTCTCAGTTGTCTCTCTGTTTTCCAGCTCAGCATCCCGGTCGTAAGCAACACTGCCTGCAGGGGTTTGCAAATCTGGAAGTTCCTTGTGGTCTGATAGTTGTGATTCAACAGGAAAGTTGCACACTGAGTGGAAGGATGGGAGGAGAAATGGAGAAGGAGATATTGATCTGGCAGGAGATAGATTTAGTTCTAATGAGAATGCATGAGTTTTTCTCTCAGCATCTCTCATATGAGTTTGGATGAGGTTATACCAGCCAGGAAATGGCTAGATCTTCTACTTTTGGACACTGACCCTGGAAGAAAGAGAGACAAACACAGAATGGACAAGGCAGCTTTGCACTTTTGTTTTGGGCAACAGAAAGCAATTCTCTATTGGAGCTTATGACAGTCACAGTGCAACCCTGAGGTTTGAAAAGTCTATATTATGCACTATGAAGTGTAGTCTCATGGTTTCACAGAGCTGAGTAAGCAAATTCCCTGGATATCCTAGTGGCTTTAGCAAACCATATCACTTGTCTGCTGCTATCACTGCTGTTTATTTTAGTTGTGCTCCTTATGTGTAATTCTGTCCATCTTGAAATCTGTCACAAACATTTTTCTTCCTAAGTCCATCCAGATATGGTGTGCACTGACTGTACTTCATTGACAGGGAAGCTCAGCAAGGGTTGCACAGCATCTTGAAGGCATCTCCCGAATAGTTTGGTTTTGCTCCATCTGCCTTAGTTGACATAAAATTCCCCCAGGGTCTAATGGAATCCCAGAAACCCATCCAGTCCCTCCAGGCCAGCCATCTGACTTAGAGATTGAGCAATCAGGGGACACTGTTTCCTGACACTTAGGGGAAGGATGTGTGGGAGGTTTGGCTTTCAGCACTTTAATTGCTGTGAATTTTCAAACCTGGGTCAGTCCTATGGAGAACTGACCCTCTCTCCCTTCCCTGGCCCTGCAGCCCCCAGGCAAGCACAGCATGTTCCTAAATTAAAAGAAAGCTGACCACTCTGATTTTCATTGGATGAAAGAGTTTACATGTATTTTCCCAAGATTTTTGTTTTGGTGGTCATTGACAGTGGTGTCTCATGTGGCTTTTCTGTTTACCAGTTGTTGTCCTAACATCACACTCCTTTAAACTGAGGCATGTGCAGAAAACTGGTGGTTTTCAGTATGTATATTAACGTGCAGTAGGTCTGATTAATTTCTCATATTTCTGCAATTCCACTTAACAGTGAAGTTACTTCTGTTTGGCACAACTCTGAGTCATTATCAGGCCAAGAACTTGTTATCTTCCAAGCTCTGTGTAGGCATTAAACTTCGTTACTATTTCCTAAATGAGTTAAATGAGATTTATTAGCTTGGATTCTCGGCAGTGCAAATAAGCATGGCGGATCCAGTTTAGCTATCACAAATATGTCTCATCTGAGGATTTAGCCCAGTGTCTTCCTACTGATAGTAAGTGACCTGATACACAGGTCACTCATCTGTACTAGTCAGAGCTTTCTGTAGCACTGCATTATTCAAGAAACTGATTTCATGCTTCAATGATAAATAAGTCTAAGTAACATCAGAATTTGGTCTGGAGAAACTGAGGCCCAAGTTGTGCAAAGTAACCTGTAATTTTGGCTCTTTATTTTTAGTGTCCTTCAAGTCACCAAGACACTCAAAAGTTGAGACAGCCAAAATTATAAGTTGTTTTTGAAATGCTGCTGACGGACTTGGGCAAATCTACACTGTGCATTTGATTTGTCTCCTATACTTTTTACAGCAGTGTAACTCTCTGAAGGTCAGTGGAGATACTGCTGTTTTGCAGCAGTAGAAGTCATGGAGGAATGTGTCCCCTGTTGCCAGAGGCTCCCATGAGCTTTGGTATGTCAGTCCTGCTCTCATGTTCTGTTTTTCTTGACATGTCCAGCATGTACCCAGCTTTGATTTGCTGAGAACTACATAGTCACATGCCCACGAACACATCACACCTCAAGCAGTGCTATCAGTAGTGTAGCCTCAAGCTGTCTGAGTGCTGTGTTTTAAATGCATACCTGATAGTGTTCAAACAGGCTTTTTGCTCCCTGAGGCTTTGTGTCTGGTTTGTTTGTTGCCCACAGTTCATGCTCCATGTTAGATTTTTATTTTCAGTTTTGCACATGATATTTCAACACTTGATATTTTGGTTTCTTTGCTCATCTCTATGGTGTCAGATAATTTATTCTAATAGCAGGAGTTTTCTACACTTGAGACAACATGGAGTAACAAACCTGACCAGGAGAAGCTTGGTGGTTTTGAGTTTAGTGAAAAAGTTATTCTGAGGGCATGGCAGGCTTGTACCAGTTATAAGGTTTCTCTAGAGTTAGAAATTAAAGAGCTAAGGTAGAAAGAAGGAAGTGGATAAGAAAGGGAGGAGATCAGAAGACTTGCTGGAATTCAAGGAGTGGGAGCTGGAGATCAGAAGGATGTGTTTAGACTGCATGAAAATGGAAATAGAGGTAACCTTGAGGAACTCAGAAAAACTTTGGCAGCAAGAGAGGAGTAGGCTCCTTGCCTGAATAACAAGTGCTTTCTGACTTCTCAGTAATAATCACTGAAGTTGGTATTTCTGCTCATGAGCTTTTAAGTTCATGTTTGTTTTTGTTGAAGAGTATTTTGCTCTTCACTTTGTCCCAATATGACTTAAATCCAGGCAATGTATGTGCCAGCCCAGCTTTTCTTTGAGTTGCAGACAAAGCTGATTTGTGAGACCCAACAACTGTATTTTGTCTCCTTGGTATATTTCTTTTTAAAAGGAGGCGTAAACAGGGACTCACTTTTACTGATACATCTTTTGTTATTCAAGGCAGTGAACAAGCCTGATTTAGGGGGCTTTGCAATTTGTTTGCTCTTTGGAGGGGCAATGTTTTTAACTGTTTGAAGAATTGAATTAATGAGCTCTAAAGTCTTAAGAGATGGAAACTTTCAGAGTCCCCTGTTCATCTTTAAATAATGTGGTCAGGTCCAATGTAACTTCTTAAGATCTGATCTGAAGATACATTCCCAGGACATTTTCATAAACTAAATACACAAATACACACACAAAAAGGAGAAGAAACATTTCTGCCAAGGAGCACAATCCAGGTTGGATTTATTGTGAAGAGGTCATGCAAGAATACATTTCAAGGTTTTAATACCACATTGCATATTCTCTTCCCCTAAGATAAAGCGGTTGGAAGAGATGAAAAATCTTGGAAGATGGGTCCACTGGTAGCTATTAAACATGATAATCTGGCTGTACTCCCATCTCCAAGTCCTAAACAACTGAAAGGATTGAGCAGGGTAGGATCAGACTATATATGGTATTTTAATGTCATTTCCCTAACCATCTGCAGCTGACCATTTCTTGGAGAGAGGATACTGGTTTGGATGGACTTCTGACTCTTCGTAGTCACTTTTATATTGCTGTGGTCTTTGAGAAAGAAAACACTGTGAAGATCCTCTAATGTTTCCACTATTCTACAGGGGAGAAACAGTCATATTTGTAAAATGTGGGCTGAAGAACCTCACCAGGTACACCAGAAACCTTTGGGAAACTTATTCACATTTTGGAGTTAAGTGTCAAGAATGCACATAAGGAAACTACACCTTTATTCTTAGTGTTGTCTGTGCCTCCTGGATATTGAAAAAAGGGATCAGCATCATTCCTTGTTCCCCAGTTGAAAAGTGGATTACAAGTAGTGACAATTTTTTTCAGAAAAGATTTTATTTGCTAACCTACTCCAGTTTTTCAGTTTTTGTTTAGAAATGTTTGGGGTTTGTTTTGTTGTTGTTTTGTTTGGGTTTTTTTGTTGTTTTGTTGCTTTGTTTTGGGTTTGTTTTTTTTTTTTTTTGCATTTAAGTATTTCTCTAAATCTAAACATTTCCAACAAGGCTTACTCATCAATAATATGATTATTGCTGATATTTTCATAACTAACAAATATTTTGGTTCTTTCAATTTACAGGAAAGCTCAATGCTTTAAAAATAAAAAGTTGGGCTATTTTTAAATCTTTCATGCTGGTCTTGAAAAATCATTAATCTCTTTGCTCACTCTTGGTCCTGCACCGACTGCCATCTGTTTTCTTTCAAATCTCCAGAAGGCTGTGACAGAAATACATGGGAATTCCATGTTGTTCTGCATCAGCCTGCCAATTCTGCTCCTTTCCTTGTCAGGTCAAAGCAAACAACCTTTTCAAGAAGGAATGAAACAACTGTGGAACGGTATAAGCATCTTTGCTTCTGCTGATCTCTACGTAGAAGTTTCCTGGACTCTTCCAGAGGTGTAACATGATTTCCCTCTAACATGAAGCTATTTTTTGCCCCAAGTATGTTACAACAGTCCAGACCCTCTACAAACATGTAATCAATAAATCTTCAACCCGCAATACAGCAGTCTGTGCTTTCCACTGGTCTAAGACCAAACCCTAAATGCTGTGGGTATTGTATGACCATTAGTCAGATTGTTTCTGATAGAGCTGGGTCACTGTCAATGGACTGTTCCTATTCAACCAGTAAGAGTTAAATGATGAGAATATTTTATTGTCTGCAATCATACACTCTATAAACATGGGATTATAAATCACATATATGTGGTAGATAACGTTAGCAATTTATTCTTTGCATTCAGCACTTTCCTTTGGAAAATTTCCAAGCACTTTACAGATACTAATGGATTTAGCATTTTGGGAAACCAAGGCACAGCTTTTTCAGATGGCTGCAAACTTACCAGAGTCTGTACTGTCATGTAAGTACTCTCACTGCAGACAGGTTAGAGACCCTTTTTTTTTTTTCAGATAATGTTATGCCCTCTGAACTGTTAGTGTAGCAAAGCCATAGCAATTGAACTCAAATATTGTAACAACATCTTTATCATTATGTTGCATTTAGCCTTCTGCCTGGTGGACAAGCCATATATTCCCCAAAATCACATTTCTCCCAGAATGCAAATGTACCACCCTACTACAGAGTGGCTACTTCTCTCCTTTCCTATTCTACCCTTCTCCCCTCCCATATCTGTGTTTTTCTTCTCCGAGCCTTTAGTTACAATCCCCAGTTCTTCTTCCTCCTACTATCCACCGTTCATTTAGATTTTTGCCTGTACTGAGAGTATGGAACTCAGGCACTGCTGGTAGTGATTGTAAGAAACTGCCCTACTAGGTGGAATAGGTTTACTTGTTAGATAAAACAGCGGACATCTGTAGAGAAGGTTTGCCAGGATATCATTCTTCCTTACAAACGTTATCAGGAATGGAGCCATCCACTAGTGCAGACAGTCTTGATTTTCTCACTGAGTCACTGACCATTAAGCTGGGATGCCTGGACTGTGACTACCTTGCTTAAATCCTTTTGGCAGAATCCTGACCCCCTCCAGGCAGGCGACCCCCATCAGCATCTGCACAACAGATGAAAGAAAGCAAGACCTTGACCAAACATGAGGGGACTTCAGTCCTTTGCTACTTTTGCAGCCGTGTATACAGCGGGAACCAATTAAACTGTTCCCAACAGCTGAGTGCACAGAGAGACGGTTGGTTTTGTTCTCGCCTGTGCTCTGATCTGTCAGCATCCTCCTGCACTGTTATGCAGGGATAGAGTAATAACCATGCTAGGGCCCTGCCAATATGAACTGTCTTCCAACTGTGCCCTACTGAGATATGAACTTGCCCTCGTTGCTTGTTTCATACTTTTACTGCCCTGTGGGTCAGGCATCCCAATGAGTGAATCTCTCTGGCTCTGTTGCAGAGGCCCTGAAATGTGTTGCCAATGACAGAAGTACAAAGCTTGACCTTAACCTTTCATCATCAGCAGGATTCAGGCAGTCTGTGTGTTACGAAGTCTTTGGCACTCACCATTACTAAGTTAGAGGGAGAAAAACAGATGCATTTTCTAACTAGGTGAAATTCTCCTTGGGGGACCCATGAATTGTTTTCCAGCTGTGTCTGGGCTTATCTAGAATAACTTCATGTACCTGCTGGGGGGCATGTGTTAAGATATAAATGTCCTACTGTGCCCTTCATGGCACATTTTATGTTTAATCTCAGGCAAAATTTAGCAAGCAACTCCTCACTGCCTCATCCCCTGCTAATTTTCAGTGGTGATGTTTAGTATGTTCACATCTAGGGGGACATCTCCAGGGGCCCATACTCTTTCTGATTACACATCTGTTAGTGTAGCTAAGCTACTCCGAAATGGGAGTCATATCTAAGAAAATACTTACTGTAAATGCAAGCTAGAATTGACCTATCATAATATATATCAATATTTTCATGTGGTATCACTGTACTTTTATTAAAAGGCAGTATAAGAATGCCACTTCTTTAGTCTTGAGTCAATTTTTCAATGAATGGCCTTGATTTTTGTGAGATACATACAATCCAGCTTACATACATATCAATATTTTGAGGTTTTTTTCTCATTTTGACATATGTACAAAAATATCTGTAGCTTTATATATTTTTATCCACAGAGTGGACAAGATTCTGATCTCTAGAATCAGGTATCAGAGGTCAGGGAGATGATATTATACCTTTTTACAATGAAATACCTAATTTGTCATTGTCAGCTGCTTTAAACTAAGAATGAAAATGGCTGCCTCACTTCAGAGTGGAAAACTTATTTAATTGTTTCCCATTAGTCACTTGAAAAGGCTTATGTTTATATGTGACACTATTGGAATAAATGTGCTGGAATATGTGTCTATTACAGTTGTCTATGATTGTAGGAAACAGGACATGATGACCTTGTAGTCTTATACTGCAATGCATGCACATGATCCAGAATCCAACTCACCACCCTGACACGGCTCTGGTGTCATGTGGGAGTGCAGCAAATTAAAATGGATGCAGATGGCGAAAAAGTCCTCTCTGTGTTTTGCCTCGTCTTTTCTTTCAGGGATGTTGCCTTAAGTCTTTGATCCAAACAGCCTGCTGAGGAAACATGTCTCTGAGCTATGATGAAACAACATTAGGAATGCTGTGTTCAGTTCTGGGTACTCAATGTTAAGTGGTTACACAGTGAAGGGTAGAGACAGGCAACTGTCGTTTTTCCTTTGAGCCCCCATTACTCATAGTCTCCCTCAGGAATAAACTTAATTCAAAAAGAAGCTAGAGAGAGCTGGACAGTTTGGTGCAAGACTGGGAGGTAATGCCTTCAGAGAAATGGGAAAAACTCTCTGACTTCCACTAGGAATTTTCTCTCTCTCTCCCTCTCTCTCTCTCTCTCTCTCTCTCTCCTGTAATGCAGCACCCCAGGCTGCATGAATATATAAACTTTATTTTCTAGGTTTCTTGTTCAAACTCTGTGACGCAAAATCCACCAGCTTTCCAGGTTCCTCTATTTTTTGCCTTTGGGATTTTAAAGCTTCTCCCCAGCATTTTGGAGGCTTGTTTCAAGGGCTGGATTTTGCTATATGATGTAGATAATACGCACTGCATCTTGTGACACCAACAGGGTGGGGAATAATGGGCCTTGTAGTCTCAGCGAAGCTCATGGAGAAATTCACTCATGAGTGTTGCAGAAGCAGTTTTCCCAGTTCTGTGATACTTAGAAGCAGTCTAAAAAGTCTCCATATACAGGAAGTGGATTTGTTTAGTATCTTTGGGCTTCAGTTATATCTGAGTGTCCCATGAAGCTTCAGGGTCACAGCAAATGTGCTGCTCCTACGCAAATGCACTCAGGCTGGAGTTTGTTCAGCGGTCATTGTACATGGCTCTTAAAACACGAAGCTCACTTTTACATAGTCACTGAGCAGAGACATAATAATCACTGCATTATATTAGCGTCTGTGTATCTGACACACCCAGTGATTTGTTTGCAGACTTTCCCACACCCTCAGAGTTGCCACTTCTTAGTTTGGGTCATTTTTACAGTGGCTGTGTCAGATGTCATTTTCCCTCCAGATATTTTTGGGTGTAGCTGATTGCAGCAAGGAGTAAGGACAACACAAGTCTGCCTTTTGCAGCTTACATATGTTGCATCATTAGAGAGCATTAAAGCAATCAGGCAGTTGGACTGGCTGATCATTGTAGGTGCCTTCCAACTGAACTGTTCTCATTCTGTTTCTATTCTGTTCTACTCCTGCTTATGGGACATGTTTTTTTTTAGTTTGATTTGGTTAGTAGTTTTTTTTTACTAAGTACTTTCTATCCATGTGTTTACATTTGTTCATTCCTTTTGCCCTCCTTTCTTTATCCAGAAGAGGAATATCATAGTCCCGAAGATCTAATATGGGCCTAATTAGACCTGACCATATTGAACCACTGGGACAACACAGGCCTTTTATTTTATTATTGCCATTTGGTATCAGTGGAATTTTGTTAGACTTCTACTTTTTTTTGACTGCCTGATGTGTCAAAAGTCTATGTGGTTATATTTATTGGTATTTTATGATTTTTTTTTCGTTGCTTGACCTTTATCTGCTATTGGAGGTTCTCTACTGTAAAATGTGTCAGAAGTGACTAAGTGGCCCCTTGTCCTGCCTGTTTTGCTAATTGTGCTGAGCCAAGTAAGATCTATTTGTTTTGCAAGCATGGAGGGTAGGAAGGCCTTTGTCAACACAAGGAATCTAATGAGCTGTAGGTAGGAGCTTTGCTGCTGGTTTTGCCAGTAATTACAAGCTGCAAACTTCACAGGTCCCCAAAGCTAAGCAAACTCCATCTTGCTCAATACTTGGCTAAGATACTGAAGGCTATATGAAGAAGTGCTGATCATTTAGAGGCATGTATCAATTTTGATCCAAGTTTAAGACCAAAATCTGAGAAATTCGATATTATGGGATATCAGAATTTCTTTTCAGTGTTCCACAGTGCTTTTGAGCACCAAACTAGTAATCATTGAAAACAATTTTGGTCAGTATTTTATTTGGTTCGGTAATATGCATAGTTCTCAGATACTTATAATTAGGTACACTAAGAATGGGAAACAGTCTAATATAGCTGTCTTGGATTTTTAGTTTGTCTTATAGCTGCTTGTTTCTGACTCAACACAGACCCTGAATAAACTGTCCTCTTCCAAAAACTGTTGGAAGTCCAAGGTGGTCCCTTGGATTGTACTGCTCTCTGTCTGGGAGTTGTGTTATATTGGAACAATGACAGGACCATATTTACAAAAATTGTTTCTTACCTGTTGATGCTTCAGCTTTTGTATTCAAAATTTATATAATTCATTATGTGACCCAAAACGCCTCATCTGAAACAGATATTGGCTTTGGTCTGTAGGGATTTTTTTTCTTTTTCTTTCAGAATTCGTGAGCATCCACATCACCACTTGATTTCAAAAGGAGTTGTGGGTGCAAAGCGGTTTAGTCACTTGACCAAGTTTACAGTGATGATCAGGATCAGAGCTCCACTGGGCAATTTCTGGCTCCAAGTGAATAAACACACATGTCAAACTTGTAGAAACTTCTGAGCTGTGCAGAGATCTTGTGTAGCTGCACCTTCAGAAATAAGTCTTGTCTTTCATAAAAAGGTTTGAACAGCTATATATTCATAATGATAATATTTATTGCCACCTGTGCGGTGACTGTAACTACCAGGTATGTAGGAACGATTGTACACTACTGAAGTCATCTTTTCCACTGCAGTGATTGTTTTTAAAATATCACAGCTTGGTATTGCTTGGAATGTTCCTTCTATGTTGGCTTGGCACTGATCTACCTGGTTGCAAAGTGTGAGCCAGTGATCTTCATTTTCTTTCCCACTTACCACGATTGGCTTTGCACCAAAGACAGGGGTGAACAATGCAGCAAGCACTGCTTTTTTTTTTTTTTCCTTCCATATTCTGCAGTAAGTTTAAGGTTTCCTAGAAAAATCAAGAGCTATAGAAAGCAGCATGTTGGAGTGGCACCACAGCCTCACTCTTCCTTAGAGTGTCAGCTAAATTGGCTAGGGAGGCCTGGCTGCACCTTTTCACAAAACCAGTAGTTTCCCTGAGCTCTCATTAGTACACTCCAGTGATTGGGGTGCACCATGCTGAGCAAAAGCCCCACATACTTCAAGAATAATGTAATCAAGTTTTTTGTCTGAGGTTTAAGCATGATTTGTCTAATGGTGATTTAGAACTGAAATGGAAGCAAGGCAGGAGAAGTGGACTAAATATTTTTCTCATTTAGCTTCATTGTCTAAACACCAGGGACTAAGATGAGCTTATGCAGAACCTTCTAACTGAGTTAGGCATTATTATCCTTCTTTTAGAGAGTACAGAGTCAGAAGCATGGATTGGCTCGCTCATGACTGCACAGAAATGCACAGCGAGTGTCAGCATTACAATTTTGTTATTCAAAAGCGCACAGTTATGCAACACATATCGTACTTCTTCCCATCCCTAAGTGCCATAAAGAATGCTTGCAAGGGGTCAAGTGCATAGTCTGTTACTGTGACGATGTGCACATTTACATCATCACTGTAAAAGTATGAGTCTGAAAATGCATCTGTAGAACTTTCTGTTGTTGGCTTTCTTGGGTAAACCAGTATGCACTGGTGGAAAGTGAGAGAGGACTGAAAATGAGAGGACAATCAATTTAAATGAAACTAGTAAGTTCTAAAGGTTTAGAAAACTTCAGGTTGATGCTGAGGCTGAGACTTAGGTTTCCTGTCTCTTGGCAATTTATGAATACCTTTGTCTCTCTCTATATGTCGGGCACAACTGTGTCAACTTCACTATGTCCCCGTGTAGAATCTGCAGGCCCTTTCCTTTAAAGACTTTGGAATTTACATAACCCTGCAATTGTAGCAATGCAAAATGTGGCTCTGGTTACAATAACAAGGGTTTAGGGAGCGCAGGGACTGATTCTAGCGGTAAAGGCATAAAATCAAAACAAAAAAAAAACCCTCTACATGTTGTTTTAATTTGCAGCAGCCACGTGAGAACTGTCCTGCAGTTCCTGGCTATAAATAAATCTCTGCCGTCATAGGAAGACAAAAACCAAAACAGTTCACATTCCTCCCAAATTTTCCTAAGGTTATAAAAAATAAAGGAATGGTAAATATTTCAAAATCAGAGTGTGTCTTTGCTAAGGAATGTCAGATTATTACTCAAGGGGGTTGATATTTGCATCAAGTGAAGAAATTTGGCATTAAACCTTTCTTTTCCTGCTCCATCTCTGCCAGGTCTTTTGAGAAACTCACTTAGGACTGCATATAGATAATGGGCCAGGCAATGCTGCTTGAATCTCCACACATTCACTGCTTTAGTGTCAGCTGAGGCAGGAACTTTCTTGGAGGTGAATGAGGATTGCACAGAAGCATGCCTGTTGCTTCTTGTTGGATGTTACATCCTGGTTTTCTTACATGGTGTGTTAGGAAGGTGGAGACAAGGATCACTTCACTGCATAGGGAGATACTGTGGTAGTGATAGATATAGATGTGACTGCAGAATCAAACAGATAATGCGCATACAAAAAGTTATACCATAGAAATAAGCAGGTCTGCTTGAGAAGTAAGATTATAGTTGTTACATGTGGCTGAACAAAGATTTGGTCACCTGTTCAAATCCAGTTTGCTCATCCAAATGAAAAAATGTTACAACTGCAAGTGTCATAGGGTAAGCTACCTCACATTTAGACTGAGGCATAGGAAGATGTAATGCCATGTGAATTACATGACTAAGGACAGCTCTTTAGGCAATATTAGGACAGACTGAATCATGAAGTAGTAACAAGGGAATGAACGGGGATAACCTTTAGCAGAGAGCCCTAGGGTAACCAGGACCATGTGAGGGTTTCTGTACATTAGTGAGTTGAAAAGGTTTTGTTGAAACATCTTTCTTGGAAGGTAGATGTCCAAGTCTACCATGTGTCAATGTGGTGAAGTCCCAGGCAGCAAGACTAGGGATGGGAAAAGAAATATCAGCACCAGCAAACTGAGAAGGAACTGTGGTATGCAAGGAAATGGATTTAAGTTGAGCCTGAACTGTGGTACTGCTTTGAATGGGCATGAGGTCTACCAGAACAGGATATCTTGAATTTCTGAGTGTTCCCTGGAAATCATAGAAAGGAAAAACTGTAGCAGAGGAGGAGCCTGATGTTGGTGTGAAACAGTTCTCCAATGATAGCATCTGCTTGACATTACTTCATCATGGTGATGGACCATGAGCCAATTGAGAGCTTCTGGGCAATAAATCAGATCAATGCTTTGGTGGATGTCTATTATATATCAGAAGAGTGAGTAGAGGAGACCTTCTTCAGGCAGCTAGAGGAGCCACTGACCACCTCAGTGTCTGCTGGAAGAGCAGTACAGCAGTGCACAAGGAATTCAGGAAGTTTCTAGAGTGATGACAGCTTCCCAACACAGATAATGATTGAGCTGAAGAGAAGGGTTGCTCTATTGGACCTGGCATTTATGAACAAGGAAGAATAGGTTGGGGGGGTGAAAATCAAGGGTAGCTTTGTCTGCAGTGACCATGGGATGGTAGAGTTCAGGATCCTGGGAGGAGGGAGCAATACAAAAAACAGGATCACAACCTTGGACTTCAGGAGAGCAGACTGTCTGAGAGATCAAGGAGATCAGGGATCTCCTTGACAGAATCCCACAATACACAGCCCTGAAAAGAAGAGGGGTTCAGGAGAGCCATATGATTTTCATGGATCAAATCTTCCAAGCTTAAGTTCATTCTGATGAGCAGGAAATGAAACAAAGTTTACCTAGACCTACCTGTGTATGTAAGCAAAGAACTTCTGACTAAACTCAAACATAAAAAGGAAGTTTAGAAGATATGAGAGTATGGTCAGGTGACCTGGAAGGAATATAGAAATAGCTATCACATAACTATCTGGTTATATGGGGATGGGATAAGGAAAACCATAATTTACCTGGCATTCATTCTTCTAAGGGACAGGAAGGACAAAAGAAAGGATGTCTAAAGGGAGATCAACTGCAAAAGAAAGAAGAGGGAAAAAATAGACCCACTGTTGAATGGTCTCAGGAACCTGCTGGCAAAGGACACAGAAGGATGAGACACTCAAGCCTTCTTCACCATGATCTTTACTAGAAGTACTCACCTTGAGAAATCCCAGGCCTCTCAGAACAGCAGCAAAGTATGGAGCAAGGAAGATTCACCCTTGAGTGATGAGGATTGGGTTGGGGAATATTTAGCTAAACTGTACAAATAAACAAGTACATCCCTGGTACATGATGGGATATACCCACAAATGCTGAGAGAACTGTCTAATGTAATTTTGAAAGCACTCTTCGTTAGCTTTGAATGGTTATAGCCAGTAGGGGAGGTTCCTGAGGACTGGAAGAAAGCAATGGTAATTTTTATCTTCAAAAGGGACAAGAAAGATGATCTGGACAGGGTGGACAGCCTCACCTCAATTCCTAGGAAGATGATGGAACAAACAATCCTAGAAACCATTTCCAAAGAAGGACAAGAAGGTGACTGGGAGTAATCAGCATGAGTCCATAAGGAGAAATCATGCCTGACCATCCTAATAGCCTTCTATGATGAGATAATTGCCTTGGTGAATCTGTCGAGAGTAGTAGCTGCTGTTTATCTTGATTTTAGAAAAGTTCTTGATACTTTTATGTAATGTCGTCACAGACAAACTGATGAAGTGTGGGCTAGATAAGTAATCAGTGTCATGGCTTAGTATCTAGCTGAGCTGCTGGCCTTGAAAGGTTGTGGTCAGCAGCAGGCCACACAAATAGAGTATCCCGAGGTGCAAAACTGTTATCCGAGATTCCGTTTAAATATAAGAAAAAACTTCTAATGTGTAAGTGATCAAAACACTGGAACAAGTTGCTCAGGGAGATTGTGGTGGCTCCATGTGTAGAGATGCTCAAAGCCTGACGGTGTGGTTCCAGGCAACCTTCTCTTCTTGATCCCTGCTTTGAGCACTGAGTTTGGGGCAGATGATTGCTAGAAGTTTCTTCCAACCTCAGCTGTTCTGTGCTCTGTTATACATTAATCCATTTTCTTTTTCTCATGGCTGAGTCAAAACAGCTCAAGAACTGTGATCATAGGTAGCACTTACTATTTTGAGCCGAGTACTATTGGGATGTACTGTCCCACATCCTCTTAAAATAAGTTATGCCAGAAAAAAAATCAGGAATTGTGGTGAAAGGGTTTTTTTTTGGGGGGGGGAGGGGGAGTGGTAGAATTGCTTCCTGTGCTAAATGCAATTTAAGGTTGGATAGGGGACTTCACTCTCTTGTGTTTCTAATGTATTATCGTTCAGTAGTATCAAATTCTTATGGAGAAAAAAAAATAGAGAGAGGTCTGAATTTGGCCAGTGGTGATAGATCTGTGTTAAACTTGATATTGTTACTTCAGTGGAAAATGGGGTTAATGAAGGAAAAATGAAGCCCTGTTTTACTGCTATCCCCAGAAGACTACAATGTCTATGAATAACCTTAAGGCACACATGGAGGAATTGACGATTCTAATGATGTTTCTCTTAAAACAACTTAGTTAAATACCATGGGAAGCAAACAAGGAAAAGGTCGCCTTAATGGTATTTCCTAAAATGACAGTACAGCAGCATTTGTGGAATGTCCTGGAGCACAATCATTTGGCTTTAATAAAAAATACTGAAAAAAACCCCAACAACAAGAAAATTAGCTGAATGATAAAAGCAAATAATTCGTAACAGATCTCCCCTTAAATCCTGGAAATCATCTGTCTAGAGCAGCTGATAGAAAGAATATGAAGCCTATAGTTCTGAATCAGCTGAAAAACATCTTTTATATGTTAATCACACTCTGTGCAAAAAAAACACCAAAACTTTATTTTTCTTTATCAGTCATCACTTACAATCCCAATACTCAAGGTTAATGTGTAGAGTGACAAATCAACAATTTGTTGGTAATGCAGATGCAATCAGTTTTGAAGATATAATGGTACCTATGAGATATTAATATTGGGGTTGATTGTAGAGTGTATATTAAGAGTAGCGCAGAGTGCTTCACCAAATAATCACAGAATATGCGGAGTTGGAAGGGATGCACAAAGATCATCGAATCCAACCCTTAGCCCTGCACAGAACCATTCCTGAGAGCCATACCATGTGCCTGAAAGCATTGTCCAAACACTTCTTGAACTCTGTCAGACTTGGTGCTGTGACCACTTCCCTGGGGAGCCTTTTCCAGTGCCCAGCCACCCTCTGGGGGAAGAACCTTTTTCTAATATCCAACCTAATCCTCCCCTGACACAACTTCAGGTCATTCCCTTGAGTCCTGTCACTGGTCACCACAGAGAAGAGATCAGAAGCGTTTAAGTGTTTTCGTGCCTTTATATGCCCAAATAGTATCTACCACCTGCAACTTCTCTTGTTTAGTGTCAGGCATGTGCTTCATATCATCATGGTTTAAGCCAAAATTTCACCAGGGCACTGGGAGACCACCTCTCTACTGAAATTAAAAGAGACCATACAGAAACCTCTGTAAATATTTTTTCTGTAATTTCTTTTGAAAGTGAAAAAACATTGAAAATGCCTTTTGTATTGATAGAAAGCTAAGAGGACCTGTTTATTTGCAATTGTTTCTCCAGAAGAACATCTCTACTGTCAAAAGAGCTGTACTAACTCACCTGAAGGGGGGCTCTTCCTGCACAGTGAGGTTCTGAACTGAACAGAGATCTACAGAGAGAGAGAGAGAAGAGCAAGTCTGAAACTACACAGATCATCCAGGTTAGTTCTGATTTACATATAGGGAATAGAAGAACAGAATACCAGGGAACAGAATTTTGGCTATCACTTTTATTTCTTAAACATGTATGATATTATCTACATTCACCAGGCAAGAGGAATCTTCTGCCTATTGCAAGGTGGAAAGATGGCTTTTCAACTTTAGAGCAAGGTTTCAGCCAACAAGGCCTCACGAGCTCCAATTATGGACAAACAAGGTGTGTTTAGAAGCAACACATATCCTAATGGCACAGAAATTATAACTTCATACCCCATCTGTCTAGTCACCCCATCATCATTTCAACAGAATAGAACTTGTATCTAGACCGTGGTACAAGTGTTAGTCATGCTGTTACTCAGCCTGAGGGCTGGCATATTAACTTGGTTTTGGTTATAATTATAGTCTAAACCAGAGAAGTTTCTTGTAAGGTAGTAAATAGGCTTATTGGAAATGATAGCTTTGTAATGTTCTTGATTTATGCTCTTTTTTCCTCTTTCTTTCTTTATTCTATTTCTCATTCTTCCAGAGTGACTAACAGTTAGAGGAGAACACAGTGTCAGCATCTCCCTCATTGGTGCAATTTAGAATCCCTCAGTGTTTTAGAGTATTAAGAGCTTGTGTGTTTGATTTGTGTGTGAAGGCTAATTACACCTAGTGCATCATAAGTTTCAGTGTCCTTTCTATTTCTCTTGTAGTGTTTGCAACAGTCATTTATGGAGACAAAATAACATGAAACTTTTTCTTCCGATGGTATTTTCACTTCACAGGATGTGAAGTGCTGTGGAGTCCTTTTAACCAGTTCCCTACTGACTCCAACTCTGCAGCAGTGTTTGCATGAGTGCAATGTGAGTGCAAAGTGTGGCTGAGTTAAGAAGGTGCATGCTTCACACTGATGTGAATGAGTACACCAAGCAGCAGGGCAGTGGTAAGTTGTCAGGGCTCAGCCATACTTGTGATGAACTGAGCCATAAGTTTCCTGCATTTGTCTCCACAGGCATGATACTTTCCCTCTGTCAATATCCTGAATGGTTTCCACACCTGTTAGAATCTCACAGACAGCCAATACAGAAAATACAGGTGCTAAACTTCAGATTCTGTTACATGAAATGAAACACAATGTTTTGCTCACAGCTCCAGTTCTCTAGCTATGTCTGAATATGTATTCAAGATGACAGATTTACTGCCCATAATTTTAAAACATCATTTTACATCTTTGAAGTCTTCTGGAAAATGGATTAATTCATTCTTGATTAGCTACATCTCTGTAGCTGACCAGTTTCTGCATGTGCAGCAGTTCAGGACCAAACAATGGTTTTAGGAGCCCAGTCTTTGTGCATGAACCACTTGCATATAATCAGGGCAACTACCTAGTTAATATATGTTGCACTCTTGGCACATACCAAGTCTCTCTCTGGCTCAGACTACACAATGGAATTAAACCTTGCAGAATCTGGGTGTGCCCCTCTTCAGTCAACTGTTTCCCAGAGAAAGCAATGTATTTTTTGTCTCCAGAGCAACCCAGTCTTTCTGGTAATAACACATGTACTGCTTAGCGCCTCACTGGAGCATGGGTGCTGTGCATTCCCAGTAAACTGAACCCTCTTGCCAAGTACAACAAAGATGGCTTACAACCTTTTCTCTCTCCTATCCTCACCCTCACAGTCAAGCAGATTTCCAAGAAAGCAATTCAGCAACCTTTGCATAGAAATAAGGAGCCACCTTTCTGTAGGAACATTGTCCCATTTCCAGGACTCTTAAGCATACAGGAATTCCGGTAAAGAAAGTCAAGTATTCTCCAGGAAAGTGTGTGTCACAAAATAGGGTAGATTGGATGTGATGGAAGTTATGTCTAAGAAAAATCAGGGCGGGTTAACAGTGGTGTGATGAAGGGAAGGGACAAAACCCCAAAACAAAACATAAAAAAACCAAACCAAACCAAACACCAAAGTCCCCAAAGCCAGAATAAAGAGCATGGCCATCAACTACTGAGGCTAAGTGTCATTTGCAATTAATTCCTATTAAAAGGTCAAGTGCCTTCCTAATTGATTTCAGCTTCCTACTAGGGGATCAGTGCTGCTGACTAGTTTACACGTAGACTTCAGAGAACATGAATAACCTGAATTTAGCAAGCCACACCAACTGTAACTAATCCTTCTGGCTCTTCTGCAAAGAACACATGGTAAGCAAATGTTGTTCCTGCCCAGCATCAGAGATGGAGCCAGGACTTGTTCCTCCAGCTACCTCTTTCCACTGAGATGCTGCAAATCACTTAGAAGCATGCAGAACTGGCAATATTGAAGTTATTTTCAAATTCAGTGAATTTCCTAGGTAGAATAGGAGCAGTGTGATATCTCTGTCAACAACTTTTTATAGAGGAAGATATTTAGCTGAGGCTTCCTGCCTGCTAAGCAGCTGTTTCAGGACCCATTAGTAGCCAATTGTCATTTACAGAATCTCAAGGCTATTCTAAGTTGGCATCAGAGTTTTAACAAACCTCTACCATCCTACAGACCACAGAGTTACAAGGGTAGTTTAAAAACTGACATCACTTCTTCACTTTAGTTTTGTGCTAGCCAAAAGTCAACCAGAGTAAAGAATCTGGCCTAGACCCTGTATCAGAATAAGAAGTGGAAATAGCCTTTCCCTTTGCCTTTCCTCTTTCCTGTTACATTGTTTTGGTGTTCCTGGAAGTCACTGAGATCTCTGCATTCATAGCTAGAGATTGACTTTACTTCTGATTGTATTAGTGCCCTGTTCTTGGTTGGAGTAAGACATGTTGATCTAGATCATTGCTAATTAAATGATGGTCAGTAAAATCAGGCATTCCCTAATCACTTCCAAAACTTAAAAAAGCCTGTGCCTCTCCCCTCTATGCACATATATAGATGAACAAATCCATGCACATATATCATGGAAATAAAAAGAAAAAACAAACAAACACATAAAAAACCCCCAAAGCCACAACAAATCCCCCCAACCCTCCCTCC
>WBMV01006426.1:0-226828 GCA_013396655.1 Campylorhamphus procurvoides | reverse complement strand
TCCCACCCCAAGCCCCCAAACCCCAGACCATTCAGAGCTGAAGCTTATTTTAAAATTGCTATTAGTGAAAGTCTGTGTTTCAGCCCAAGCTGGTCTTTGGAATCTTTTTAAAAAAGTCAAAAAAAATGTTCAAAAGAAAAATGTTGAGGAATGTCCTCATGCAGACTGTTATTGGAACAACTCCCTAAGGACAAGCTCACTCCAGCCCTCTTAGTTTGGATATTTTGATGACAACAACATATGTTTACTAATGTTTGTGATAGAGATCACCTGTCTGCATACTACATCTTTCTGTAAAGTGACCATTTGCTAGAATATAGATTTTTTTTAAAAAAAATTATTTCTTTGGAAGGTGAGAGAATATATGCAGAACAGAAGGAAGCATTAAAAAATTATGGGGAAAGCAGAGGAAGATTCCATTTTATAAAACAGTGCCCTTTATTTTGCTAACTGAAGTTCAGCTGAACAGTTGTTTCTATAAAGTTCTGGACTGTACAAAATATCATGAAGAAGTTCAAAGTAGTCACAAGGTGTTAGGTGTGAACACAACCCAAGTTTCCTCAAGGCAGGCAAATGAAGACATGATGAAGTTGTTGGCTACAAATGTTTACAGTTGTCAGGGACTGGTAACTACCTTTAACTGCTGACAGATGATGGTGGGAGGAAATTTACTCTGGCTGGTTCTGTCTCCCTTGCCTTCAGGGATCTGGGTTTGAGTTGGGCTGTTATCTGAAAAGAGAGATACACTTTGAAGATGTTTGAGAAATACTAAGCAAAACTAAAGGGAGAAATGAAACAATTCCTGTAGAAGTTTCACATTTTTTTTTTTCTGTTTTAGCCTTTGGGGTAAAGCTGACTTTCACTTTCTAAAAGCTTATAAGTCTCTCCTTTTTGAAGAGTAAATGTATTTCCTTTTTTTCATAGCTGTTATCCAAGAAGCAGCAAACACCGATTTTTTTTTCTTCAGGCTGGCATGTTCCCTTGTCAGCAAACAACTTGTGCAGATCATTCACTAAATCTTAAACAGTACAGGGGAGAGTATTATAATGGGCTTGAGAAGCCAATGAAGGAGAAGGAGCTCTGAACACGCAAAACACAGGGAAATGGGTGAAAATTGAAGTGTGCTGCCCCTGGGAAGGTCCAAACCAACATCTTACATCTTATTAGGATGGATACAGATTTCAATGTAGTTGTCATAAATTCTGTGGTGTGGGCCATTTTATAAAATGGAAACCAAATCTTTTTATCTAAGAACAATTGGTAGAAGTAGTGTGATAATACATTGAATTAAGGCATTGTTAAGAAATTATCTTCATGCTGATTGCCATAACTTTCATTAACTGCACAATTCTTACAGATCTGATAAGGCTTTGTTTCTAGGAACCAATTTATTTACTTTTAACATTTTTTTTTTAATTGAGAAAATAAACTCCCCAAAAATAAGTGTTTGTGCTGGATTTTTAGTGGCAGCTAGATAAAACATAGTCTTTCACAGTGTCAGGAATGTTGCAGACGAAGAAAGATCCCAGCAGTGTATCAGATTCAAGCTAACCTTAACAGCAGTAAGTTCTGTCACAGTTTCCCTCAAAAATTTGTAAGAATCCTCATGTGTAAATGCATGCATGCATGCACAGGTATTCAAAACAAATTTTCATTCAAAACAATCCTGTGGCATTTACAATTTTAGTGTTTGATGGGTAATGAATATTATTTCAAATGAGCATTGTCCAGTTCCCTACTTTTTTAAAGTTCCAAGCAAGTTTTCAAACTGATGTATCAACACTTTAAAGGTGTTGATTAGGATTAAAAAACTTGAATCTGAAACTTATATCCCTAAATTAGAGCATAGTTCCATCCTTATTCATCTGGCAGTCAGTGGGAGTGGAATTCAGCCCTTAGATCAGATGTTGTGGTTTAAGCCCATAGATAAAAATAATTTTAGAAAAACTATATTAACTAAATGAATGTACATGTATTTCTATTGTATTAACTATATATGCTTCATTTCAGCTCCTCAGAAACAGGAGACAGTTTCTTGGGATTCATTGATAAGTAAGGATAGTGATGGTTCCATCACCATGTTAAATCCAGTGTCAGTGCATAGTAGTAATACTGCTCTGCATGTCACACTCGAGAGATGCTCAAAATATTGTGTGGCATTTCAGAGACTGGGAGGCATGTAAAACCAACCTCTGCAGGGAGGCTATGAGAGTCTTGCTGGTTTTGTACCCTGTGGTGACTCAGTTGCAGCCCCTGTGGCTTCACTGGGTGGTGGTGTCAGGCAAGGCGTGCAGCCAAGTGCACAGAGCTGTGGTGTTTAATCTCATTGTCAGACGGAGCAGGCAGCCTGGCACTGGGTCTCCTCTCACAATGGGCACTTTTGTTGTTAGATTAATATATCCCTGTTCTTTTGTTTTGATGAGAGATCTAACAAACAGTTTATATCTCCAGAGGTGGAGCAGTGTCTCAGAGAAGCTTTTGCTTCTGCCTTCTGAAGGGAATCTGCTTTTGAGCAATAAATAATCTATTTGGTTTTATATGTCCCTTTACCCTTGTATTTTCACTCCTTACTAATCTGGGCCCTTATCCACTGATAAAACTACAGCTTTTTGGTCTTCAGAACCTAAAAATGGTGGTGAAAATAGGCATGTGACTTCTTTAATCAGTTTATTCCTAAATTGACAAGGAGCTGCCTTTGTAGTTATGTTTGTGCTGACTTGGCAAGTGGACCTTATGTGATACGCTGTTCAGAAAGACAATTGCAACTTTTTCTTTCTTGGCAACTTTGGCATAACTTCTGGTTATGCTCTTCGCTATAAGCTAAGACACCAAAATAGTTCCTATTAAATGTCCCTTTCTTGTGCAAGGGAATTACTCTGCAGAATCAAACATTTTTGCAAACTGCAATACCATTTTCACTAAGGTATCTCCAGCTCAGTATTTCATAACAAAATGCTGGCTTCCATGCCAGCTTTCGTCCCAAGCTATTACTAATGCAAGTATTGAAATATGTAACACCAAAGTTTAATGTATGTTTTTGTTATTGGGGAAACAGAAAGAACCAGTGATTTATCTAGTTTCATTTACTGGTGACTAAATACCTAAGCATGCAGCAGAATTTGAATTCTATGTCCTTTATTTTATTTAATATACTACACATTTCTCCTACAGGCAGTAATAGAAACCAGGAGTTGTGCTGTAACTGTTAGACAATGCTCTGTCAATGGAACATCCAGATGCTGTGGTGAGAGGGGGCCAGCGTTCACATGGGATTATGAAGAGATTAAGGAGCAACATATGTAAGGAACAGCAGATATTCCTTTTTTATCTTAACGTTTATGTTGATTAGATCATTCTTCCAGTGGCACAAGGCTGTTTCCTGCTAGGCACTTTCTGGTGTTTTGCATGTTCTTGTTTTGTGTGTGCAGAGCAACAGAGCATCACTTTAGCTCACCCCCAGCCCCGGTTTCTCTTCATCATTGGTGTCTTTGCCATTCAATTCCGCATCCACTGCAGCACCTTACCCTGTTGTCGGGTAGACAGACTCCTCCTGTTTTGAACATTTGGGAATAACCTTTGCTAAGGCATCAAATGGATGACCAGCTTTGTCTTAAAAATGGGTGTTTTGTTAACTTTTAACTAATGGACAAGGGCCATTTACCTTGGTTACATTGTATCATAATGAATGCTTCACTGTGCTAAGGTGAGCAGGGAGCTAATGTGGGACATAGGAGCCTGCCTAACCCTTGTGCCTTAGCCTGGTGCTACAAGTTAGTTTCTAGAGATGCATACAGGCCTCTGACTCCAGAACTTTGGTGGGAGGAAGGAGAAGGATGCAAGAGAAGGACTCAGTTTATCCTTCCCAGGTTTCCTTTCAGTTCTTCTTTCCTCCTCCAAGGAGAAACTGAAAGGATAGAGGGGAGAAGGGGGGATCAAGACAGGTGGAAATTGAAAGGTAGAAATCAGCTACAGAAATACCTGGCATGCAGAAGGGGGAAATGGGGCAAATGGGGAAGGACTTGGAGGATGAGATGAAAAAATTGCAGGAAGAGATACAAGTGGAAAGTGAGGATTAATAGGCCAACAGGAATGTGTGAATGGAGGGGCGGACTGACGGAATTGTAAGACCCCTTGTACCGTACATCACATGTAGTTTGTACATCTAAATCATGTAAAACTTTCCCGGGCTTTATGCTGAGAAAGGCAGGAACATAATACAGCTCATGCTAGAGGAACGCTGGTGGGTCCCTGTGGTTTAATACAAGGCTAATAGTGCTGAATATTATAATTTAGTAATGTGGCCAAATGGCTGCTTTGCTTACAGGGCAGAAGGTATACATGCTAGTGGTTAGCGGGTACCTACTGAGCCTGTATGTGATGGACCATTATCATTAAAAGGGCTGGATTCACCTTTTGCTTTGTACCCATGTCCTTTTCCATAGGACCAAAGAAACAGAAAGACATCATGGCTTGCTAGCAGTTTGTACCCATTCTGTGCTTACTGTGCATTGGTGTAAGCGAACAGAGAGGACAGGACAGCAGTGACTTGGCCTCCTCTTGTTTGGTTTGGCCTGCCAGTCTGAAGGCAGTATTTTTCCCCTCTAACTTGCTTTCTCTGGATGTGTCCCTAAAGATACACATATTTGTGGATATATACGACTTTGCCTTGTGATATGTGTTGATTGGTGTTGTCATCATGAGAGTTCAGTTATTGTAATGAAAACAAATGACTTACACATACAGAGAGCATATATTTCCATGAGTTAAAGAAGAGAGAGAGATTTTGCAGATGGTATTACTATCTCTGAATTTTAGCATTTCTGTTTAACAGAGAATGTGGTTTCTTCCACTGCAGACAGCAACCTACATGAGGCAGACAACTCCCCCATATTAATCTAGTTATTAATATCAGATATAGTTGAAAGTGAAGTCAGAAAACAGAAAACATGCTAGAAACGGTGGTGCACATCACACAGCTATCTGGAGAAAGGGTGCAGAGGAAAAACCAGGAAATGAGAGCTTTATATTTAGTTAAATCATATCCTCTCTGTTACACCTAATAAAACCTCTTAAGGTCAAACTGAGCCAGGTGCCAGGGGATAACCCTCATCCCAGTGCCGCTACCTTCCATGGGCTGGGGACAACGTGCTGCAGCGCAAGGCACGGAGCAGGAGGCTGGAGTGGGAGCCCTGCAGCCCACGGGGGTCCCAACCACGGGTGGGACCCTGCACCCCCGGCCCGGGGGAAGGTGCAGCCCCCGCTGCAGCCCCCGCATCCTGCCCCCCCGGCGTTGCGGAGGGTGCGATAAGGAAGCAAAAAAAAAAAAGAAAACCCGCAACACCTGAAAGCCTTGAAAGGAAAGCTGTGTAGAAGAGCGCTGCTCTCGCTCCCGGGGCACGTCGGAAAAGCCGCCTAGCACGGCGATGTCCCTGGCGGGGGTGGCGGCGCTGAGCCCCGCGGTGCCCCGCTGGCTCCCGGCTCCCTGCGCTCCTGCCAGCCCGGGGCCGGCCCCTTTAAGAGAGCACGGCACAGTAGCAGGGGCCGGCCCTGCCTCCCGCAGCTTGCTGCAGCGCTGGAGCGGCGCTGGGGAATGGGAAGCAGTTCCTGGTCTGGGTCCGAGGGAGCGCACGTAGCAGCAGCAGCCGCTGCCGCCGCAGCAGGAGCAGCAGCAGGAGGAGCAGGCACCCCAGCTCCACTCGCCCAGCAGCATCCAGCGTAGGGATCAGCGCTCTGCCTGGCTCCCTGACACGGGATGGACGTTCCTGAGCACTGAGCTCAGCCGCTGTAAAAAGCAAGTAGGGAAAACATACAGCTGGATAAAATTGGTAAGTCAAACTAAAGTCACATCCTCCTCCTTGGGCTGCAGTTTTCCATTCTCTTAAACTGTAATGTTCTTTGCAAGCTTTTTTTTTTTTCCTTGGTCTTCTGAGTAGAGCAGCTGGGAAAACATGGAGGCAAAATAAAAGTGTAAAGAAAACTTTGAGGATTTGTCAATGTTTGTGCTCCCATTTTTCGAAATCCTCTTTCCACATTGACGCTTTGCTGCAGGAGTGAGGAAGAAGAAACAAGCAAGTGCTTTTGCATGTGGGGGGACAGAAAGCTTGTAGGAGTTGTAATTGGCTTTTCTCACGGAGGTGATTAAAGGAGATTTGAAACAAACAAACAAAAAAAACCCCAACTTTCAAGAAGTTTGAAGTGACTTGTCACTTACTTTTCCAGAGTAACAAGTCTCGCGTTAAAGAGTTTTAAAAACGCCCTGAGATTCGTGCAGCAGGAATTAAGAACTTCTAAAAACTGCGTTATCGATGTAAATCTGGGTGCCAAAGTATTGTCGGGCAAATTTTGTGTATGTTTGTGTAAATTTAACTAAATCCATCGGTAGCCCTGGGAGGGCAGAGGCACGGGATGCCATTTCCCTTTCCAGCCGACAGAAGACGCTGTTGCTGCACCTGGCATCAGCCTCCCTGAAACGGGGAGTTGCTAAAAATTCAAGGGCAAAAATCAAGTAGAGGAAAGATGTTTTAAACAATTAAATCAGAAATTGTTCACACGTGCAGAAAGCTACAGTACATAACATCCAGTTATAGCAGCCAATGTTTTTAATTTTTGTTCCCTTAAGTTTTGGGGTAGTCTTTTTTTTTTGTTTGTTTTTAAAGATGTGATCTGAATTATAAAGAAAAATATAATAATAGCCTGCTTTTATGACCCTGTTATCTTTTCTGGAGTGTGCTTTGGGGTCAAGCTCTGGATCAAGAAAGGGTGAGAAAGTGGAATCTCTTGACAAAAATGTTACTTGAGTAATGATGTGGGAGATGAGGAAGAACTGTCACTCAGTGATGATCAAGTTGCAGGCTCGAGTTAGACATCTGACATGAGAGCATATCCTTTATATTCAGTACAGATGTGTAGCAGGGACTAGAGGTCTATAAGCTGAATAAGACTTGTAAACTCTAATGACTGAACAGAATATTGGCAAGTAGTTTGGGGAAAGGGAGAGGTTCATGTCCCAACAGGCATATAGCTTTCCTCTTCGCAATCCCAATGCCACTACAGGTACAAGAGGCTGATACCTGTGCCATATTTTACCCACATACAACAAAGAGTGAGAATATACAGCAATAAACTGTCCTTATCTTTGTGTGTGTCTACTTGCTTTTTCATAACCTGGTGTGTATAATAATATTCTGCTGCTTTGGGGAGTAGGAATTTGTGTTTCCTTAATTCAAAGGCTTTAAAAGGAATGAAGGTATTATTTTAGCTAGTGCAGCTCTCTTGTGAGTAGGGAAGGACTAGAGCTGTCAATTTCTGCTCTGATGCAGCCTCTGTTAGAACTTGACGTTTCTGTTGTGACCCGGGGCTTTGGTTGTGCCTTGAACAAGAAGATGTTTCTGTCCAACTGTATTCCTGTTACTTACAAATCACCTGAAGTGGAGTGGAAAGATATGCGGGTTTTGAGTCTTTAATGTGAGACATGCTGGGCAAAGCAGATTAACAGAACCGAATGACCTTATGCAACATAGTCATTCCAACTTCCAATTATTATTCCACATTGAAAAGTTTAGACTTCTACTAGTCTGCTGAATAAGTGGAGTTGTACAGAAGTCAACTTTATTACCTGCAAGAGACAGGTATTGTGCATCCTTGTGCTCTTCGTAGTTTTTCAGGCAAAAAATAGCCTTTTCTTTTTACTCCTTAAGGTTCATTAGACATCCAGGCATGAATGGCCCTTTGAAATGATTACCGGATCAGAGGAAGAATTTTGCTCCTCAGTTCCTCTCTGAACTAGCAAACATTAGTCAGGTGTCTGCTGCCTCAGTAGCTTACTGAGGTATCTCTTTCCCTTCCGGCAGGCTGCTTGATGGGACTACTCAACTGTCCACTGTGTGAGGTGCAGGACATGTTGAACTCCTGGGCAGTGGAGCAAGTTCACTGAGCGTAATAGAGCTATCAGACATCCTGAGACACATTTGAGCCTAGGAGATGCTTGCTTTGGTAGGAGGCTAATTTATGCATTCAAAGTGACACTGATATTCAGTTAAGCTCTTAGTTGCTTCTCCTCACTATTTGTCTGCATTATGTGTTTGACATGGTAGTTGAAGATGTTTCAGTTTAATCCTCCTACTTGCCTATATTTCAAATTAAAATCCTGGTTTCACAAATGGAGGAGACAAGTTGATAAGCTTGATTCTATTTTTACTGTGTTGTTTGGAAATTCACTTTAGTATGTGTTTTATGTTGCTCCCAAGTGTTTTGCTATGAGTTACTTTGTACCTGAGAGTCAACACTGTAAGTCTGTCTGTGGCTGGTGCTGAGGTCATACAGTTAACTCCAGGAGAGTTCCCAAAACTGTAGCTTAATATGACATGTGTGTGTGATATTTAAAATGTAAAGGAATCCTACCCCTATATTTATGCTAAATTAAAGAAACTGAGCTTCCTTGAATAGTTTCTTTTTTTCCATAGAGACTGCCAATCTGTTTACCTGAGAGTAGATACTTAAAATGTAGGCAGTGCTGTAAATTCTGTGCCTGCCATTGGAGCACTTGTCTACTATTTGCTTACAATGACAGTAACTCTGCTAAGTGAGTCTGGCCAGAGCAAGACTCATGGTTACTCAACAAATTGCTGTCAGTTTGGTTTCTAATATTGTTTGTTTTGGTCATTGTTTTGCAGAGGTTCAGGTTCTTGCTAATTCATCTTTGAGCATCTTATCATAGTCTACTTGATAAAGCCTACTGCAAAATCCTTTCTCTTAGAATGCTTCTGGCTTCATATAGTGCTGGACCACAGGTTACAAAGGCTTGTGATGCTCATATAACTGAGGTGAATCTGGCCTTATTTTTCGTTGTAGGTAAAGTTTCTTTTTGCTTTATATGACAGAACCAGAATCCCAACTTAAAACCACTGTTTCATATCAAAAGCTTTCTGTGCTGATAGTGTAGTAACCTGCCTTGTGCTTTGATAACAGATTTCACAGTTTTTTACACTGAACGGTGATAGATGTGGTTTTATGTCTGATCTATTTGCCTGTCTCTACTTTTGCAGTCATTTGGAATTCTGTATAAGTGGAGACTTCTCAAGATGTTGTCCTGTGCAAGATCAAAAACTGTTATCTTGCAGAGAAGGTGAAGGAAAGTAAATAAGATTTAATATCTCTCAAGGTGGATATGGAAAGGAATTAATGCAGGAATGTATTCCCCAAAGAATAATTTTAGTGGAGTATATACCTTTATGCAGGTAGTGCTGCCTCTTCCAGGGAGACAATGTCAGATCTGTCAATGCACATATGGATAAGCATCCCCCAAAGAATTAAATTATTTTCATTTTCACATATTACATCAGTAATCTTGTGTCTGAGACAACTGATGACTCAGCTGCTCCTTTTCTTATATGTAATTCCAAGGTTCTTAGCCAGATTCATCTGAACCCTTGAAAAACATCAATCTCTCTTTAATCTCAGTCTATTATTGAGAGTATTATTTCTTAAACATAAAAAATAATGCACAAAAAGTCTTTAAAAAACTTTTAGGCACTCTACCAGATTAATTATACTTACAAAAGCACAGTAGTGACATAATATATCATTAAATTATCACCTTTAAATACTGCCTTGACCTTGCCAGCCAGGAAATCAAAGCAATGGTGAAATCCCTGTTGTTCTCTATGCTACACCCTGAAACCTGTGAAATAATCTTCTGAGCACTTAGCAAAAGTATATATCAAGTTGATGTGTTTTGTAGCATGAAATTGGGAAAAGAGGTAGAAATTTTTAGCCCCCTAGGGACCAAATAAGGCCCTGCTGAGATCACGTCACACCTCCTTTTTTTTTTTTTTTTTTTATAATCAGATATATTCAGGAATGCAGCGATTGCAAAGGTTCCATACGAGAAATAAAAACAAAGTGACAGCTGGCAGTGCTGTTATTTAGTAAGGGCTGCACTTCTCAGTGCCTTCTTTGGAAAGATTAAGTTTTATACTCAGGACTGTTTCTTACCATCTTGTCAAATTTTGGGGAGGGAGTGTGTTGTGGCATGTAACTGCTTCACAGTCTGCTACTGGCTTTTGAAATGGAGCACAGAGTAAAAGCAACTCTGAAGCCTGCTTCTGCATCACTAGTAGTTTCCTGCTGTCACACATTGTTCTGTTTGAGAAATGTGACCTGATAAGAAATGTGGATGGGCAGGAGGAGCATCAAAGAATGAACTGTCTTTCAAGCCATGTGGTGTATAATGTATTATCAGGGGCAGCAGGTAGGCTAATGGCACTCTTTGCAACTGCCCTTCCCAATTCTTTTCACTTGCGCTTCACTTTATTTATTTATTTATTTTAAATTGGGCATTTTGTTATTTAGCCAATACAATGTGTTACCCAGAGTGTGTGTCTAGCTCTGCAAGCCTCTTTCTAGATCTATTGAGACGTACCTGTAACTTTACCTACATCTGTTTATTAACTTGCCGGTCATATAGCTCTGTTTATTTTGAAATCCTTGGAAATTACATGAAGAAACACTGTAATTTTATTTCTCCACAAGAATCTTTTCCAGCAGCTGATGAAACCCAAGCTCATGCCAAATGAAAACCTCTTGTGTTATCATTTTCAGTTAATTAAAAAAATAAACACTGAATCCCTTACAGCAGCGGTTTTATAAATAATGTGTGTGTACGTGCGCATGTATGTGCATGCCTGCACCAGTGCTTCACTCTCATGTTGGCAGCTTATGCCTTTGACAGCAGACTGGGAATTATCCTACACTTTCAGGTTCAGAACTCAATGCAGGGGTACAGGAATGGATGGAGAAGTTTGTTTGGTTTAAGTACATCTTAACAATAGCTGAAACAGACCCAAAATAAAGTAAAAACTTTAGTGTTTGCATCAAGATGGCAACTTTTTTGTTGTTTGGTTGCTTTGTTTGTGTTTTATTTGTTTTTGTTTTCTTTTTTTTAGGAAAACAAGTTAAAGGCTCGATTTTTGTCTTCTGGTAGGCAAGCAAAATATTTCTTCTGGCAATTTGATACTTTATTAAAATGAACAGTTACTTGATTAAATGTGCCAAATTTGTGTGTGCTAAAAGGCAGGAAGCTGGGTTTGCTGGAATAGAAAGGTGCCCTGGCAGCTGGAGCTGAACTACCTCTTGGCAACCACATCTGTCTATTAAGCATAGATCTCAGTAAGCTGAAGGATTATTGTCTGCAAAAAATCTTGGACAGCTTCACCAGTGAGTTAGATTTCTTTTGCTTTCCTTTTAAGAAGTTAAAATTAATTTAGTTCGAGTGAAAGCTGTTAAACTGACAGACCTGGAACACTGCAGTCCCTTTGTTCAATCACAGAATAAATGATGGACCATGGCTGAGTCACCTTCCCCAGTGCTGCTCTCTAGCTGTGCGTTTTGGTCCACTCAGAGGATCAAACACAAAGTTTAGCATCTTTCTGTTCAACTTTATTTTTTTGGCCAGCATTGTCAAATTGCCAGCAAAGAGCTGACTAGTTAGATTTGGGATGGCTTCTTCTTGAATCTGTTTAGGTTATGCCAGCAGAAGTGTTTTTTATTTCAAGTGACAAATAATACTGTGGCAAACTCACTCACTTATCAGGACAGCCTTGATCAATTAATTTCACATTAACAGCAATCACATGGAAATGTTTCTCATTCATTATCCAGAATGGATTCAGCCTAGTGACCTGGTGGAAAGAGATACTGTGTTCTATTGGCAGCCCTGTGAATCATTCGGTTGTCTGATAGGGTGCTTCAGTATTCTCCTTACCTTACACAAGTCTTGTGCTTTTAGGCTCTGCATTTTTTTCCTGATTCAGATGCCCTCTGGAAAGTTGCATATGGACTTTTGTATTAAGCTCATCTAGAAATCAAAGACTGCGAACTGCAGATGCTTCCTTTCAGACGGGAATGTGGGGACAGAGGGACTATGTGTGACAGTGGCACAGAGGTTGTTGTCATACCTGCAAGGATGTGTAACAACTGAACCTTTTGGCAGGATATTGTGTTTAAAAAAAGATATATTGTTTTTAAGCATTATGCAAACTTGTATCCTTATGTTTGTATAAATGTCTTCTTCCCCCTTTTCCTGAGATTTAAACATTAACTGTCTTTTACTCACATTCTCTAGAAAAAAAAATCCTTTTATTTCTGTTTATGGAGAACTTGATCATAAAAGTATACATTTGTACTGGAAGCTGTTTTTCACTCTTTGTGCTGGTTATTTTTTAATGACACTCTACTCAGGTTATAGAGTGAAACTTGGCCAGGTAGTTCCAACTTCCTGTTTCTTGTTCACTTCCCTAACAGTTCTTTCATCGTCTAATACTGTACAGCGTTTGGATTGGAAGCCCTTCAGGGATTTATTTATATTGAACAACCTTTTCTTTTTTCTTTTTTTTTTCCCCTCTTCAAAAGATACCGAAGAACAAACAATGAGTTCTAGTCATGTTAGGTTTTAGTCAATAATGTTGTGCTTTTGCCAACCATCCAATGTCATGTTTAAGGTGGCTGACATGTAGATGAAATTAAAATGAAAAAATGAAAACATACTCCAGACAAGTTATTTTTCCCTGTTTTGTTTATCTTTTCAAGGCACCTTAATTAGCTGGAAAGAAGGCAACTACTACAGTGCTTCCGCTAAGCACAGTAGGGAGAAAAAGAAAGTGTGACTGTGAGGGGTTTGGAGACTTATGCTCATGCTTGCTACTTTGACTTCTTTCGTGTCCCAAGGCACAGTCAATCAAAATAGCTCAGAGTTACATTTTTAATTTCTCAGCCTGAGAACAAAATGACATGAATAATCAGGCATCTAATGTGCAAAATTCTTGAGGAAAATATAGCATCTCGTACCTCAGAAATCTTTGAACTCTCTTGAAAATCTTGTCTCTCATCTTTACTCAGTGATTAACAGAAGTCATTCATATTTCAGAAGAACTTGCTAATCTGCACAGGATACTGTAAGATTTTTTAATTAAGAGAAACTGGTTTTTTAATGCCCTTGCATTTTTTAACATTATTTCTTTGGGAACTAGAGCAAAGATCAACAGGACTGGAGTTCTAGTACAGGGTGCTTGCCATATGGCTGGTTTTCCAATATGCAACCATTAAGTTTTTGTTTTGCCTTTTTTTTTTTTTTTTTGCTTTTGCTTCCACTTAATTTACAAACCACTTTGATTCCAAAAATATACTAGACCAAGATGGGACCAGTGCAACGTTCTCAGCACTTAGAATTTCTTGTGGGACAGCAGATGCAGGGAACTGGTGGGTTACCAAATAAATATAGTCACTCTGCTTCTGAGGACCACTTCGTATGGAGCTCAGATGAAAAACCAGCACCACCAAAAGAACTTTCTGCATTAAACATTTATGTTACCTTCTTTTTTTTGGTTGGTTGGTTGGTTTTTTCCCCTCAAATGCAAGAGATCAGATATGTGCCTTATTGTGCATGGACAGGTTATATGGCTGCACAACAGTATGTAGTAAATGATGTGTATTTAAGAATATATATTTTGATCAATAATGTATATTGAAGGCATGAGAGTGATTGTTGCTTTGTAATTGTACAGTTTGAAGGGCCTGAGGTGGATTCAATTCTGCGCATGGCTCTGTGTGTGGAAGGGGTGTACATGAAGTTATCATGCTACTTGCTTTATTGAGCCCCTTATCCCAGTGTCTGAAACTGTGATTTGTTATGCTGTGATATGATCCGAAATAGAACCACAACTCACTGTAGCGGGTTCTTTCAATCCTCTGGGAATGTTTGTCTGGCTTAAATGCACGAAACTGAAATGTGTAATACAGAGCTGCAGCTTATCATGAAACTGAAATGTGTAACATAGAGCTACAGCTTATAGATCAACACTGACTCCATTTGTGGGAATGAATGAATGCCTCATGTTTGATATGCTACAGGAGACTTCACAGATGAATTCTTATGTTACAGTGCTACATTTTTCATGCTTTTTCAGCTTCATGTGTTTCATTTTTTTCCTGTGTGTAGAGTAGGGTGGTATTATCCTGGGCTTTTCAATATAGAAATAGAATGTGAAAAGATGTATTTCTCCCTGCTGACTCTTTTTAATGCTTTCTGAGACTTCTTTCCAATAAACTTTCAATAAAGCCTGAAAAAGACAGGTGATTATTTCTATACCCATCCACTGTTTTCACAGCTAAAAAATTTCTTTGTTTCATTTGGATTGTTTCTGGATGATTTTCTATGTTAATTTTCTTACTTATCTACCTTTTTTACTGTTCCTTTGACATTACAACTTTAATCCCCGACTGCAAGTCTGTGAAGGTAACTTCTCACAATGTAATCAAGTGATTGCATGATAGGTGGGAGAGTTCACCTTCATGCTGTTCTTTGCAGGCGGTCACAGATGTAGAACTTTATTCCTGTTTCAGTCTTCCCTTATAATCCAAATTTTTACCTGAAAATACATAAGTACTTACAGGTGAATAAATGCCACTCGAAAAAGCTTCCATAAATTTGCCTAATAAAGCAAGCAGAACGACTCTTATTCTAGATGCCCTGCTAATATGCCAGTTCTGTTGTACCTTGTCTAGTTTTTCTTTATTTATCTATCCTATCTTGGCTCAGCAGAGGATGAGGTGTGCAACACTGAAAGAGACCTCCTGAGTCACGGAATACAGTGTTTCTGTAATTGCAGGAAATTATGTTGCATGAGTCCCTTAGTAAATTTATCAATCTCTGTTTCAAAATTAAACAGCTTTTGCTCCGGTTGCTTCCTATTGGGAAGCCATTCAAGAACCTTACTCCTCTGATGTTTGGAAATCTGCTTCTAATTTCCAAACTAAATCTGTTCATAGCCAGTTCATGCCCATTTGATTTTGTGCCAATGCAGGTCTCTAACTTTAATAGTTCTTCCCCTTTCTTACAATCCTCCTGTGATCTAAGAGGATTCTTGTCTTTCTCTCGTGTTTTTCCCTAAAAGGGAACATAATTAAAATTGTGATTCTCTTCATTATGTTTTTCATTATCAGTGATCATTTTGCCTTGGTTTGGCAAAACCTTTAGGCTCAAGAGGTTTTTAGTCTTTGCAGTCATTTCTCAGTCAGAAGCAGGAAAAAGTTGCATTTTCCTAGAGAGACAGAGTATGTGTTAACTTTTTATTAACTCTCAGGCTGGGAGGGTGAGATGGGAAGAAGGAGGAAGTGCCCTACGTGTTTCTGCATCTGTAAAATGCTTTAACTGGGGACTTTGCAAAGAATGACTTGGGTCTGAAAATCTGGTGCCTGAGATAGGCAAAGGCATTGATCCAGTTCTTTCATCCAGTCCAGTTCTCCCATTGCTCAGTAAAAACCTGCTTGAAATGAGCCAGCTGATAAAATTTTTGGAATGGATGCAGCTTGCAAATGAGTTTTCGAGGGCAACTTTCCAGCTGTTTCCTCAGAAGGAATGAGGCAAGTGGCTCCCAGAGCCCCAGAAAAATGCCTGGGATCTTTCTTCCTCAGAGTGCGTGGAGAGTTCCTGAGAAGAACTGAGAGACCGGGGGCTGAGGGAGAGATGAAGCCAAAGGCCTGTAGTGGGAACCTCCTGCTGTCAGGATCCCACGCTAAGCTGCAGCTGAGGCTGGGCATGAAGGAAAGAGAAAGCTGAGTAAGGTTTGCTGTGACCTTGGTGTGTTCCCATACAGCTTCTCTCTCTGGGCAGTGCTCTGTGTCATCGGTTACAAGATTCCTCAAATGGCCTTAAATTCAAAGGGAAAAAATGTATAGTCCATTCAGCACGCTACTCTATACTATGCTTACCAGGATGCTACTGGTCTTAAAATGTTAGGATTGAGGATGAATGTCTCTTACAGGGCAGCTTTTTATTTAGCAGAATGTATCAAACCCAGGACTTTTTGCAGAGAAGTACCAGTCTCAGTCAAACTGTCTGAGGTTTAGGGTGGAATTTCGGGGCAGGAGGACAAAGGGTGAAGAGAAGGGAGAGTCAAAAGAAAAAATCTGTGTTCTCTAATAGAGAAAATGGTAGGTAGGCATAGCAGATGATGTGAGAATAGTGGGACCTGCATTCAGATCTATCACCTTAGGGTGAATATGATGGTTCTGAGCCCTTGTGAAATTGGTGTCTATTTTTTCTGTGTATGTTGAATTATTTTTGATTAGCAAAGAAATTTTTCATCCGCATTTACTCATGAATTTTTTCATGAGCACTTTTGAATCTATACCCAGTTTTATTGTCTCTGCTACTCCTGCACCTAAGAGGTATGCACACATAGATAGGGCAGATTGCTGTATCCTGCACTCCTTATATTGCCCCACTGCTGGGAGATTACCAAGTAAGATAACTCAGGAATCCTGGAAGGAAGGTGCCCAGGACTGATGCAAAAGAATATTTGGGACTTGTTTGCTGATCACTAATTCAAAATAATTGCCATTCCTCTCTTCCAACAGATCTAAACAGCCTTAATAATTCCCCGTATTGAATATACGTGAAAGAATTGGGAGAGGATGCCTGACTGGACTCCCTGTCTCCAGGCACTCCTCCCATGAAGGTAACCTAAGTTTTGTGCAGCTCTAATGGTTCAGTTCAGAAGGCACAGTGAGGACCCTGAGCCCTGTGTGCAGGCAGTTGGTGCTAAAGGAGTACTTAGGACACTAAAAAAGAGGAGGGTGACTATGCTGTTGGTGCTTGGTCAGTACTTGCAAGGCCTTATGAGGCTGAAGTTCAGCTGTACACCAAAATGTGGCTTCCTGGGGACTCTAATCACAGTGAACAGTCCCCTCACTGTTCTTTCGCATAAACTGAAGAAGAGTCATGACAAGCAAAGGTTCCTCTCTGAGTTCTGCAGGTTATTCTTGTTAGAGCTCCTTGTTCAGGATTAGTTCTAATTTCTTTATCTGGATTCCTGGGGCGAAGGTTCGTACTGGAGAGGCAGAGCCAGAAATAAATGTGCTTTTAAAAGGCTATATAGCATCCATAGAAGGAAACAAATGGCTGCATTCAGCTTATAGGAATGACAACATTCTTTGCTATTACCTTCCACCCAGCCACACCTCACAGCAAATGTGATATTGAATACCCTTAACAGGGTCAGACTTTGAAGGCCTGATGATGAGCATTCCTGCTATGTTTTCTTTAGTGTCTTATTAAATATATACATTTGCAATTCACTGAGCATACTGTGCGCAGTACTGCAAGCCTTGCTTGCAAATGCAGCTCAGTTTGTCTGCATCTTGCACTTGCCATTCGTTCAGAAGGCCAAGGCAAGTGAGCAAAACAACCTTTTTCCAGCAGGTCACTTTGAGGAAGAAACAGGGTGGGCACGGATCTCTCCTGTCTGGTGACCAATTACAGAACCCAAGAGAACAACATGAAGCTGTGTCAGGGGAGGTTTAGGTTAGATAGCAGTAAAAAGGTCTCTCTTGGGCACTGGAACAGGGTCCCCAGGGAAGTGCTCATGGCACCAAGCCTGTCTGAGTTCAAGAAATGTTTGGACAGCACTCTCAGACACATGGTGTGATTCTTGGGGTGTCCTGTGCAGGACCAGGAGTTGGACTTTGATGATCCTAGTGGTCCTTCCATTACAATCTATGATTATAAGAAAAGACAGGCCTGAAAGCTCCTAGGTGTATGGCAGCACTAATCCTGGGAAAAGGAGAGTCTCTTTAGAAAAGTAATGCAGGAGCTGGTGAAAATAAATACTTTTTCATTAAAGAGGTCCCCATAAAATGAAAACATTCTATTGTGTTTATTTTTGTCTTGGGGTTTGTTTATTTTTTTTTTTTTACCATCTAGCTCTTCATACAAAACCTGGACTTAGCCTGAGCAAGAACTTGATGGTTTGTTTTAAAAGAACAGCATTTCCATTCAGCAAATCAAGACATAGTGCTTTAAATTGAAAGGCTAGTTAAATTGTCAAAAGAGAGCAATATGAAAGTTTCATTGTTAAAGAGGCTTTCAGTTACAGTGATGGTTTTAGTAGCACCGTTTTTAGACTAGGTTGGGTTTTTTTTGGCTCTCTGGTATTAGGAGCCTGAGATTTAGTTTCCAGGTGATTTTTGTCCTTGTGTTCAATGGGAAATATTCTCATTCTGAATAAGGGCCTTCTGCTAAATGATTTTTCCATGCCCTTTCGTTATCTTTCCCCATTGTGTGTTTGAGAGATATTCATGGGAGCCTTGCGTTCAGCTGACTCCTTGGTGACTTCTGACGTGCTTCCTGGTGACAACACCACAGGCATTTAATGTTTGTAAAAGGCATTTGCCCTTGACTTACGGACAGCAGTCAATGCCAAGTGTGGAGTCAGAATGGCCACACCTGTTATCAGGTATGGAGGTAGGAAAAATCTCATGGTGGATCTTATGCAGGACTATATTTAATGTGTGCTATATAAAGATTATGCTGCTGGAATACAACTGAATTTCACAGTTAGATGGGAAATAGACTGGATCTATTCATGGTAGCAAAGGAAAAAGTTGGCTGTCAAACAAAGCTGGCCAAAATCTGGCTTTACTGATATGCTTTAAAGCTTTTCTCTATTTGTTATGCAAGACAGAAGTTTAGCTGTTTCAAAATGATTCACTCCTTGATCAATTATGTATGTGTTGGAGTGAGACTGGCTGCAGGCCAGGTGCCCACCAAAGCCACTCTGTCACTCTCCTGAGCTGTACAGGGCAGAGAAAATATAATGAGAGGCTTGTGGATTGAGGTAAGGACAGGGAGGGATTATTCACCAATTACCATCATGGGCAAAACAGACTCAACTTGGAGAAATTAGTTTCCTTTATTACCAATCAAATCAGAGTAGGATAATGAGAACTAAACCCAAATCTTAAAAACACTTTCCCCAAATCTCTCCCTTCTTCCCAGACTTCACTTTACTCATAGTTTCTCTCCTTTCTGCTTGCAAACATCACAGGGGGACATTCATCACACGTTGTCTCTGCCAATCTTTTTTCCTTAGCGGAAGGACACCTCATACACTTTCCCTGCTCCAGGGGGTGGTTCCACACATGGGAGGCAATTCTCCATGAATATCTCCAATTTGAGTCCTTCCTGTGGGCTGCTGTTCTTCACAGACTGCTCCAGTGTAGGTCCTCCATGGGGTCACAGGTCCTGCCAGCAAACCTCTTCCTGTGTGGGCTCCTCTCTCCATGGGTCTATAAGTCCTGCCAGGATCCTGCTCCAACAGGATTTTTACAGGTCTACAGCCTCCTTTGGGCATCTATCTGCTCTGGCATGGGGTCCTCCACAGTGAGCAGGTGAATATTTACCATTACCATTCACAGGCTGCAGGTGGGTATCTGCTCCCCCATGGACATCCATGGGCTGCAGTGGAACAGCCTGCCTCACCATGGTCTTCACCACAGGCTGCAGAGGAATCTCTGATCCTGCACCTGGAGCACTTCTTCCCCCACTATCTTTGATGTCTTCATAGCTGTTTCTCTAGCATATTCGCGTTCCTCTCTCCAGCTGAAGTTGCTGTTTCAGTTTTTTNCCCCCCCCCCATCCGCCCCATGCTACCAAAACCTTGCCAGCAAACCTAATACAGTCAGCCATTCAGACCTTGCTTTTGCTTGAAAATATTTCTACAGGGAACCTTCAACTTGCTATATGTGCTTAATATAGATGACAGGGATCGGGAACATACATAGACAGCACTGTTAGGTTATGAAATTGGCTTTAATCTAGGCACTATTCTGATTTGTCTTGTGAAGTAGGAATATTGGTTTTTCTAGAAATGAACATGTTGCCCTTTCAACACTGTGCAGATGGGTACAATTTCCTTAATTAAGTTCTCTTACAATCACCAGGTAGTTCTGCCTCTGATCTTTTACTCATTGCCAAGTCTTAATTTGTAGAGAGTTTCCTTTTTAAGTGGTTTTAAATGGAGCTCAGCTTTCCTGAGGCAGGCTTCAGTGCCACTTTCTGGGCAGTGTTTACTGGGTCTTTTCTTTATCAACACTAACTATACCCTGCCCAACCTGTCTGAACATAGTCCGGTTCTGGGTGTGTTCTGTAACCACAGAAGTGAAAACTGATGGCACTTTGCCCTTTCTTACAAATGAGTAAATATCTCTTAGTGGCATCTCTGGCCCCAACCAGAAAAAAAAATGTCTATCTTATCCCAGTTCCTTTGAACAGCCCAAAAGCAGCTCTTCTTCCTTCCCTCTTGTTTTAACTTCAAACACAATTATAATTTAATAATGAACTCATTCTCTTATGCAGACAGAGATAGTGATGAGTAACTGATGCTACTCTAGTCTTACCTTTCCAATGGAAGAAACTTCCAATGCAGAAGAAACTTTCCATGACTGCATTCTTCACTCATTTTTCAGAAGAATAGCAGAGAGCCTTGGGAATCCTGACTTGCTGACTCTGTATTTGGCCTTGGGATGAGGTAGGAGGGATACGGCTTAGCAGTTAGATCAGAGAATGAGTGATTAGGATTTCTGGTTCACTAAGTATATCGTCTGTGTTTTTCTGTGTGGTGTGGAATAGCAGTGTGTGATTCTGAAGATGGACGTGCAGCCTAACTTCAAATCACCTACCTATTCTGGGTGGGATCCAGACCTCATCAGAATTGGTGCCAGCCCTCTTATTTTGGCTTCTCTGAAAATTTATTCTATCTCAGTCCCTGACATTTATTTCTATGTAATCATCTTTTTTGGGGGCTAATTTTTTATCAGTCTGTCATATTTGCCCTAAGTGTTGCAGATGCATGTGGTATTTTCCAAAATTGACAGTCTGTTAACTCTCAGTCTCCTCTTTCTTTCCCTTCAAGAGTGGGTAGACTCAAACTGGTGGACTCCATTGAATTAGGGAGTTTCTAAGATGAGAGAAATATAAAATGGCAATAAAAATGGTGAATTATTTCGAAAGCTCCCTTCCTAGTTAAAAGGGATGGAATTCATTGCTCACATTCTTTTGTGTGAATGTAAGATTCTTTGTTTAGGCTAGAAGATTCAAATGGTTCCATGGAAAACTTTCACCAAGCTCACTTTTGTCTTGCATAGATACACATACACATGCACGTATACACACAGAGATACACAAGCTTTCCCTCCTTACAGTTCATGTACAACTATCTCACCTCTTCAAATCATGCTGTACAGGAATGTTTTTGTCCTACCATTTTCTTTCCAATTTGGCTACAGCTTAGACATCTCAGTGTTCCAAAATGAGACTTTTAGGGTACTTAAAATACACTCTTTGATTTTGGTACCTTTTAGCAAAAAATCAGAAAAGTTTCCATAAACCCCAGCTGTCTGTGTTGCTTTTTCTCCTTCACTTTTTTTATTTTTGCATCTCTCAGCATCTGTCACAGTGATGGAATTAGTTCATGGAGTATGTAGGGATGATCCAGATGGACTTTTCACTTCTCTGTTGGCTTCATATGTTCCCATTTCCATGGACTTAAGTTTCATTTTAAGCATCCTCACCTTCTCTGTCGCTTTCAAAAACCTTAAACTAATTCTTTCCCTTGCCATGTCACATTGCCTCTATGGCATTTTTGTCTTGAGCTACCATCTGCTGAACACAGGTATCAGATTCCTTGCCAAGTAGTGGGAGAAGGGTTTTTAAGAGCTCTGCCGCTGAATAGTACCACAGCCTTCCCAGATTACTGGGCTTGTCTGAATTTTACAGCCTTAAAATTCATATTCATCTCATGTGCTTTTTTCCCATGGACTGTTATCTCTTGAGTTCCATATTTATCTGGTCCTGAATGACTTGGGCTGTCATTGCCTTATGGTTTGTCTTCTGTCTCATTCTTTCAGCTGTCTGCTCTTTTCAGGGGTTGTCTTTCATCTGAACTTGAACAGCTACTGATTTTGCTTCTCCGCATCTACTGTTCTGATTGGGACCTTTTGAAATATTTGTCCTCCCAGAATTTTTGGCTCTGGTTAGTCTTCCATTATCACCTTTCTTCTTTTTTCTTCTGCATTTGACATTTTTCCCAGATTATGCTTAATTGTGTGTGTATTCAGGCCTCCTATCTCCATGCAGAGAAACAGTATAAATGTTCTGGATTTGCCAGAAGTTCATTCTTTCACAGCAGGAAAATAACCCTTCACATGTCACCTTTCAAGACAGTCTAAGATAGTCTGTGATAAAATAGCTGAGAAATATCACTGCTTTCATGTCCCACTTCTGAAAGCATCACTTGAGTGGATGAATTTACAAAGCTTGATGTTTTAAACAGGCACTTGCTCTAGCAAACATCATTATAATATGAACAGTAAGTTTAGTCTTTGCTATTAACTTTAAATCCTGAAGCACTTTACAAACAACCAGTCGATTTGGTGACATGACAGGTCTCTGTGAAATTACTGCCATTGTATGGAGGCAACACCACATGACAGGTGTGGTACTGTATACCTTACATGCTCCTTTTCTTCCACCTCTAACCATTAGTATTCAAGTTAGCTGGTGCTGAAATGAAGTTATAGAAAGCAACGACAACTTACCAGTGTAGTATTTTTGCACCACTGTTTAGGACAAGAAATGCATGATGCACACAGCCAGACCTGAGCTAACTTTGGTCTGGAGAGCTTAGAGGTCAGTGGGAGCAAACCTGTGTTTTCTTGAGCTTGAAAATGTGTTAGCCACCTATATAAGTATCCTGACTTCTAAGCAGGCTTTATATAGCTTTTACAAAGGCTCTGATGTGATCCCTCAGTGCTGTTTTACCCAAGAAACCTAAATTAAAGTTAGAAGGCCATGACTTCATGTGCCACAATCAAACCTTTTGTTAAAGCTAGAAATAACCATAGTTTCTCTTATAGCAAGTGGATTTTAAAATATCTTACTTTCCTTTCATATGTGTCTTGCATATTTCTTCATTTTTTCTCTGCTGGAAAAGTCTCTTTTTCTTCTTATACCTCAGTTCCTCCATGTGCCTGTATCTGTGCATCTCTTTGTACCTTGAAGCTTCAGAGATGTGAAGGTCTATGGTCCACTGTGTCACAACCCCTTTGCATTAGCCTCATTAGCATTCACCAATGCAGATCCCTTCATCCAGTGACTCCAACTGTCTCAGCTTCTCTATGGACAGAGCAGGAATACATGGAGGAGAGTCGGAAGTCACTAGAGGTCTGCAGAGCAAAGCGGGGGTCTGCGTAAACTTCTAGACTTAAAGACATGCAATTGGAAAGCAAAAGATGACAGAACCAGTCTGTTTGGCTCCAGATGTACAGTTAAAAATCATAGTAATGTTGTCCTGCACGCAGAGCATCCAAAATCTACAGTGATAAGGCTGAAAGAACATGGACATGATCATAGATTTAAATGCCCAACCAGTCCTATTGTCACTGTGACATTACTTTGGTGTTACCACTGGACAGATGTTACATTGATATCCTAACAACGGTAAAAAATCAACTGCATATCTTTTTTGTAAATCTTGGCCCATGTAGGTATTTCTTCAGGAAGTAGAATCTCTTATATGCTCAGCTGGATGTTGAACTTCAAATGGTTTAACCAAGTCTGCAGTTGAGCAGTCATAGACTCATGAAACAGCCCAGGATGAAAGGGACTTTGAAAAATCTTCTGATTCGACTTTTTGTGGGAAAGGAAGCCTAGATGAGATCACCTAGCTTCCTGTCCAATTGAATCTTGAAAATCTCCAGTGATGGGGACACTACCACATCCCTGTGGAGGTTGTTCCTGTGATTGATTGTTCTCACAGTAAAAAAAAAAATCTTTCTTATATCATGATGAACAGGTCATTTCTTTGTATTTGATGTCTGATTCTCGTAAACTTTAAGGATTATCCTGTGTGGATTTCTCCTTTCCTTTCACCTTTAGCAAACTTTTGAATGGTCAGAAGCTGCAGTTTTTCTCCTCCTCTTCTCCTTCCCTTTGTCCCCCATGGTAGCAAAGATCATGAACAGCAATTAATTTAACTGAGTGAAAGTGGAACAGTTTGACAGTGTGCATTTCCTTAGACAGTGAAGGCTACCTCTGGAACTGAATGGTCTGCAAACATTCCCTTGATTCTGAAACTTGGTGTCTTTATGCAGGGCTTTATGTTCTTTGTCCATGATTCTTGCAGTGCTTACCAATAACAGTGAAAACTTTAATAATCACCTTTACATTGTGCCTCTAAACACAAAGGTCATAAGACAAACCTACAAATTTACATTTTTCATAGTAAGAACATACTAATGATATATTTTTTGTATATGGCTTTCATATCTTCTGCACTGAAGCTGTTCCAAAGGTGCCATCATCTGTAGAAGTGACGTGGATGTGATGTCATGGGAGAAAGAAAGACATTAAAAATAGCATGACCCAGGGATCATTCGTTTTCTCCTGTGGCATCTGAGCATGAAAAATTGTCTGAATTACTGCAGTCCACAGGCTTCAGAATAAAAAGAAGTTGTGCTCTTTAACTGGGCTTTGCTTAGAGGAAAAAGCAAATGGAAGTGCTGTTTGTGTGACAGACCAATGCAGCAAGTTGGAAAATCTGATAAAACTGTTCTTTTGCTTTGACTTGCTCTTCATCCCTTGATAAAATGTTCTTTTCCTTTCTGTACATGCAGTTAAATGTACTTAGGAAAGAATATCTGTCATTAGTTTTGCACATGTTTTGATGGCACTTTAACCCTGATAATGAAACAGGAGTTTCCAATAGCAGATCTGCAAGATTGGCATAGATATTATTTGGTGCATTTTGTTTCTTAGTGTTTTAAGCACTGCATAGTGTTTCTCTCTGCTTTCAGTCTAAGCCCAAAAAAACTCACCAAAAATAACTCATCCACCAAAACTGAGTTGGCTAGAAAGAGACTGATGAATAAATATCATCCTTTAGCTTATTTGACAATGTGGCTTTGTAGCTCCAGAGAACTCCATTCTTCCCAGCTCTGCCAGGCCATGCCAGTCTAATGTTATGCTTGCCTGCCCACAGCTTAAGATTGATTTCTGCTGGGGGTTTCTTGCCTCTTCAGGGTTGATAGAGATGACCAAATCATTGCCTCTTCCTTCTGCAGAGCATTTCTTAGCTGAGATAATTCATTTTCACTACAAAGCAAAACCTGCTTTTGATTCTCTGCCTGGAATTCTGGTGGTGCCTGCTGAAAAATGGCTGAGGCTCTTGGCATTCTGTTGGTGGGTTAAAAGTTGGAGAGACAAGATATAGATCCTGTGGCACAGCTTTGAGAAACTGGAGAAGATAGGTTCTGTGGTTTTAGGGTCATTGAAAATCAGATTGGTCACAGCAATCAGCAGGCAGAGTAGCTGCTCACATTTCCAATCCTTTGTTTCATGAGATGGTCTAGAATGCTTTAGAAAATAATTGTCTATGAACGAAGACACATCACAGAAAAGTACTGTTTGGGTTCCGGTTGAAGCACCCAGTGGTTTAAAAACACGGAGAAGCCATCCAAGACCCACAGCGTCATCTCAAAGCCTCAGTTGATACAGTCACATACAGTGAAATGTACGTAATCCTCCCATTCCTATCAGAAATTACTGGATTGCATTATGAATGTCAGAAGTCCCAGGTTGCTAATACAGTGCAGAAGAACTGGATAAGAGCCTGGAGAAGCCTCTGTCTTCTTCCATAGTCATCAAATGACCTCACTGTGGTTTCGACTCTGCTGGTGTTCACAGGAACACAGATTCCCACAGATTCCCAAGATTTCTCTTGGAGGATGGCTGTCCTGTGAATTGACCGTCTACATATCTTTCAGGGTCTTGGTCTTCATGGTTTAAGCCAATTTTGTTAAACTTTCTACTCTTCCTTCTTAAGAAAGAACAGAAAAAAAAAGGAAAGAAAAAACCCTAGAGCTGTTCCTGGAATATACTATGACTTCATGTCGGCATGAGGTGCCAACATGCACATGGAATGGAAGAGTAGCAGGAAAAATGGCTTTTGCAACTTGGGTGGTATTTTCTGCATGAGAAATATCACTCTTTTCTGACTGCCAAGTTATTGCACTCAGGCTCTAAATCTGATTTGTATACAGAGAAGAGGTAAGAATTGCATGTGTGTGAACTCGTGTTTCTGCCTTCTGCCTGCCTGATGAACATGTGTACACCTGGATGTGTGAATAAGCATGCAATCACACTTCTGTCCTGGGATACGTGAACACATGCTCATGCTCTTTATCATGGATCTGCAAGCTTTCCAGCAGGATGCTGTGCATGCATGTCATTGTATAAACCCACAACCACATCCATCTCTCCCTTCCTCTAAACAGTGGGAACAGACAGTTTTTCTTTTGAGCAGAAATAATGTATCTGGGACTTTAAACATACTTTGATGTTTCTGCTGTTTTTAAAAATCCTTACTCAGCTGTTGTGTTGTGAAATGTGGCTCTGTGAGAATCTCCTGACTGTGAAATATGAGGATTTTTTTTTTCTGGTCAGCAGTGGGATTTTGTGACCTCCAGCCTATATCTGTACTGTACATCTTGTATGTATGTGTTAGTGAGACAGCACAGTGCCTCCAGGAAATGCATTCTTTTGCAGTGGGCCATATGGGTAGCTTTGCATTTTTATGATGAAGATGGGAAGATAAGGTTTGCTGCTTACCCTTTTTCCATTCTTAAAACTTACTGTGTTTTGTCCCTGCACGTAATTGAGGCATCCTAAAAGCATGCCTGAGATAAAGCAGAGTTTTGCCTCTTAAACAAATATGCAACAAACTACTGGATTTAAAAAAAAAATTGGAAAGACTAGTTTTTAAGTCTTGGCTGTTGCCAAAGGAAAAAAAAAGTTAATAGCAAACATCCCAGCCTAACCCCAACAGGTAAGACATTGGAGACTGAAGTAGTTTTCAACCGTATCAAGATGGAACTAAAGCAAATGTGAAAAAAATGCAAGCAGTCTTTTATCCAAGTGCATACAGCATCCTATGTTTCTGGCATGCAGAATTCCTAGGATATCAACATGAAAATTGCAGGCTTCTGTTGCTTTAGATAAAGGAGTAACTTGGGTAGTTACTTCTTCCTACTCAAACAAATCCAGGTGCTGAAGGGAGAGAAATGTGCACATTATTGAAGCCATTATGTTTCAATAGGAAATGGAGAACTTATGTGGAATCTTGGAGAGTCTTCCTCAGTTCAAAGGAAGTAATTAGTGCTGTAGTGGTACAGAAGGCTCTTTCTGGATTGTATCTCACAGATACTACCAACTGTTGCTTAAAAACAGAGAAAAGAACAACTCCTTAGCAGATGATAGAGAGACAATCATGCTATGCCAACTTTGAGAGGAAAAAAATCTGAGTTCTTTACTGTTGCTTCTAAAGTTGTCTTGACTGACAACCAATTGTCCACGTTAAGGATACACCTGTGTAATTTCTAGGCTATTTTGTTCTTTGATATTTCAGCTCCACTTCATCCTCCTTTCTTCAAATATATTCCCTACAGAGGAACTGCTATGCCTAAACTAGCAATCGGGCTCTCAGTTTCTCACTTAAATGTGACTGTGAATAAGAAGTAAATAAAAAACTTTATTTCTGTATCCTTGCTCTCCCATCCATGTTCCAAATATTTTTCTGTCTCTCCGCTTACAGGGGCAGTGCTTAAATCTATCTCTAGCTAGTGGGGAAAATGAGCTTTCTGTGGTTGCATTTTCTTTTCTCTCTTTCTCTTGCTCTCTTTCTTTCCTTTTTTTCTTTTTCCAGTTGTATAAAGGGAATGTTTTCAAACCATACATGAAATGAACACAGAAAACCAGAACTCATAGTTCTCCAGGACATCCCTGTTTTCCTCATTGAGAGATTTTATTACAGTTGATAATCCAGGACATTTCTCAAGATGTATTCACAAGTTACTTGTACAGCCAAGTACAATGTTCTTCTCTGTGTTTTCTTTAACCCCTCCCTGGTTCCATTGTACCTTTTTTCCTTCTGTCTGTGGTGGGGCCCCAGATTTCAGGACCTTGCACTGGCAGCAACTTCAACAGAAATCAATATTAAATTGGTATAGAAACAGCAAAGTTAGAAAGTCCTGTTACAGTAGCAAAATGTAGCAGTTTAACAACTGTGCCAACAGGGACCAAGTAATCATTTCAGCTGGAATCTTGTCTTTACTTTAAGCCAGTGCATATTCCCCTGCATTCCTTGCACAAGTCACTTGCCAGTTACAAGGGTAACTGTCCCTGCTCTCAGCATCTGGTCAACTTACATCTTGAAGAATAATGGCTTTGGCAAGGAAAATAGAAAAGCATTATGCTGAGGAAAGGATGAACTAAACTTCATGGTGTTACATCCTCACCATCCTATACAAATCACACAGTTTAAGATTCACATATTTCATATGTGTTGGTACAGGTAGTGTTTCTTCTCCATTGTGCTGGAGCCATTCAGCATTGTTTCAGTCTAAGGAAAATATTTCCCTTCTTTACTCCCTTTTCTTTTTTCCCCTCCCCAAAACTGGAAAGGACATATTCTTCCTGACTCCTGTCCAAGGTGCTCTAACATCCTGACGGTTACAAATAGGTGTTTTTGCTAGTTGCAATGTCTATCTTATATCTCCCTATATTTTTCTTTTCCACGGCATACCCATGGTGCATACAGGAATTCTTTGTCCCTGGAAAAAGTAAAGACCTGATGTTAAATTCACTGAAATTGGTAAAGGATTTGTTGATCCTTGGGTAAGGAGGGTCGAAGAGTAAGCTTGATCCAGAATTTGAATGGTCTTCAAATATGAATTGATGAAGTGTCCTTGGGTGTTGAGACATCTTCTGGCCTTTTGTAAATGGAAGTCAGAAAAAAACCATAAATTATACCATGCAGTGACAACTCTGTTTTTGCCTCTATGAGAGACAGTGAATAAGAAGTTGTTAGGTGAGATTATGCAGTTTGTGGTCTGCAGGAATTCATATTTGATGACCATAATGGTCCATTCTGACTGTCACCTTACAGGTATTATCTTTCCATTGGGTGCTGGATAATGTGGGCTGTGCATGTAGCCATAAAGAATGAAGTTTAGAGCTGAGTTTGTGTATGAAACAAATCATCACCTGAATGCTAAGAGCAACACTTGGAGGAGACTAGTCTAGGCTCGAGGAGGGAAAATGGCCTTTTGCAAGGAGGTATAATGAAAAGGGGGGAAGCACAGCCATTTTTCTGTACCTGGATTTTCTCTACCATCTTTTTTACAGTATTTATATTCTTGGGATGGGTGACCTTGTGGCATAAACCCCTCTGTGTGTAGATACTGTAACTAATAAGTAGCAGTGCTAATCTGGTTTGTTGAACTCAGTGTGTAGTGCTTTGTATGAAATGAGATTGTTCATCCCATTATCCATTTGCTCATTCTGTTACCATTCTGGGTGGTCCAGTATCAGCAGTGTTTTGGGAAGGCATTGCTGTGACTTAGCGATCATAATCAATGGGTTCAATGGCAAACTCAGCCCTCTGAGGTGAATGATGTTGTAACTGAGAACGCAGAGCAAGCATAAGAGAATATATTTAAGGTGAGGGAATTTTTGATGCTTTTTCTGGGCCTGATGCCTGGCCATAGAAGATGTTGCCAATACAGATTTGACTATTATTTTTTGTAGCTAAGCTCCACTGAGGAACTAAAGGAGAAGTTGCCACTGCTTCAAGGAACTTTCAGCGTAAACAAGCTGAGGATCTGATACAGAATTTGTGGGAACAGTACTAGCTTAAGAAGCAAAAGCAGGACTGGGTTGTCTTTTATGCAAGAGATGTTAACACTGTTTTACCACTTGGAGGGGAAAAGGTCTAGTGTTTCATGATCCTTGTCCAAGTAGGATTTCAGGCTGGACAAGGCATTATTGGGAGTTCCCCAAACACTCCTTATCTAAGAAGACTGTCCTGGTGCGTAACTGTTCCAACACACTGCTTTGGTGGAATGGAGGGTTTAGCTCCAATGTAAACACTTGCTGGCTCCTAGTTTCTTGGGAAAAATGTTTTTAATTCAGTATTGAATTGCAATTTACCACTAAGTTCAGTAGAAAGGTGGAAGTGAATGTTGTGCCAGTCTCATTTCACAGGGCTGCAGGCCTGAAGGCAGACATGTCACAATGGGTCCCTACTGTATCTCCTCAAACATACAGCCCTGTCTCTGACTGTAGAAGTCAGGGACAAATGAGCTGAGTAGTCTGGCTCTGGAATGTGCAGCAGAGCAGTAGCATGCAAACATAAGCATATCTTCATCCAGGGATAGACTCAAGATATGTTGCCTTTGCTCTCTCTGCATGTTCTTCTGAAAGAATGTCCTCCCATCAGGCAGGGGTGGTGGTCAGGGATGACAGGATACAGGAAAGCAGTGGGTTTTTCTGCTTGTCTTTGAACTGTACCTGTTCTGCTTGTGACATTGTGCACTTGCTTTGCATTTGCCTGGTAGTTTTAGGATGTCTGCAGCAATAAGCTTTTGAATTGTCTCTGTATCTGTCAATAGTAGTCAATCCAGTATTTCCGTGGTTAGCATGAAAGCATACAAAAGGCAGTAAACTGCTGTAATAGTTCAACTTGCACTCCTGCAGAAGAATCCATCAGAGGAGTGTGGGGCTGGTGCCTTGTGCAGGGTGGCTAGAAAGTAATTAAATACTGAACATTTCTTTTTGAAAACTTAAAAAAATACAGGGAGGGGCACCAGATGTTGTTTCTGCTAACACTTGCTGAACAACAGTGAATCAAACTGCAGCCTTGTTAGCACCATCTGCCATTGCATTTTAAGAAATTAAAGGGTTGGGTTCTGGACTACTATAGCTGTTTCAGCACATGTAATCTAAGTGAGAGGAAAAAAAGTTTGTGTTTACTCACTCAGTGCATGGACCTCTATTGTACCTACCTTTGCCTTTTCTCTGCTCCTGTACCATCATTTAGTGCTGGGTTTGGATAGCTTACTCTATTTTTCTCCTTTGCAAAATCTCAGTTCATAAAACAAGCTGAAGAATGTTAACAAGGATGCTTCTCTGACAGCTGTGTGATATGCTGCTATCTTGCATGTGAAGAATATGCATGGAGTCCTCCAAAGTTTGTGTAGACACAATCCATGTGCCTTGTGAAGACACGAGGGAATTAAAAGCCTCACTTTCCATGAAAAGTAGGATCTTAGTCCAGACATAACTTCTGCTTTGCTGCCTTTATGCTCCTCTCGTGGCTTACATTCTCAAAATAGCTAAAAGTGTTCTTAACTAGAAGTTTTGGTCTAAGCAGTTCTGGGATAGCACTGAAGGAGCTGTAGACTGAGAAAAGGGGAAGGTGAATACATAGTAGTATGGAAAAAGACATTTTGGTCATAACACATTGTGTTTGTTTTGTAATTGGACCAGAATACCAAGAGGTGTGTTCTTGGATATCCTCTGTTCAGACCCAGACAAACTAATCAGAAAACACTGGTAAGTGTTCTGTGTGCTGTAAAAAAATGCCTTAGTCACTCTTTTATTCACTTTACACGAATCTAGGAATTGCTAATTTCCCCCCCTCTATCTTACAGAAAGTTGGGGTTAGATAGTCCAGGATTACTTGTTTAGGCAGCTGGAGAGAAGTGCACGTGGCTTTGGCACATGCATGTAAGATGTATCTTATAATGCTGCTGGCCACAGAAATTTCTGTGGGTAAATAAGATTTCTGCCTCAAGGGCTGTCCATATGGCCCCTTTCATCAGCACTAATTCCACTTAGATTAACTGCACAGCACGAATATGGGTCAAAGCCTGGATTGTTGGGGGAATGAGTTCCTGCTTGCAAACTGCTTCCCACAGAAGTACTTGTTGGCAGCTGAGATCATAATGCTCACACTCCTCACAATAACCCACTTTGAAATGTATTTAGAGAGGGGTCTTGGCAGTCCGCTTGCTGATTTTTCATACAAAGTGCAGACCTTGGTTTGTAATCCCACTCAGCATGTCAAGGCATGAACTGCTGGGCCGTCATCTTCTCTGACTTCATCTAGCACAAGGCAAGGCATCTGGATTTGGACCAGCAGTAGTAACCACTCGGGGTAACATTTTTGCCCTCAGCCTTTAGCAAGAGGAGAGGAACTGCTCTTTGAAATACTGCATTATTTATTATAGAACTAAACCTGCTGGGTTGTTCCTGTGAATAATGTGCCCTGACTGCAAGGGGTGAAAGGAAACTGAGAGACCCACAGGGAAGAAGAGAAGGAACAGATCTCATGGTGTCCCTGGCTCACATGTGTCCATGGTTCCACTGAAAGTTGCTTCTTGCTTTTCTTTCTCTTTTGTCTACTTTACTGGTGTCAAAGGTCTTGTATTGCATTCAGTCATTCCTAAATCTGTAGCTAGTTTGGTTGTCTCCTGTTATGTCGGGATGACTTATAGGGGAATTATAAAACTTAGCCATAAATGGCCTGCTTCCTAACATGGTTCAAAGCCACTATGTGAATAAACTTTGTTTGTTGTTTAGGTCTGAAGTGATCTTCAGAGCCCAGTTTCTACTGATACATTGCTAAGTTTTTCCCAAATTCACTCGTACTGTTCACAAAGAGAATGCCTTTGACCCAGACCTGGAAGTGCTTTAAGCACAGGCTATCCTAAGCAGTTAGAAGTATAGGTTAGAGGCTAGAACTTGCCCATGCTGCAGTGAGTACAGAGGTAAGATTATTTCAATTCCTCTAGCCTTCCCATGTTTGTCACTACTCTCTTTCCTTCCACTCTGGATAGACAAACTGATGACTAGGAAATAAGTCATCACAACACAGAAAACTTTCCCTTTAGATGCTGATGGTGGAGTGCAAGGACTCAGTAACACAGGCATAGTTTCAATGTGAAGGGGCTTACAGTTTGGTTAGGAGATTTACATGCCTATTTCTGGGGTTAATACTGCAGTACAGAAATAGGGGACCCAGTGATACTTTATTCACTGGAGCTAAGGACCTCGTGGGCACAAAAACAAGGCAGGTGTTTCCTTCTTGCCTCTTCTACTGACTTGAGTTTTGACAACTTTTGCAATCACATTCTGCGTGCATGTATATTGCTCCCCTCGTCCATCTTTGTAGATTAAAACCACAAAGTATTTAACAAGTACCTTAAAGTGGACAGAGCAAAGGTGGAAGCAGTTTTGCGTAGATGGTGAATCCTTCACCTTTTTCCTGGTCTTATGACAGTGTGAATCATCCTCCCATCCATTTAGTAACACAAAGCAGACTGTTCACTACGGAAGTGCACATGCTTCAGTGTGCATCCTACCTCCTAAGCAGTGGAGACAGAAGTCAATATACCTGAGGAATTTTTGTTTCATTATTTTAGTACATGCATAAATGATGACAGCTGCCTGTGCTTCACACAGCCATGCTTGCAAAGGCATTCCTGGCAGTTGTGAGAAAGTTGGTATAGAGTGTTCTAAAATTATGAATGGTTTGCATGGCCTGGAAGATGAGTGGTCTTAAAAAATAATGTATTCCTATGGATGATTGTAAAACACTTTGGGATCATTAAATAGCAAATATTATGGGGCTAGATTTGTTTTACTTTCTTTGCGAGAGTATACTTTTTTGGAAGCCTTCTATGGCTGTTTTGAGACCACCATACTAGGAACGTTCTTCAGTATTTTCCCATCTCTTTTCCTTCTAAATGCAGGGAGCACAAAATATTCTTCTGGCATTTGAGCTGCAGTTATTTTGAGTGGCTCCAAACAGAGGGAAATGTGTTTCTGCGGTAGTTACTGCAGAGAAAGAATTTTGCTGAAATGTCTCTCCCCCACCGCCCTTTAGTGGCTGCAGAAAAGAAGCCAGTGTTTGAGGCCCCAGCTCCGTGCATCTGCTGGATCAGTTTAGGCCAATTTCCCCCCCTCCCCCTTCCCCTTTTTCCATTAGCAAACTAGATATAAAACAGAAGCCATTGGATAAATAGGAAAAATGTGTAGCAGAGGAAGCCCTTGTGATTAGGGAGCTGTTAACCAGTTATTTCATGTCCGGCTTTCAATGTATTTATAAAAATGATGCTATTCAGTGACACGTTGAATTACTATAAATGGTATTGGCTCAGTTGCTTTCTCATGAAAGCCAACTTGCAATTTATTTTTAACTTGGGCCCACTGATTATTTTTAAAGCTAGTGTAGTATTTGTTAAAGATGCTAAAGTGGCAGGCAAAGCATGGGCAATATACATCAAATTTGCTCACAGCCTTTCTTGCCAGTGCACTCCAGAGTCCTGTGGAAGTGTGTTAGGAGCAAGCAGCAGGGTCAGTGCCTGTCCATTTGCTGCCTGGCTGTTCTGAGGAGATGGCTGATTGATATGATTTGTGGCAGCTGCAGTGCTTGGTTTTGTGATGTGGAAGCTTGTCCATTAGGAGCTGGCCCAAGACCCAGTAAACTGCTCCTCCTTCTCTTTTTTTCCATTGATTGCCAGCAGCCATCACATCATTACATGCATTTATAATGTCCTTGTTGAGACTTCACTGTGTGCACATGGTTTAAATCAACAGCTTCCCAAATAGGGGGAGCAAAAGTACCAGAACTCCCTACCCGCCTCCAACAATGTGCTTGTAAACTCTGGGGACAGGGAGAAAGAAAAATACAGCTCATGGAAAATTGCCAGGAGGTTCTGAGTCTACAGTTCACACTATGCTTTGGACAAAGATGTGAGTCTTGCATCATGGCCTAAATGTGGTGAGGCTTAGGCTTCCATACAATTCTTCTGGATCAAGTTTCACAGAATAGAAAATGTTCTGCATGTCATTGTGGTACCTGAGACAGGTTCTCAAACCTGTCATTGTGTTAAAGCATCTGTCAGGTCTCATTCACTTGATGAATAGTGGCTTATAACTGATACCTAAAGTGTGAAAGGAGACTATTTCAGACCTGGAACATGGGTCTTATCTCCCTTGTTTTATTTAGATAGATTGCAGCTCTCATCACACTGGCTGCAGTCTCCAAATAGTCTTGAGGGCTATCAATCTTAGTAAATGAGATATCTATGGGACTAAAGCATTGTACAAAACTGTCTTAAAGACAGCTGTAGCCTCGGTTGCAACTTGAAGATGAGAATCTTTCAGAAGTACTAGGGAGCCACTTCCATGCTAATTAAACTCCAAAGAGCAAGCATTCATTCCAGCAGCACAATCTTCTGGTTTGAAGTTATATTTCCTCAAGGCTGAGTACCTGTACTGTAACTCTACTGTGCATAAAATGGCAGCACTTGAAATCTAGATTGAACTGGCAACTCAACAAAATATTGTCAGGCAGAGGTTCCTTGCACTGGGACATATAGAGTATACAGGCTTGGTATATCTTTCCTTTCTTTGTTTTCTCTGATTCTGCGAGATCCAGTGCATCATAGAAAATGTTGCTTTCAGAGCATTCCGCCTGTCCTTGGTAGCCGTCCAATTTGTGTGTCTTGAAAGATCCTTCTTCATAATATTTATATTTATTATTCTGATTGGAATGGAGAAGACAGCATTTGTTTGTACATTGCTAGGGTGAGAAATAGAGACGTTTTAATCATACTAGAGGAGAAACTTTTTGCCAACAGGCTGTTTTCTAGTCTGGCAATTTTATAACCTGGTGAAATAAAAATAAATATCTCTTGACTGAGATTTATTAGCAGATGCATTTGTGATGTCTCTTCCAATTATTCAGGTATTCTTACTTATGTAGGTGAAATATAATTAAGAATAATTGAAATTAATTAATTATTTTTGCCTCATCTTTAGTTTTACTGCTACCATAGCTGACAGCAGAATTTAGTCCTTGCAGCCATCTAACCAGGATATGGCTTTGCCTTGTCCATGTCTCAATTTCATCATTTGGTAGATACAGGGATGATTTTGTTGCTTCGAAAGTCTGTTTGATAAAGNTTTTGGTTCGGTACCCTTTCCTGCTTATTGTGTTTATTTGCTTACTTGTTAATTCCCTTCTTTAGTAACTTTGGGATTGTAAGGGCTCTTCCAGTGTGTTCTCTGCTTGCATGGACTGACTCACTAGAAGGCGCCCTCTGGTAGGTAATGGAACTATAAGGAAGAGGAAATAACATAAAGTAAAAGTAAAAAGTCAGACCATACTTAGTTCAGCATCCTGCTCACAGCCCAGCATGGTTACGCTGGAATCCTGCTGATGGAATGTCCTGACATTATGGTGTTTGTTTCCACCACAACCCTGAAATGTAAACAGGACATCGTTGGATGCTAATCCGAGGGACTGGAAATGACTGAGAATCTTGGACTCTTGAGCCATTGGTAGGACACAAGGAAATTAATTTTACAGGAGGATTGGCATATGGTACTAGCAGTGCACTGGATCACATGTCAGAAACATGAACAAAAGACAGCACTAGTATCAAAAGAAGTGCATCAAAATATGCAGAAACTTGCAGGACGTTTGCTCTGTGCATCCCATACTAATGGGGTGAAGGATAGAGAGTTTGCCTTGAATTCGAAATATATACACAATAAATGGCAGGTTGTCATTGTGAGATTTATTTTCCATTGTGCCTTATAATGCAAGGGTGAATTCACCTGAGGAACATGAAAGTAGAAGTGAGGTTGCCATCTTGCATCTCTTCCTCCAGCCCTAAAGCCTGGAGGGCATGGATGGGAAGTAGCACAGTCAGGGAAATGTGGGTTTAAGTGGTTTAATGAACTGGAAATCTGGCTGTGTCTCTCTTAGGCAGACCTTAATAAATGAATGGGTATTGAACTTCCATAGTTCCTTCCCCCATGAAATGGAAATGGGCACATACAACTTGCACAGAATGGTGCCCACTGTGCTGTGCTTGGGGAAGAGGGAGATGAGCCACGACAAAGCTATCACCATGTGATGTGGGACACTTGAGACTCACATTGCTGAAAAGAGGGTTGCACCCCACTTTAATCCTATTAGAAGACCTTGACTTTTGCAAGGACTAGCTGTTAATGCCTCCTCTGTAGCACCCCTAGTAGTAGCAAAGACAGAACTGTGTTGTAATGGATATAAAGGGAGTTCTTTATTGAAGTTGCTAAATGCATACAGGCGCTGTAATTCACACTGGCTCTCTAGCTTTCAGACTGGCTGCCTGCTGCCTGATGTTGCCACATAAGGTCTCCCTAAGTCTTGGTCTGGCGTCTGTAGCAACAAAAGGACTGCTAAAGAGAAAATGAATCAAATTTTCTGTGCTGCGAGTGCCGTTCGCTGTTTTTTGTACTGACTCTCCACATGCTCTGCTGGATGCATTTTGCAGAAAGGCATGATTTTGTGGTAGGCATCTTCTGACTGTTTTCACAAGCATCTTGCTGGCATGGTTGTCAGTGTTGATACCTTTTGAGTGAAGTGCTTTAAATTGAGCCTCTGCTATGCTGCTTGGACTGGGCTTCCATCCGGATCTGAAATTTGAAATTTATTACTTGGAACTGGCTTTTAAATGTGAAACTGACACCAGTTTCTTATTACTTACCAAGTCCTGAGGGCAGAGTAACATTCCTGACGCTGCTGTAGGTGTTAATGATTTCATCAACTCAAGAAGCACAGATCCCTGAACTCTGCTCTTGGCAGCTAGTAAAGAGGGGAAACTGACTTCCAAATATTTTGTTTTTAAAGTTGTTGTGGGTTTTGTTTTTTTTTATGATGTTTACATTAGCAAACTGGAATTTGTGGGACAGACTTTTGTTGACTACTTAGTTCTTAGAAATCAAACTGATAGTAAAGCCTTATTAGGCTTCTGGAACTGGTCTTGCCAAGCACCTCTGAAATTGCAAAAGAACAAGAATCTGTGAGTGGGCCTGCTGTGGGTGCAGGCCTAAGAGTTTAATTTACTTGGTATGTTTTCTATGCTTCAAAATAATCAGGAAGGATACTATTATGCAGATACCAAGATTTTTTTGTATATTGCTTTCAGTTGCATGCAAATAGCTCAAAAGCCTTGCTCCAAATCTGGAGAGATTCCAGGATGTGGGTTTTTGTTTTGTTTTTAGAATAGTTTTGGTCTTGTGTTGTGCAGGAAGATGGCATTGTGAGCAAGGATGAGGATTTTTAAATCTGAATTAACTGGCATTACTCTGGGCTCTGATGCTTACTTGCTGAATGATCTTAAGCAGACCATCATTCTCTTCATACCTGCATTGTGATATCCTTGTGTCTTGCCAGGTTGCCATGAGACATAACTTCTTCTGTTTTAGACTTGACTGATTCGTTTGATCTGAGAGCGAGCTGTTTTTCAAGTGACCATGTGAAAGACTGCTCCAGAGGTCATACATGGAACGTTGCGGAATTTGACGTTGATTAATCCCAGGTATTGATGGATGAGACTCAAAAGCTTATCCTGTAATTATTTTTAGAGGTGCTTAAAAGGTGACTTGTTGATCACCATTTATAATTAGCTATATAGAGAACATTTGGCAATAGCATTTTTCAGTCTAGAAACAGTAAGTCAGGCCCAGGCTCTGCGAGTTGAAACTTGGCAGATGAAACACAAGGTCTAAAGTGAAAGGCAGTCTGCTGCTGGAAATCTTTAAATTAAATGAGATGCCTATTGAAAAGTTATATTCTACTTCAGGCAGGAATTAATTTATGGCAATCTTGTGGCTTGTGCTATGCATGAGGTCAGACTAGCTGATTAGTACAACCCTGTCAGCTTTATACTTCATAAGGTTTTCTATCAGATTTGTGAGTATAAGTCTTACTGAGGCCAGTGGAAGCCAAATAAACCTGAGGCCAGAGTTTTACATGCCACCTTTCACATCCTTTATGCTTCCAAGCCTTGTTGCCCAGCTAACGCATGGAAATATCCTCCTATGTTGCTTTTATCTTGTTATTCCTGCATGGTTATCACTTAGCTTGCTACCAATCTGCAACACTTTCCTCATGTGTCTTAAAATTGTGGGATGTTTCTTCGTTTGTTTTGCTTGTTTTCTTGAAATGGGTTTTGAAAAGTGAGAAAGTCTGAGCAGATCTAAGAGGCAGCATATCAGGGTATGGACACAGTTGGATATTTCTGCTCTGCTGCCCCTTTGGCAATCATTGATATAGGGCATTCATATGTATTTGTATTTATGTTGTTCTATTTTTTCTCCCCAAGCTTTGTAGCATTCAAAATTGGTCAGCAAAAGGAGGGTCTTTGACTGCTGAGTTGCTCCCCATCCTGTGTCAGATAGAGATTGCCTTTTAGTTTCCTCCCTGTATGTTATGGCACAAGGCAATTGACCCGGTGGGTCTTGTTTTTTCTGTCTCCTGGTGTGTGCCACACTACCTGTTCAGAGTGGATGATGCAGCTCAGGAGTAGAGTAGAACTTCCTTATTCTTGACCAAACTAGCAGCTAAATGATTGCTACTGCTGCAGGACTGCAGCTGGTAATAAGCTATGGGTGGTGAAGCTGGAGAGGACAATCACTAGGCTGCCTGAGGGAGTTTTTTCAGAAAACATTAGATCTTGGTAATTGTTCATCTCCCTTACTGACACTGGTGGTTAGACTTTCAAAAGAGCTCAGAATGTCTCATGCAAGTTTTTCCATTAAGATTTGCCCATTGAAAAGATCCGTTCTCAGAATTGCCAAATTTTGAAGAAAATGCAGATTTCCCCAAAAGTTTCCACATTCTTATTAAAACCGGATATTACAAAATTTGTTATAAGTCATGCCAGAAACATGTATGTATTTGTAATTATTTATTTTTTTTTTAATGCTGCTGAATGCTATGCAATCAATGGTGATAAATGTGTCTAAATTTTTTTCTTTATTATAGTTTATTTTTTCCTTTTCCTTTTCCTTTTCCTTTTCCTTTCAGTAAAAGGGAAAAATATTGGTGAAAGGGGAAATGTCTTTTTTTCATTCAAAAAAATCTCAAAAGACATCCCCAACACTAGAATAGCTTGCCTTTTTTTTCCAAAATGAATTTTCTTTTTGTTTTTTTTTTCAAGACAGTTCTTTTAACCAGCTCTGTTCAATAACTTGCATTCTTTTTTGATATTTGGTTGCTGTCTTTCATTGAAATGAAAACTAAATACTTTCGTGAAAATCTGCTCTTGAAAGGAAGAGCCAAAATCTCTTTAAATTCTAATTATTGAAACTCAAGTGTGCCTTGTGCATGCAAGTGAAGTTTGCAGATTATACGTCTAACACTCTTTTCAAGAAGTAGTGGGGAAGAATGCTAGGCTGCAGAGCAGACTTATAAGATCAGTGCATTTAGAGAAAGGATTTCCTGCATTTCCTCTAAATAGTAAAATGTTCCTTTTATGGCATGCAGTCAAACGGAAAAAGTATCAACTAATTGAGATATTCTCTTCAATTAATCCCTGTTTTGAATGAAAGCCTTGAAAGGCCACATATGCCTTGGAGAGGCCAGTATAGCTGTCTTTGCAGCCATCACTTTGGGTAAGCCTTTAGAACTGTTTACCAAATTCTTCTTACTCTTCAAGGACTAACTCCATGCAACTACAACTTGGATGTGGCTGGATAAGCTCAGCTACTGCATGGAATAGGCCTGGCCCCAAGGGATGTTGGGCAATGTTGCGTGAAGTAACCTTACTCGCAGCATCTCCTGAGTCTAGCCTGGCAGGTGAGTGTCCTGAAGAGACCAAGCAGCTGTATAGTAAACATTGCCTGAAGACAGGGAGAACACCCAGCTTGTCGTCCTTGGGTGCTGCGTTGTTTTTCTGGCATAGGGTTGCAGGCAGTTCTATTTTAGGATAACCTGAAATGTAAGGGTTGCTTTTGGTTTTCCCCTATTTTTTTATGGCTTTTGAGATAAAAATCAAGCTGTCTTAAGGGGAAGTCCTTCTGATTTTGAAAACTGTAAAAAAGACATTACCAAAGGACTCTATCAGAGGCTTATCTGATAGATAATGTATGCAGTGCAGGAGGGTGGCAAGGCAGGGCCACGTGTATGCTCACTTAGCATGTGATATTTTGGCAAACAGGAGAGTGTGTTTGATTTAAGGACTCTGTAGGGAGTGTCTTTATCTGCAGCACTGGTGCATTGGTGTGGGAGTTAATAACCTTTCCTTCAGACCTAGGAAGCTAGGAAGAGGTGTGCAGTAGCTGGTGTGCTTCGGGAGAGCCACAGGCAAAAAAAAATGTAGTTAGAAAGTAGTATAGGAGGCAGAGTGTGAAGGAGTGAAGATGAGCTGCTTGCCACTGGATAACTCTCATTGTCAGCATCATGGTCCCTCTAGCCAGGTTTCTGTGGAGACAGTCTCTAATACATAAACTGTCAGATGTTTGGGGAACTGCATGCTGACGAGCAGGAAATCATTCAAATTCCTTATCTTCCACACAACAGGCTCAGGACAAATCCTGCCAAGATAGCTTGCACCCAGGCCTCAGGGAACAGGGCTCGACCTCTGAGAAAGGGATTTATCTGGGGCTTTGCTTACAAAAAAATGAATTCAACTACTTTCTAAGCATCTGCCCTGAAAAGCTTCCAAAGGGCAAATACTAGGTGGCAGCGGTTAGCAGTCGTGCTGTGGCTAGAAACCCACCTCATTCCCACAGACATCAGTGGTCAAACTTCCGCTGACTTCAGTGCAAGCAGCTGAGACATAAAAAGGGAAAAATTCTGCAAAGCCCTAAACTTCTGGAGAACCCTAATCCAAACTCAGGGTGGTGCTTTGTTTTGTTTTGATCATCACCAGTTACGAAGACTTAAGCAGGGAAGTAATGAAACTGTAGACTAGAATGTCTAGGGAATGTCTTGGAGCAAGCCAGTGCAATAGGAATGGTCTTACCTTACCTGGTAAGGGAACAAGTAGGTGTACAAGTCCATTGTGTTTGTCACTGTCACTGCCTGTGTTAATGCAGGGACAGTGTCTTTGTTGTGGATAGTACTAGAACCGGGAAACAGTAGTTTGATAAGCACTACTAGACAGGAGCTTCTCTTTAAGGCTGCTTTACTGCTATTAAATTGTTTGGGGATTCACAGCTTCTAATTGTGTTGTCATTAGTATTTGTTTTGATAAAGGATGGGGCCATTGCCTAATGCAGTGGAGTAATTATATGTGAGGCCTTCTGCAAATATGAGCCTTTTTTTAGCTGCCTGATACCCTGGCTGTGAATTTTTGTGCGGTGAGAACCTATAAAGAGTTTGCTCATGGGAAAATGTATTGGTGTTTTTATTTCTAACACAGCTTCTAACATCTATTCTATGCATGATTCTTTGTTTCACAGCTTCTTCTTGTCTGTCGTTAGCAGACATTGGCACAAAGGAGAATTTCTGCAATATTCTGTTGTCATGCAGCACAGTCTAGATCTGAACACAGGAGTAAGTTCCCTAAGTGCTTACACAGAGCTGTAAATGTTGGTAAGGGGACCTACCTAGTAAGATGACTTTTGAGAAATTTGACTCTTTGCTTAAGAAAGGTGAACTCTTTCAGTGGTGCCCAGTGACAGGACAAGAGATAACAAACAGAAGTTGAAGCACTGGAAATTCCATCTGAACATAAGGAACCTTTTTACTATGAGAGTGTCTGAACACTTGCACAGGCTGCCCAGAGAAGCTGTGGCTACATCCTTGGAATTCTTCAAACCCCAAATTGACATGGTCCTGAATAATTTGTCCTAGGTGACCCTGCTTGAGTAGGGGAATTGGGCTAGACAATCTGGAGAGGCCGCTTCCAAGTTCAACTCCTGAGATCAGTATTGCAGCATGTTCTTAAGAACTGGCTACCTGCCTGGCCTAGCCTTATCTCAAAAGGAGCAGCAGGAGTCATGAGGATTTATTGTTATATCTAGACTGTGAACCACTTCCTAGTGCTTTTGCTTTCCTCAGCTCCATAAGGTGTGTGGTGTATGTCTCATGGCTTTTGACCATGTGACATTTTTCAGCATGTGGCTTCTGGGGTCAGGAAGTTGGGCCTTCCCTCAAAAAGATTTTTGTTAGTATAGATTTCTTCTAAGTGTCCTCCTTAATCCCTCTTGCAGATGAAAACTGTACCTTTTTCTTAAAGGGGATATTTTGAGTCATCATTTCACACTTTTCTTCCTCTCTTTTTTTCTTTCCTCTACTAGTTGCTCAGAACTCGTTTGTCAACTTCTGAATGAAAGGTGCATCATGGCTCACCCTACCACTACCCTGCTCCAAGAGTTGTTTGCTCTGCCTCTTAAGGAAAACCTGTCAGATCCTTCTTGTTAGTTTGGGGGTTGTTTGGTTTTAGTTTTAGAGTGTTTGCAAAGTAAGAAAACTCTCTTTATAAATGTGTCAAAGAAGCACTGTTCCTTGAGAAAGGCACAAATTTTCTTCAGTGAGGCTGAAGGCAATGTTTTAACTTTTTATCTTCTCTTCAACATTTTTCCCTCTGCCACCCCTCAATTCTTCCATGTGTTTCATAGAGATCAGCCTCCAATGCCTGGTAAAAGAATGTGGACTTGTAAATTGTTCCACCTTTCAGTCATGGACAGAATAAAATGTGTGGATTGTGATTCTAATGTCCTCTTAATGGAAAAACATGGATTGAAGCATAAAATGAATCATTGGAGCCTTATGAGATGGGGCTCTTTGTGGGATGTAACACCTGAAGGAACCCTGACCTTTGTTTCATCTAACTGAGGCTTTGAGGGGACCAAGACGCTCCAGCTGTTCCACTGATCTTGTTTCAAAACTCTCAAGTTGCAATCCTACTAACTTTTGGATCTAATGAGCTAAAGCAGTTAGTCACCTTTGCAGCTTCATACACATCCCCTCCCCACTTAGTACTTGGGAAGCAGCACTGATGAAGGAAGGTGTGGTGGAGCACAGCCAAGCAGGAGAGGACTGGATGCAGAGGGATGTACATAAACATCGTTATGCTTTTCTGCACTGGGTAAATTCTATTTTCTTTCAGTAGTATTGAGATGCAGGTGGTATGGAGAGGGAAAAAGAGGCCTGGACCTTTGAGTGGGACTTGTTTAAGGAAAATTTTAGCACTGTGACCCTACTGGGGTTGTGTGTCCAAAATGCTGGAGGAGAGCCATAAAACAAATGGGGATAAAATAAACTTGCTGTACATGTTTTCATATTTATGTCCCCAGCTACTTTTGGTGTGTTTATCAAAACATTGTGGGCTTTTGGGTATGTCTGATGGTGGGAATGAGAATCAGGAAGTGAGACAAATATATATAGATATGTGGACCGTAATAAACCTTTGTTTTAGGCCCTCTATCTTTAAGTCTCCATGCTGAAGTTCTTCCTTGACTGGAAGAACATAGGAAAGAGGTGTTGCAAAAAGCTGTGCTCTCAATGTTCTAATAAAATTAGTGGAAGGGAATTCCTTCTGTTAGAATATTTCTGAGATGGATTGCAAATCCGTTTGCATTATGTAGAGGGGACAGAAAACTTGAACTAAGGGGATATTTGTTACAAGAGCAATCAGAGATGTTTAAAAGGGGGCAGAAGTCTGTACTGAGGCTGATTTGTTATTTTCAGGTCGTGAAGGAAAGAAGAGTTTCATGGAAGTTGTGTGGTTTTCTCTTTCAGAATTGCAGTGGGGGTGGCGTGTGCTTGGTTTTGAGAGCCCGGAAACACTGTGTAGAAACACCTTGTACTGAAGACCAGGGATATATTACCAAAGCAGTGAAAGAAGCTTAGTATTTTGACTCACTTCAATAGTTGAAGTTCAAGTACATGTTCTTCCAGCCAAAACAGTTATCATTTTTAACAGGTTTATTCACAAGTTGCTTGTGAGAAATCAGCTGACAGGCAGAACAGCAGGACGTTGTTTTACTCTTCACCAACTGTCTAACAGTGCCTAGGGTTGTGGATGCCTGCATGTTATTTGTAGACGGCTGATGCTAAACAGCTTATATGGGGCTATTGAGTGGCTCCTGAATGTTAGTGTGCTGGCATTAGCTTATTTCCATGGGGTTGTCTCAGAAGTGATAGGCAGGTGAGTACCAAAGATAGAGCTAGTGAAGAGAATCCGTAAATGGAAGGAAAAGAAACAAAATATTTCTTTGAAGCAAACTAACAGGCATGCAGAACAGTGGCATATCCTAACAAGTCCTTCCATCAGTATGGGCAAAAAGTTTGCTTTCTCCTTTGTGTCTTGTGTTAATTGTACCCTCCAGAGCCAGTGCTGCTTAGCTCCTGCTGCTCTGTGATACATTCAAAATCTACGGGTGAGCATGAACAGTGAACAGACCACATCTAGGTCTTTGCTGATGGTGGTAATGGGAGTGCAGGATGGGGAGACTGAAGGTTGTTGCAGAGCAGTCCATGATGCACAACTCTGCATTCTGGCATTGGCTGGTAAAGGTGCAGAGGCTCTGCTCAGATCCCAGAGAGAAAGAAAAGCTGCTTTGACTTTATGCACAGCTTGAGCGCATCTTCTGCTTAGTGGTATCAGAAGCAGTGACAACTCTGCCCTCAATTCTTTCTAATTTGAAGCAAACTGTTTGAGCTGTTCTAAAGAGCATTTTCCTGGGCAAGGAAAATTTAAGGGGAAGCATGGAAGTGTAGCTGAAATATAAAAATACTACTGACATATAGCATATGTTGCTCTTCTGAATTTGTAGTCAAGAGGCACTCATAGAGTTAGGAGTAAGATGAAAAGCTAAGCCTGTTTTGAGTACATCCAGCTTGGCAGGAGCTCTGTGCAACTCTGACCGAATACATGTATGCTTTCTTGTCCAGTGTGAGGTATTACCTTCAATTTAGAGTTAACTTTTTGTCTCACTGTTCTGTCAGCCTCTTCAAGAACACTCTTTTAAAGCCCAAATGAAAAGGTGTGTTATCTTCAATCTAACCATTCATTTTAAAAATCAATTATTAAAAAGAGAAAGTTCCTCTATCAATTCTGCTGCCAACACCATCAGATTTAAATGATAGGAATTGCAGAAGTGAATGCAGTTTTTCATATGGGCCCCTACTGAAGTTTGTATATGACTTGGAATACATTTAACAGGAGTCAGGAAATCATGATTTGGATGCTCTGGATACTTTGGATTGACTTTGCTAAATTCAGCTCAAAAGGCCTTGGAGAAAATGAAATATTTTGGGAGGTAAAAAAAAAAAATCTCTGGTGCCTACCTGGCACAATTTCAGTAAGGACCATTTCATCAGAAATTGACTGAGTCTGAGTTCTGCTTGAAAGAGTTATTCTCTTGTTGTACAAGGTTATGTGTTTCCATCAGAATTAATAGTGGTCTGTTACACCCATGGAGAGGAAATAATATAGGGAACGTATGTTGTTTGCTCATGTGAGGAATAAAAGGCTCTTGTAAGGTCTCCATAACTTAATTTGAATAGTATGTTCACCCTGAAATTACTGCCTTGATAAGATGAACAGAATTTTGAATATACCTTCCACTGAAGAGAAGAATAAAATTATTCTCTTTTTTTCTTTAATCCTTTTCTTTCTCTTGCTACAGACTTTGCCTGCATAAATATGATCTTTGAGGGATTCCCTGGCAAAAAAAGGTCTGAAATACTTTGCTTTACAGAATATAAGACCCACAGTGTCTGACAAGAAAGAGATTTCCTCTGGAGCAACCTCAGCCTAAATATTTGAAGAGCTGAATACAAAGACATAAATTTATTTTCTTGACTGAACTATTGGCTCATTGACTCACTGGCATTACCTCCACACCAAGATCCTTCCACAGCATGCGACTTGCTATGATACACCCACAGAACACAGCATTCTTCCAGATAGAAAAGTGATCTTTCCTCTTCCCTTTTGCTCTAGTTCCCATGATAAGTGGTTTACCTCTCTTCAATTATTTAGTAACTCAAGCTCAAATTTTGATCCTTAGAGAGGCTCCTTCCAACTTTGAGAAATGCTTTCTTTGGTCCGGAGTGCTCAGTTAGAAGGCGCAGAGTGATTTCATTTCCAAGATACTGTAAGTGTTGGATTCTCTCTATCAAATGAACAAGGCAAAACTGCTTCTCAAGGTGGATTCAATCATAGCTTTAAAGTGGGGTTTTTGTGGGGTTTTGTTTTGTTTTTATTTGGACATCCTCTTTTGCAAAGAGGTTTCTGAGGTGCTGTTAAAATCACTCTCTTGAAGGGCACTTCTACTATGAACAGCTTTCTGGGAAATGGATGACTTGGTGGTCACAGTGCTGAGATTTGACGAATGTGAACTGTTTGCCATGTCGTCATAATATTGCAATTTAAGTGGAGATCAATTCTTACTGTAGAAGTATTCCAGAGATGCAGGAAATGTGTCCTGCAGTATTGATATGGATACGAAATATACTCTGGGAATTAAGGAGAGGTGGTGCTGCTATTAGTAGGCCCTGTAGGAGATGAATTGTTTCCTTATCATGCATGACCTCTTAAAAATGTAGAAAATTTTTGCCTGTGTTTGAAATCTCAGCATGAACAGGATAGTCTAAGACCTTGTGGACTTGCTCTTGTCTAAAGAACTGTTCTATTTTTTCTTGGAAGCAAAACAATGCTCCTTAAACCTACTTCCCACACCAACTCCTGTCTCTAGATGTGCATTTCTTAATTGTTTTAGTTCTGGGGTTATCCCAGTGGAGCTTTTTGTGATTAATGGCTGATAACAGCGTAAACCCAGCAGTAAGAACATTTCTTGAGCAGTAGCCATGCTTCTTTCAGTCTGTGTTTGACTGATGTTAGGGTATGGACAGAACAAGCACTAGGGAAGAGTTCACCCAGAAGAGCATCTCTCTGGTATGGGCTCAGCGTTTGCTTTATACATCTGCTTGTTTTTCTTCTTTTTCAGAGGTTTGGAGGTGGGTTCTTTTCTCTGTACAATTTTACCTGTTTTAAGCATTCACTACTGTGGTGTGATAGACCCTTTGCTTGTAATATGAATGACTGAGGGGAGGAAGTAAAACATGAGGATTCCATAGTATTAGTGCCATTTACTGGTCCAACAACCAACAGTTTAAACTTAGTGGCAGCTTGTATCAAAATTGTAGGATTACATGTAAAGTATTTTTATTTTGATTTGCCATCCAGACCACATACATAGTTGGTCTTGATGTTTCAGCGCTTCTGACATTTTGCAGTTCCCACTTATTTTGCTGGAAGATAATGCAAAGGTTGTATGAAAATTGAGAGTGCTTCTTTGTTCAAATGAGTTTCTGGACAGGGAGAGGGGCAAATGCTGCTACTTTTTGTTCCTGGAAGGATTTTGGTACTGGTTGGCTGTGTTTTCAGCTAGTAGTAAATGTGGATAACAGCAATTTCAGCCTTTCTTGCAATGGGAGATATTTTTGCATAATATTTATTTTTCCTGTAAATATTTCTGCCTGACCAGGGCAGCAGCGCCAAGACCTCAACTTGTGCGAGGCAATATATGACTGCTTACTGTCTCTATTTTTATTTACTCCATCCATAAATTTAAGGTATAAGATGAGCAAAAATTTATGATTTAAGTAATTTATGATTTAAATACACTTCCAAAGGGTGAGACAAAACAAACTGTGGGAGGTGATGATTTGGATAAAATCCTCTACAACCTATCAAATAAGTCAGTGCTGTACAAAACAAGAAGAAGCAGTGAAACTGGTACATGTTCTACAACGACATATATCCCTGGATATAGTAATAACGTTTGCAGCCCTAAGAAGATAAATATGTTCCTTCACTGATAGAGGGTAGACTTCTGTTCTATTTGTATACAAAGGGCCTTCTTTTTGAATCCTGTCTGAGGACTATGTATCCAGATCAAGTGGCTGTTTAGAAGCAAGGTTGGGTTTTTAATTTTTTCCCAGTTGTGTGCAGCTGTGGTGGGGAGCTGCGGGAATTTTATAGTGCAATCTGTTTTTCTGTGGAGTGTGTTCCAATCTTTGTCAACAAGCTACAAGCAGACTGGACTCAGAAGCTGGAAGAACTTGCTCTGTCTTCAGGCAGGCTATTAACTTGCTGTAGTTACTTGGAAGACTGGAAATGACTACCCAAACATTTGCTGTATGCAGCTTCTCTGCAGTTTTCTTTGGATATCTGAGCATGCATTTAAAATGACCAGTCCTTTGGAGAGGACAGTTTGTTGGTCAGTTACAGTTCTAGGAAATCTTCGATACACTTCAGTACTTAAACTTTTCTTAATTGTGAGACTTAAAGGACCTTAATGCGGACATGACCTTTTTCCATGAGGATCTGGAAGACTAGAACTACTAGCTATTGGCAGTCCAAAGACAGCAGGAGATAGGGTTGGTAGCAATTGTCACAGGCACCACACCCTTGTGTATTATACACTCTAGAACCACATGGATATGCATGGCTTTGTAGAGAAGATCCTTGCATTTGGGTATTTTAGGGGAGTCCTCGCTGTCCCTCCTTTTACTCCACTCTTTTCAACATCACACTGTTGGCCAAAAGCACCCACTGACCATGCAAGGAAAGTGGCTGGTTCTACGTAGCACTTTCTTTTCACATCCTCATAACTGATCACTACCTCGGGCACTGAGAGCATCAGCTCTGTAGAATTTGACCTAAATATAGCTGAGGCCTTGTTCACTTTAACGCAATGAAACACTTACTGCTTTAGGTTTTGGGGCTATTAAGTCATGGCTCTGAAACCAGCTTTCAGTGTTGGTGTAAAGTCTCCTCCTGTAAATATTGCACCAGCCAAAAAATATATTTTATCTGGATGCTACTTAAAAATACACACAGAAAACAACCCGAAATCTTTGAGCAAAACTCTTTCCAAATATCCATTCTTCATGAAGACACGTTAGGTTAAAAGTTCAACAGTTTCACCAAGTTGTTGGCTTGGAGTTCAAACCTACTTGCGTAATGTTGAGGTTTCAGAGCATTGAACCCCGAGTATCCCTGGTCAGAACATTGACTAAAAATAATGCTGGAATGAAATATGACCTTTTCTTAACTTGATTTTCTATAGTGATTTTTTTTTTTTAACTGCCAAATTGACAGCTCTGCAATCTGAGTAGTTTAAAAATAGGTATATAAAATCAGTGACACTTTGACCTTGTCCATGTCTTGACCTATGGAAACCATCTATGGAAACATCACATAGTGGCCCTGATCAGAGTGTTAGAATAGAAATCAATTTTTTTATGCTATGATGATGTTAGACAACAGATGAAATATTCTTCTACTAATTGTCTGAATAAGAGAACTGCATTTCACATGGAAATGAGCTGGAGTTTGGGAAGATGTAATTGGACCATTACCATTTGTTTGTTTTTCTTGGAGCACACAGGCAGCTCTTACCAAGTATTTCTCTCTCAGTAGAGGCACTCTAATGCCCTTAGTTGCTTATTTTGTCTGGAAAATTCAGGCACCCAGGATAATGATGACAACCATGACAACATTTTGACTCCCAAATCCCTTGGCAAAATAGTTACATCATGTCTGGAAATAATTGGGCAATGACAGAATGGAAAAATTACAATGACTCAAACACGATAGGGACGCTCTTAGTAATGGGGGTTTGTTAGTTCATTCTTCTGACATAGCAGTTTATTAGTGCTACTGGGAAACTATGGATTGACTTCCTTTGTAACTAAACCCCACTTTCCCAATAGAAATATTGCAGAGATTTTAAGCTCCCAGACCAAGCTTTAGTACTGATCTAAAGCACTAATCTGCTTTACTAATATTCCTGATCTTTCAGTGTAGAGGATTGGGCGGGACACCTTGTTCTCCAGATCACTCAATTGTTGGCTTCTTTCTTAAGGTGATCAAAGACTTTGCTCTGGGGTGTGGATGTCTCATCCTTGGGAGTTGATTATAGATAGAACTGACAGACATTATTGATTAAAGCGAGTTTCATACCAATGACTTTAAAGGTATTTCATACCGTAAGACCTGTAAAAGGCACAGGACTTCATCTTCCTGTAGCAGAAAATAGTCTTCTGCATTGAAACTGAAAGAGTGATGTGCTCATTCTGGCTGTCAAGTTTATGTCTGCTTGACTGATGTTATCATGGTCATTATCATTAATGAAGATTAAAATCTTCGTTCTGTGATTTTTTTTTTATATTGAATAAAGGCTTAATCTCATACTCCAGCTTCCAAGCCACTTTTTTTTTCCTTTTTTTCTTTTTTTTTTCCCTGTGAAATTGCATCACATTGTTGTACCAATCACCAAAAGAAAGTAAAGAAAATTGAGAGTCTAACTTGGGCTCTGCTGTAGCTTCTGGAAAACACAGTTCAGACACAGCTGAGCAGCACAGACACAAACTGGGATTATAGTCTTGTCCTGGATTCATGGCCCTAGGATTACAGTATATTCTTGGCAAGACATAAAAATAACATTTTTAGGTTCTCAACTCTTTCAAAAGTAAAATCTAGGCCTTATAGACAGTGTTTGAAAAGACTTGCTGCTGCATGGTTTATCCTCAGTCAGAACTGGGTCTTGGGGTGGCATTTCTGGGATTTGTGGGATTGTTTGCCTATGTTTGCTTTTATGTAGTGTTTTTCCTACTGGCTCTTACAGTTTGTCCCAGCAATTTGATCCAGAATGACATAACAAACCAACCCATCCAATGAAGCTAACGGTGTGGTAGGGGAAATCACTGCATAAATGCCGTTATTTTTAAAGCATATATTCATCCATGTTGGATTTATGGACACAGCTAAGTGCTGCCTCTACAGCAGCATCGTTACTGCGGTGTGAACCTGTTGTGCCCTGGCCAGATTCCAGCCAGGTGATCACTTTTTTGATGGCCTACCGTTTTTATTTCTGTTTGTGTAGTACCACAGTCTACTTGACACTGTAAAATAACTGGTTTAAGCAGGGAATTGAGACCCTACACTGGAGAATCTACAACCTCAGTGCCGCAGGTAGGACAATAAAGTAAAATACAACAAAAATAAAACATACACAAAGTGTGGTGCAGTATTTACAGCTTGTGTCATGCATTAGATGTCTCCTTAGAAGTATTTTTCTCTTCAATATCTCCTTAAAAATAGTTTTGCAGTTTGAGGCATACAAGGTGGCTGCAAGAAGCCATTTCAAATCTAATGGTTGTCATGGAAGAAAATGGGGATATTGCAGTGAAACAGTGAAAAAAGTAGAGAATGAAACTAAAACTGGTAGAAAATATCGAAAGGGAGAACTAAGACTATGAAGGAGAAACTTTTTTTTTTTTGATAGAAAGGAATGGGTACTCTTTAGTGAGGTATATGAAGACAACAAATGTGGTTTGTGGTGAGGAAGACAAGAAAATTGGTAGCAGTGATTTCGGATTGAGAAGAAAGTGGAGGGTGTCGGTAGGTGTTACTGAAACTGCAATGCTCTAACACTGGAGAACTTGGAAGTGGTATGGGGGTGTGGGGTGTGGGTGAGGAAAGGACAGAACTCCTAGAAAGGTTGATTATACATAGGCAGTCCTGTTCACTCCATCACTGTGGTGGTTTGATCTCTTGGCAAGCATGCCTAAGTTTGGAATAGTCAAATAAGGATGCAAATAATCTGTGGTACAATGACCGAGGAGATGAATGATACAGGTATTCTGGATAAACACTTAGGTTGTGAATTTTGCTAGTTTTGTTTGTAGTCTAAACTGTGGTGGTCACGTCGCCCTTCAGAAATGTTAAATATTTACTTGTATCTAAATGAGATGCAGGATTATAATTAAGAATCAGAATTTGGTGTCCAGGAGGACAGATTAGTTTTGACCCTAATAATTTCTGTGCAGAGTGATAGTTACAGGAAACTAATACATCTGCAAAAAATGTAACAACTTCTAAGCAGGTAAAAGAGTGAATGGATTGTTTGATCAGCTCAATTGAATAGAAAAAATATAAATCTGTACTTGATTAAAATGTGGGAAAAAAAGTGTAAAGAAATAATAAATTATCACTAGCCACATTCATGACACTGACTTTAGCTGCTTTGCTGCTCACTTCACTTTATATTTTGAATCTTGACTGCTCTTTTTAAATTCTTTTCCTTTGAATACAGTTTGAATAGATTAATGGATTAGGAGGGACACAAGGAACTTGCTGGCATTGTTTGGCTTAGTTTTTGGTTTTGTTTGTTTGTTTTTCTGTAGAGTTTTTCCCCCCTCATTCACAGAGAAAGTGTTGCAGATAACCTTTCAGAAGGGCAAGATCTTGTGCAGTTCTTTAGCTTTTTTTTTTTGTCATTGTTGAGTGTTAATAAGTTGGTATCAGGTAAGACATATTGGATTTGTGGGCATTAACAGACTAACATTAGCAATCATTAGTCACCCAGCACATCCTGAGCATCCTTGAAGTGTTAAAAATAAAGGGATTTTTGACAGACACGTTGCATTAAGTAGGTTCATGGCTATAGTTCTACCTGAGAGCTTTCAAATGGTCTTTGCCTTTTCTCTTAGTTCAGGACATATTTCCAAGCCAAAGAAATTTATAAAAAATAAATACTGATAATATATAATACCATGTATGTAACAGGAGACAATCTTTAGGTCTGTGAAATGCTTTGAAATTACCAACCATCTCAGTTTTAATGGAAAGGTGTATGAAACAGACCAGAGCTGAGTGCCTGAGCTGTCTTACAAAGTCCTTTTAACCACCAAGAGATTTGCACTCTTGTTTCAATGTGTTGTGGGAGGAAAAAAATCCATGGGCTGGCTTCAAAATGCACAGCGTGTTTCAAGCTACCCTTTCTCCTGTGGTGGAACTGTTAAATGTGGGCTGTGGCTCACTGGGACTGAGTGGCCGATGCTGCGTAGGACCCCGTTTGTTTTCCAAGTTTGCCAGGGTCCTGTGCATTGCTGCATTGCTGCACAGGACCCTGCTTGTTTCCAGATCACTTTCCAGTGATCTGTTGATCTGTTTTGGGTCCGGTGCCTTCCTGTTGACCATAGCAGACAAGTGTGATCTTCAGGAAGCATTACCCTCCCTGAAAAAAAGAGATTTTAACTTTGTAGGTTTTAAATAGTCAGGGTTTTTGTCACTCTTTTGTGCCCTGGAGACCAAGAAGCTCCTTAGTATGGTGACAAATTCAAGCCAAAGGAGTTGGGTTACTATTACAGATGCAACAAATGGATTGCTTATCTGCTTCCCGTCCCCATCCCCCATGCTGCAATTGCCTTGTAGTTCATCTGACATCTGTTACATTACATGTGACATACATGGAAAATTCCCGTGGCAATTGGAACATGTGGCAAAGTTCATGGTTTGACCATCTCTGAACTGAAGAAGCAACGTGGTCCAGGGAACTGAGCACAGGATCTGTATGAAGGTCTTTAGCTTTACCCAGGGTATATATTTGGACAGTTTTGAGCATGATGCTTGTTTTCTCTGTTTCATCATCAGTAAGTGACAATGAAGACAGCTGTTTTAATACCATGATGTTCTTGTGGTTTATAACTTAGTAGTTGAATAATATAGAGATTTAACTTGATGGTGGGGGTTGTGGGTGAGTTTGTTTATGTTTCAAACTAGTCTGAATTCAAGTATTTAAGTTTCTTTCTACTTCTGTGATCACACATTACATTTTATGTTTAGTCCTGCCATAGAGAAAGGTAGATTTACAGGGAAATGGAAATTGTTAACTTTGATTCCTTTCCTATTAGCACAAGCCAGTGTGGGCAGTGATTCTTCATCATATATTTAGTCTCATGCTTCCCACTCAGGTGAGAGCTATGGCTCCATCACTGACATTGTGTGTCTGTTGATGATCAGTGGAGATTCAGCTCTGGAAGTGTTTTCTGTTAATGCTGCCTTATGTTGCAAATGATTTTTGCTGGGCTGTGGGTGTTTAGTTCACCCACTGAGTTCTCATTCTTCCCTTTTTCCAAAGGTGGTGATACAAAAGTAGTTCTCTCTATTTTAGTTACGGTTGTGCTCTGGCTGTTCACTGTGTTGAAGGACAGAACAGTGAGGCAAAAACTACAATAATCAGCTCTCCTGCATAGGAAAGCTGCTGGCATAGCAGTTGTTTCAGGTGTTTCACTGTTTGTGGAACATTGGTTAGTTAGCATATGTTGGCATGAAAATTATTATTTCTGAGATGAGAATGAAGAGTGAAACTGAAGCAGCAATTTAGAAAGCAATTGAAAGAGGATCTTCATGTAGTGAGCATGGGTCCCATCCCACGTAGCTAAAACTTTTGATAAGACTTGGAGAAATTATATTAGCCTAATTATGTTTGGTCACTGGGCCAAATGGTTTCGAAATGAACACGTACGCCCTGTCAGAGGAAGGGGACGTTTAATGTTATAATTAGACCTTGGGCAAAGTTCCTGTGGCTCCTGACCTGAGCCGAACCACAGATGGGGCTGGAAAGCAGGAGAGGGAGCGCTGCGAGGAGCGGGTGTGTAGTTAGCTGCTGAAACGAACAGCGACTTGTTTGTGTTCTGCAAAAGAGCAAAACAGTAGAACTGAGAAGAGCTGCAGGAGAGAGTGATGTGTAACAGTGGGATTCTCCCCAGAGAGAGATTTCCCGCTGATTCTCCCTAGGGGTATATATAGATAATTTTACACGTTTCATTTTTACTTGCGAGAAGTTGAAAGGCAATAGAGCTTTTATTAGAATAAAAAAACACCACCTTTAGTTATGTTTATAAATTTTTATGCCAGCTTTGCTATCAGTTACTACTCAGTAAAGTGAAAAGTGCTCTTTTCTTCATTTTCTTTGTTGCCTCTCCCACCTGCCCCATTATTTGGAAGCAGTTTTCCCCCAGAATTGATTCTTAATAAAGGAAAGTCGAAAGAGAGAAAGAAAAGAAAAATATTATTAACTTGGAGTTTATTAGAAAATATTTATTTTGTTAAAAACTAGGACCACCAACAAAAATCAAAGAGTTGTAATTAGTTCTTAAATAGCATGAACAGTGCAATTTAAGTAGATGTCCTACTGAACCTTTTAACTGGCAGGCTTAACCTCTAGAGAGACAGTGCTCCCACTTGGAAATATAATTTCTTCATTCAGTGATTCAATTCTAAAATGCCTGTGCTGGATTTCTCTCCAAAAGTCCTCAATTGTTCTAATTTGAAAGCATATAGACTCCTCACCTGTCTACAGTTACAGTGTTGTAGCAATACATTTTGCTCCTTTGTGCCAGTATAAATTCCTTGCATGCTGCTGCTAGATGGACCCGGAAAATGCCAGTGTTGAGAGTATGAGTTGTGTGACAGAATGGTGCTTTGTGAAAGCGAGGCAAGATTTCTGTTCATGTGAGCTCTGCACACTTTTGCAGAATAGTAAAAGCTGAGGAGCTGTGAGTCTCTCATGCCAGGATCCCATGGAACTGCTGATTCTCTGAAAACATCACAGTAGCAAACACTAGCTGGTGTATTTCTCAGTATTATGGATGAAGGAGGCCTGGAGACAGACTGTTCCTCTTAGAGGAAGCTACTTAAGATGAAAGCTGAGTGATGAAATGTCAATGCAGGACAACCTGTGGTGGACTAAGCTGGGCAGTAACCCATAGAAAATGCTGACCTTCACATAGGAGTCATTTCCTGGTAAGGTACCTCTTTTGGAGGAGTTTGTACCAAAGTATTGACCTGAGCTCATAAAGAGAAATATTATGATCCTACCACTTCAATGTCTCGGCTGGTTTTTCCAAGGAGGATTCATTGTCCATGCTCCAGAGAATGCTAGTCCTTAGATGGTTGGTGGAGAAGCCTTTATGCAGTGGGCCAGAACTTGGTTCCAGCTGAATCGAGGCAAGTGTAGTTATATTGCATGTAATTCAGGTTTGTATCATTGATTTGAGTTCCTTCGAAAGCAAAGTTTTGTGAAACTGTTTGGTTCTGATCTCATTCCTGACCAGATTGTCAAAAAGGGTGTTGCACTTGGAAGATAGTCTGTAGTACACACGTTTAACTTCTGAGGCTTTCTTGTGAAATCTTTTAACAACTGAATCTCTTAAGTCTCCACTACTGAGAGGAAACAGAAGTTGCCATGTGCATCATTGTGATGGATTTGAAAGCATTTTGGTTTTGCTGACTGGAGCCATGTCAAAGATCGGTTCAGGATTAATTGATCTTTGTCATCTCCTAGTGAGATCCCAGTGTTCTTTTGAATGGGCTTTTGAAGCCAACAATATCCTGCCTCAGTGAGTCCTGCTGAGACACACCACCCCTTGCAGAGTTGGCATGGAAAGCAAAGCAAAGTGGGTACACCAGAAGACAGTGCTTGGTACCAGCTCACTTTCCTTTCAGCTGCATGAGAGTTGCAGCTGATGCCTCTCCAGTGAATAAGAGAAGGTGCTAGATAAATTAATCCCAGCACAAAGTAGGGCAGGCAATTTCTGCCAAGCACACAGTACCACAAGGGTGAAGATTTGGATAGTTTGGGCACTTTTTTTGTTGTTTGTTGCTTTGGTGTTTCTTCAGTGAGCTTGCTAATTTCCGCACAAAAAGTCCCTGGAGAGCTTCTGGCTGTGTGCTGTATGTTTAGTCCCACTATGCCACTGCTTTCCCAAAGGTGTTTTCGCTTGCACAGCTACTTAGTCTCTATGAAAGCTCAAAGCAGCCTTGTTCTGGCAGGCGAACAGACCAAAGCATTGTGGGGCAGGTTAGGGCAGCAGCTGCTCTGATGACAAAGCTCAGCAGTGTTGCTGCTGATACAGCATCCAGCATCCTGTGGCGTGGTTCACCTGCCACCTCCCTCCTGCCCCCTGCCCCCTGCCCCCTCCTTTGTGCCCAGGGACATGGGCTTCACAACAAGCTTTAATTATTTACTCTCTAAGGATATAGCTTATTCTGCAGATTAAGTGAAAAAGTGAAGTCCTTAAAAATGTAACACAAATAAGCCCCTGAGCTGTCAAACAACAAGTCCCTTAAAAGGGCAAAATATGTGGCTCTCTGTGCACTGCACAGATCCCTCCTTTCAAACTGCTGGCAGGACACTTCCTGTTTGGATGGGCTGCTCACAAACGGTGTTTTGTGGTAGTGAAATCAGTCACTTCCCAGTTTCTCCTTCAGGCCTCCCTTTATACTCCTGATACCAAAGCCCCTTCAGCCTGGGTCCTGTCAAGATGGGATTTGGCAGCTCCAATGTAAATCCGAAAGCATGCATTAGCACTGTGGTGTTTCTTCCCTGAATAAATAAAGCAGCCCAAACTACTTACATGTATTTGAAAAAAGGATAGACAAAATTGTCCTACTGCAATAGTCCTGATCATAAAGGGAAAAGTGAGTGTTTGGTGGTCTGGCTCTGGAGTGGTGGAAAATCGATTTATGCTTCATTGTTTTATTGTTCATTTTATATTGATCAAACAGGGTACCTGTGGAGGACTCTTCCATGTGTTCTGGGTAAATTCTCCAGCACATGATTTTTTGCTTCAGATCCTTTGGTTCCTTTACTGTAGTAGCGAGAGAAAGGCCAATATCAGCATTCAATGGTAGCATTCAACCTTGGTGACCAAGCATTGCTGATAAATCTACCTGCTGGGAAATCCCACAGTGAGATTATAAATCCTTTTCAGAAACATTGGGAGAAGTGATTTTACACTGCCATAGAAGAGCATGTTAATACCATACTAAAACTTAGCTACCTTGTCTAGCTTGAGTCTTTATTTTGCTCTTTTGTGTATCAGATCCTTCTGTCTTCTTCCAGCTGTTACTCCACGATAGCCATTGTAACTGGAAAGAGCTGCACAGATTCAACAGTCTTGTTGATCATCTAATATCTGTTGGTTTTGTCTTGTTTTTTTTTTCTCCCTGCAGAACATGATCAGAAGATAGCATCATACACCATGATCATGGCCCCCCGGAAGCGGAATCGTCATGCGTTGGGGTTTCTTTGTTGTTTTGGAGGTAGCGACCTCCCTGAAATCAACCTCAAGGACAATAATCCCCTCCAATTCCTTGAGTTTTCTGTCCCAATCCCACCAGCAGAAGAGCTCAATGCCAGATTCTCCGAACTTGTGGTAAGTTCTTGCTGACAGATTGATATATTTAGTGGGTGGATGAACTTCTCCCTTCAGAGGAGGAGTAAAAGGACTTAAGGGATTTATTAGAGATAGGAAAAAAGCTTCTGTTGAAGCTTTTTTTATTCCTTTTTCATTTTTTAATGACCAGTTCCTTGGTGGGACAAAGAGAGCAAGCAACAGGGTGGACTATAGTGGCACTGGGTGTAAGTGCAACTAATTCTTAAAATGTTTATTTATTCTCATAGCACTATGTAATTCTCTGAGTGTAGGATTGGGCATATTACAAGGAACCTCATAAATTCTCTAGAGAGAACTGACAGTCAATTTCTTGTTAACAACTTTAGGATAAAATCTGCTGTATTATACACTATGGTGGAGAATCTTAGGGTCTGTGGATATATAAAATAAGAACTATTCTGTTTTGTTGATCAGTAACATACTGCTGGTGAGGTACAAGAATCAGATGACCGTGCTAATTATGTTTCATCACCCAGCTGCCTTTGAACCATGAAACGGTGCTGTTGCAGCAACAATCATCAACAGGAAGGGAAGGAATTATTTCAGATGAACTTTGTTGTTTGTTTTTGTGGTAAATGTTGCAGACTCCAGGAGCCAGACAGTTGCTTTTCATGCCTGGCATCAAATGACTTTACTGTCTTTGCCTTCTTGATCAGGCTGTGTGCAAAACATAGGCAGAGGTCATAGGGCCGGGTTGTTTTGCAATCTGTGTCATAAAGGTGATGCCCATTTGATGCAGTTGATTAGATATCTTGTTGCCATTCTGAGACTGGAGGTTATGTAAAGTGAGATATCTTTAAGGGTATATGTGACTGAGGAGTGTGACTGAGGTAAGAAATAGAACAGAAGATACTGGGTCTCAGAATCAGAGAAATTTGCAAGCAGTCTTTCTACATTACACTTAAAACATTAACCCAGTAAATTCTTGTCCATGACAAAATGCTGTAGTGATGAAAACAGCTATATAATTTGTGTATGCAAGTGCAGATTAATATATGGGCAACTACAGTATATCATACCAAATGTAGGAACAGCTGTAGTTTGTTAGATCAGTGGTCTGACAACCTAGCACAGGCTTCTGTTTCAAGATGGGGTCCAAAGCAGATGCCTAGGGAAGAATATAAGATGTAGCCATAGGGTGGTCTTTTCCAGGATACTCTCCAACCCACTAAAAATTTTCAGCTTAAGGACTTCATCAGTCAAAAGTTGCTTTGTGTGTGCATAGTAAATAGTTATGGATTTCTCTTCCATTAACTGTTTTCACCTTCTCTAGCATCCATTAGCATTTTCAGTATTCTATGGCAGGGGTGTAGAAAGGAGTCAATAGGATTTGCAGCTGTTTCAGGAGGAATAATGTGTGCAGCGGAAGGGAGTCTACTTGCTTCAAACTAATTAGCAGATAAAGAATCTCCTCCTATGGAAATATTTCACAAAGTTCTGGATTATATTTAAGTCAAATTGCCTTTTACGTGAGACCTCTAGAATTCCTCTCAGAAAATGCAGCTGTCTGACTGGAGAATTCTGTGTGGTGACAGGTATCTCTCAAGAGTAAGCGAGTAATCTGTAATCTGCTCTGCTGACAGTTTATTTGTGGATGCTGCTTAAGTATTGGTTTTCACATGCAAAGCTTGAACTGCTGTATCAAAGTTCACCTCTTTCCAATACCAAGATCTGCTGAAGCATTTAATCCAACCTTTCTGAAGACGTCACCAGCAGATATGCTTTGCTCCTGAACTTGACTTGCTAAAACTTGAACTTGTTTCCCTTTGGGTCATAGTGAAAGACCTGTTTGAGTTGCTGCTGGGCTTTTGCTTACTGAGAAGGGTATCAGTTTTATGAGGAGTTTGAGAGTTTGTGGTGGTATTAATGGTGCTTTTAGCTTTTAGTTTTATGTCTGGCAAATACTGGTTCCATGTGCTTGTGGCAAAATGGCTCACAGCTGCCTTATGGAAGGGTATTAAACAGTATAATTTATAATGTTTGTGGTGCAAAATTTAATGACAAGTATACGTGATGATCTGTAAAAATTTTTGGCCCTAGTAGTTTGAGAGTTGTTGGTCTATGCTATAACTTATTAAATGTGCTGACAGCTTGTAACTGGCATATGCATTTCAAACAAATGAAGCCATTGAAATGAAAGCAGGTCATATTCAGTTCTTATATTTAATGATAGTACCCCAGACATCATTGCATGAGAAGTGAGCTAGGAAAGAAAAGTGCTGTTTTTGAGAAGCTTAATGGTGTACATCGCACAATTTTGTAAAACAGTGAGATAGGATGGTGATGCATACCCACAGAAGTTCCTGATTAGACAGGTAACATGAGAGCATTTAAAGGCTTTATGACAGAGGGAACCTGGGCTAGAAACTGAGCTGGCAGAATGCAGAATTTGCCTAGAAGGGCTGGTTTGTCCATAGGTCTGGATTAATGGATGTTCTATGAGACACTAAAATAAAACAGGCCACATCTGTATTGACAGCTCAGATGAGATTTTAATTGGATTAGAAAGATTCAGTCTGTAAATGCACCAGAGTAAATCAGCGACCTGGAAGTGCCTGGGAGAGCTCTGTGCTGTGTGCTAGCTCCCTGCTGCTTATCCGTTAGGGCCCGGTCTGAGTGCACTTGTACTATATAAAAACCAGATTTGAGCGTAAAGCCTTTTGACCCAAATCCCCAAGTGAAATGATGACACCAACATCATCAGAGATCTGTAGTGAGAAGAGCATTTGTATTAGCTCCCCAAAGCAGGCCCAGGGGGTATAGCCTCATCTTGCCATCTGCTCTACAAAGGGTATAATGAAACACTGGCATGCTTGAATGAGTTTTTAAAAGCCTGATTTTTTTCCCTTGTTGCAGTTAAAATCTGGGGCATTTTCCCATGTAAGGGTTAATGACAAGAAAAGCTAAGCCTAGCTGTGCTGGAGAAGCCTTCCTTGTGATGAATTTTCCAATCGAGTAAACATTCTGTATGTTTCTACCTGACTTTTTGAGGAAAACTGACATTTTAGGACCAGAAGCATGTCTTCTCCTGTTTTTATGGTACCTAAATTAGTACCATGAAAAGTGAATTTGAGATGTCCATTTTTCAAGAGGAGGATTTAGGAATGTGTTGAGATCCCTTATTTGCAGTGGATTCACATGACCCTTTAGAGCTTTCAAACTTGCTCGTGTAGTTTCCAGACTGAGGCAGATGCACATGTATGAGCTGCTCTGCTTGGAGGATGCACCCTGACCAACCATGTAATGGCAGCTGCCTGGCTGGACTCTGACCAAGGCAGTGATTGTCAAATGATAAGCTGATGCTGATTTCAGCTGAAATGTCTGTTCTCTATGCTGTTCAACCAGAAAAACAGTTCTAGGGTGGATCTCAGGTTTCTGTGTTACTTTAGGCTAGATGCTGTGTTCAGGCCTTGTCTGATCAATTAGCAAATTAAAACAGGAAGAGTTACTCCTGATATGTCCAAATTCTATCTTTATTTATTCCATTGGGAACATGTGCAAAGAGTAGGCCTGAATGAAGACTATGGCTCAGGGTGACTTGGTCTGATTTTTTGGGGGCTAAGATGGGAGAAGATGTAATAGCTCTCAGGCCACCTGCTGGTGGTGATTGCCTTGGGATTAATGCGATGGTGTCAATACAGGTAAACCCTTATCAGAAGTCTAGGTGCACAAAACACAAAGCAGACAAAAATATTTGTGACCACACACTTTGCCCTTCAAAGGGCCACTGTGATGAAAGAGAACAGAACCGGCTCTAGTGCCTCCTCTTCAAAGGACAGGCAAGAAAGAGAAGCTCTAGAAATTAGGGTGAGATGTCTGGTCCTGTACTTCACAAATTGTAAAACTGGCCCTACCTGACCATCAAGGCTGTTGTAAATGACATCACTTCAGCGTTCTTCCTCAGTCTCTCTTCTCAGCTGTCACTATGTACACCACCATGTAGTAAAGTGCTGCTGCAGTTGGTGGGTGCCAAAGTGGTTTTGTGACTGATGGCAAAAATGTACGTACTAAGCACACATGTTTTTCCTTGTACAGATTGTTGACTGGAACTATAGAAGAATCTGGAAGAACTATTCTAAGGGAAGGGGAAATAATTTTTTCATGAAACAACTTCTCTGTGTCCTTGTTCATATTTGTTTGGAGCAGTGTGTTCTTGTTGCGGTGGATTCTGATACCTTTTGCTCAGAATCCTGTACTCTTCTTGTTGGTTAAAGGTGGTGTGATGCTTAACACTAAAGATTTTGCCATCTAGATCTTTCTTACACCAGCAACCCAATCCCAGATAGCAACTCAGACCATGCCAAGAAGGGTGCCTTAAATGGTGGCAAGTCAGGGAAAACAGAAATGCTACCACAAAAGAAAGAGCAGTGTAAGAGCTGGTGCTTTTGTTGTTTCTCTTTTTGTTTCTTTTGTTGCTGGCTGTGAGCTGGTTGTGGTATTTGAGAAGGTGAAGTTCAAGATTGTCTATTTTAATCTAGAATGTCTTTGGAGAAGAAGTGGGGTTGTCTTTTGAGCTGACATTTTTGAAGTTGATTGTGTGATTATATCCTTCAAGCTTATACTGGAAAAGATTTGAGAAATGCTTACTGTTATACCTTTGTGATCTTGTTTGCCCTTGAAGTGTTCTGGTATTTAGCTCAGGTGGGACATTGACTGGAATTTCCTGTCATGGTTTGATTCTCTTACGTTGCATTTGATTGTCTTTGATTTTTAGTTGTTTGGGGTTTTTTTTTCCTGCCTTCTTTTTTTTTTTCCCTTTTTTTTTTCTTTTTTTTTCCTCAGAGTCCCTAAAAGAAGGTGTTTTGTTCACTTTGTAGGCTCACAAAAGCTTTTTATCCATATAGCTATTTACCATCCTCACAGGCTTTTCCAGAGCAAGACTTTAGGTCTTATGCTGCCAAAAGTACCTATTTAGCTAAATTATTTACAGTTGAGGAGCAGCATAAATACTTATGAACTGTGTATATTTAAAAAAGTATCTAGCATCTCTTTTGGCCTGCCTGTAACCTTGCTTTCTGTCTGCAGCGCTCTCTAACAGCAACCACAAAAACATGGGACTATGTCCCTTCCTGACACAACCCTACATTCAACTCTTAGTCTCTCCCTTTGTCACCTCTGATCCCATTATATTTAGTAATGACTGCCACAACATCAGAGTTGGCTCAATTTCTGCATTAAAGATGAGCTAGCCCAGGAATCTAGCTGGAAAGAATGGCAGTGGCTATGCTAATGACAAGAAAAGAGAAAATAAGAATCATATTAATTCCTTCTCCTTCAGTCTCCTTGGAATAGGAGCAGTACAGAGAAACTCCCATGAAGATGAGAAATATGAGAAGATGGGGCAAGAGAGTCCAAGTAGCAGAGTCAGCAACTTGGCAACCTCTAAATAGTCTAAAAATTTTGGTAACCATGACTAGAACTTTTCAATGTCTTTGGTCACCTGAGGAAGGAGGATATCTAGTGCAAGAGTTCTGCTAATCTGTTTCGAAGTAAATCACTGTCTTTCTCTTGTCCTGAAATAGAACTATGGAATTAGTGTGATGTTTGCTGCTGTTGTATATTTTCCTGTGCTCTCTTCATTTCTCGACACACCAGGCTGGTGCTCTAGTGCCAGAATGCTGAAAGAAGTTGTTTAGTGTACTCTTAGTGCATCAGCCATCCACATAGCTTGTATCTGTGCTAATTCTCTCAGTACAGAGGCAAAAGAGCAGTGGGCTCTTTTTGTCACCATGGACATGTTCTAGTAGCATTTGGTGAAGTAACCAATAACATAAAGTTTGAGGAAATTCTGCTCTTTGCTTACTCTGTGAAATTACTTTACATCTTCCTTCTCTACCTTAACAGAGAATAAAATTCAGTGATTATAGTCTCATTTCCCAGAGGAAAGAAAGTTGATGAGAAAAGAAAGGAAGAGTTTTTTGTTGAAAGAAAGGTATAGCATGGCAGTATCTGGGAATTCATTTATTTATTTCATCAAAGGAAGCAAAACAATTTCTGAGCAAGGCATCAGTTTGGCATGCACTGGATAACATACCTTAAGGAGCCACAGGGCGATGAGATCCAAATCCAAATAACTGTAGTAGTGGTTCCCACTGAAAACAGCTGACTTGGAAGTAGCAAGTTCTCTTCATCCTTAGTTCTCCCTTGCAGACCATTTAATGTAATGGATACAACATAAACCTCAGATGAAAACTAGTCTTCACCACACTGAATAAGTACTCCCATATATCACCAGTCCCTCTCAAGCTTGCCAAGTCCTAGCTGTGGCAGTGTTCATGAGGCCCCTTTTTGGCTCTGCAACCTGAAAGAGTATTTATGTGGTAAAAAGTACAAGAAGCTTCCATTGTGGTCTTTCATGTGAATATAGACCATACATGTCAATGTATGTAGGCACCAGAGGGCATCAGCTGTGTTTCTCTGTGTTTGTTGATGTGTCTGGAGAACAAAGTTCCTTATTTCTCCATCAGCTCCCTTGTAATATTTCTGGGAAGCAGAGATGCAGAGTTCCCTATTCTGTCTCTTGGCTCCCAGTGAGGAGCACCACTTCCCCAGAAAAGTATCCTTCATGTCTGAAGCTTATTTAAGTCCATAGTTTCTCACTGAAAAGTTGTGGCTTAGAAAGACGAGCATTTTAGGTCCTTGCTTCAACCCCCAAACATGTGTCATGTGTATTGAAAACAGTATTTACTCACATTTAAATTCAGGCATGTTATCAAGATTTCAGTATTTCAGTTTCAAATTTTAAGTCTTTTGAGTCATTCTATCCTCTCGCTGGATTCTTTTGAATACAAGGATTTACTTTATAGGTCACTTGCCCTGCATATAAATCATAGTTTCAGACTACACCTCTGACAGGCCTGTGGCTTAGAGTTGTTGATCAATGCAAATTTCTCTGCATCCATAATTTCAAAGTCCCTCTATTCTGTTTTGCCTGTAAGAGGAAGTTATTTAATTTCCTGTGCCCACCCTCATCTCCTCTGTGCTCTTCTGTAATGAATTAATCTACCTAATCAGTCAGGAAGTATAGGGCCAAATGCAGTTGACATCTGGAGAGATCCTTCATTTTTGTTTGTACGTGATGAGCTCTGCCTTGAGCAAACTCGGAAGCTCTGCTGGCCTTGGCTCAGTGGAGACTCCCCACCCCAGTTATTACTTCCTTTCTTGCACTTAATGAGAATACATAAGTGGAAGCTGTAAGAAAATGCTGCTGATGAGACAAAGACAGAATTTTTATGACCAGAGGCTCATATCCAGGCAGAAGCCTTAACATCACCCTCTGAGTAGAAGACACTGTCTCTGAAGGCAGAAAAAAAGCAAAGCTTTGAGGCAGCAAATTGCTTTCCTCACTGATGGTGGCCAGGCCACGAAAGCTTTCCTTTCTCTTGGGTTAGTTTAGAGTTGTCAGATTAATATTTTTCATGCACTTACATGCACTTCTCTTCTGTTACAGTAATGACAAAAGAACTGTGTGGTTTAAGATTTCTGAAGCACTTAGGATATTGAGGCTTGGAAGATGAAAGCTATTCATGGTATCAGTGTCTATCTAGTTATGCACAGAGTTCCTTTTTGTCCAGCACAGTTCTCACTCCAAGATTGTGCAAAGCCAGATACTCTTTTCTTCTTTTTTCCAAACAGGGGATACCTTTTATCTTCCTGTTCTACAGAGAGAGACTTTTTCATAATGATGGGTCTGCTTTACATGTGCTCCACGTACAATATATGTGTACAAGTATCTGATTTTAATGCACATTATCCCTACAAGCAGCTTTCTGTGGTTATTCAAGTCCTAATACATAAAAGGTATTGCAGTTTAGGCTTTGTTGCAGAGACAGCTTCCCCTTTCAGGTGCTCCCCTACATATGGAGTGCCATGATAGGGGACAGGCTTATGGCACTGAGTGCAGTACCAGCACTTTCTCACTCTAGGCTCCCTTCCAGTAGGTGCAGCTGGTTGGCAGCTCCCAACTCCCTGACTAGCTGTGTAAGAAGCAGCAGTCACTATGCTGCAAATGTGTGAGGCACAGATGCTGTGTGAGGAGCAAAAGGTAGCAGCCACCTCTCACACCCCACGTCTGAGAGTCAATAGGGTTGTGGAAAGAAATGTATGTCCAGATCTGGTCTTACATGGAAGATTTTGTGTGTGAAGAAACTGTGGGTGTTACCAAAGTACCTGTGCAGTTTTAAGGCTTTTGTCCAGGAATACAGTGTCTTTTAGATCTTGTTGCTTTACTATAAAGCTCTTGGACAGATAGTTACCCATTGTAAATCAGTTCAGTTCCACTGAAGACAGTAATGGAGTTGCATCATTTACCCTTGACTGAAATTTGGCCTTTATGGTATTTTTTGTGCCTGTGGTGGTTGTTGGCTTCTGCATATCCCAAGCAGAGCAGCACACTGAGTGTTTTTCTGAAAAGTGGGAAAGGTTGTGGTCATAGTTGGAATACTTGAAGGGAATGTTTGAGTGTGTTCTAAGTATGATTTCCTTATGCTAGAGATGAGATACCTGAGGACAGGACTACATGCTTTTAACAGGGAAATCCTGATGTTCCATGATTGAGAAAATGCATGTAGTTCACCTAGGGCAGAAGTACTGGATTTTAGGAGCACCATAGATATGTAGCTTGGGATACAAAAGGAGGGGAAAGAACAGACCTACCACTAGGGCATGGAAGTGCTAAGTTGTCAATCTTATGCCTTCCCTCTCGTGAACGCTTGGGAGCTGTCATGATATTCTATCCCCTAAGTCATGGATAGGGTAGGTATATTTACTTTCCAGAAATTTTGTGTCCACATGTTCTAATACCTTATCAGCTGATTTGATAATACTATTGCGTTTTGGCATAGGTGCAAGTGTTAGGCAGCATGATATAGAAAGAAAAAAAATAACATAAAGCTCTACTGTAGCCTTTTTCCTTTGTGAGACATGATTAATATTTGAATGGTTTTTGTGTTCTGTTATGGCTATAGCAAAGAGTCAGCAACTTTCTGGACTGAGCCTGAAGTGATAAAACACTGAGATGATATTGATAGTAGGAGTCAGACTTGCTAGCTGGAAGGATCAAATTAATTTATCTTTATTTCAGCTTTCTGGAGCTTTTCCAGCTACACTTGGATGGATACACAGTAGATGCTTTCCGACCCTTCTCCTAGAACTGAATCAGCATTCTCATATATTTCCTGCCACTTTGTCTGCTGACTTAGAGTAACAGAGTGGGCCTTCTCCAGTAGAAGTAGTGTCAGCAGCAGTAGTACAGGGATGTCCTATTGCTCCAACACTTTGAAATGGCTTTTCTGAGTATGATTCCTGACCTTCTGTAGTTTCTAGGCTTTCTTTACTTTTGTTTATTAGTGCCTTATGTTGTTCAGATGTATTTGATGTGTTAAAAATCTGTTAAGACCTCATTCCTCACCTTCTAGAGAGGATATTTGAATCTAGATTCGGTCTGCTGAGGAGGGGTGGGAGACTATTGTAAATCAGATAAGAAAGGTAATTTGGGATGAGAAGGTGCCATCTGGAGATGTATCTGTGTGCATCTGTGAGAAATGACAGAGGAAAGTACTACCTCTTACAAAGACCATGTTGTCCAAATTGTAACTGGACAGGAGATTGTGATAAGGAGGAAGAACATTTTCCAAAGTGTTGACGAAAAAGACACAACCAATGAAGTAGCTGTGGTGCTGAAGGGACAGCAAAGACTGATTGCAAAGATGGAGGTGATAGGGGATGAATGCTGGACCAAGATGATCTTTTGGCTGAGCTTTTGGAGAGAATGAGCTTGCATGGTGATTGGGGGAGGATGAATGAGAGATGACTGTTTCTTCTGCAGCTCATAGAGGAAGGGCCAGATCTGAGATACTGTAGAAGGTATGCTTGGATATCTAGCCTGATGTCAGCAAGAAACAAGAAGCCAGGTCTCTCTGGCTGATGAAGACCGTATAAAACTTATAATAATTTATATAATTTATAATAACTTCCCACCTGAAACTGGGGAAGCATTGAAATTTTCTGGTGAAGAGAAAAGGTTGGGAAAGAGGAACGTATGCAAGTGTTTTGCAGGATAGGAGTTATCCCTAGGGAGATAGAGTGCAGCTGGGATTTAAGAGGAGCTATTAACAGAATAAGATATTGAATGGAGAAGATAACAATCATGAAGTATCATCTTCTTAACATGTTGACTCAGATTAGTTTCAGTAGATGCTCACCTAGTAGCAATTTATATCAGATATAATCATTACTCAGACAGTGTATCATATAGCCTGAAGGAGGAGGAGGAAAGGGTGTATAGTTATGTCATGACTCTGTGCCCTTCTATAGGTAGATTCTACCTTCAAACTGCCTCCAAAGTTGTTTATCATTCAGGGGACCTGTTAAGGTAATTTGGGATTTCTCTTAAAATGTTGTTGGGAAATTACTTTTCTTATCATTTGTCTGGTCTGCAAGACTTCAGAGTGGGGAGCACAAATTGTCACAGGTGAGGCTGGGTCAATGGAGTAGCACCTTTTTTTCAGGTCAGCACTTTCTCCCCACTAAGGGGCAGATTTTGGTGCCCCTATTTACAGGAGAGGTCCTTGTGTTCATCCTTCAGCACCAGGTGGAAGCAGCACATGGGAAGTAAGTGTCAGAGGTGCTTTTTCTGTCACTCATCACACCAGACTGCCTCCACAGCTGCTCTGTCTTTGATGTCTTATCCTGAGGAAATACAGACAGATGCCTTCCACCTGGCATTGGAGCAACACTGACCCAAAGCTTTTCATGCTAGGTACCTTGTTTTCTGTAAATGAAAATTCTGTAAGATTGCTGGGAGGAAAACTTTCCAAGAATATTATCTTTTTCCTAGCTACCCCCATAAGCTTACACAACTAAATTCATGCATTTGTGAATTTGTTTGCCTTGTGTGAAACAGGGAATAGTAATGCTTCTTAAACCAGTTTTAATACAAAATTGTAGCCAGATTGAAGAGGTGATGAAAAGATGCAGCAAGTGTAGGTTATAGGCAGTACAGGAGTCTTCCACTGGCAGATGTGTTGTATTTGAAGAACTTGGGAACAAATCTCTATTACTGCTTCCTGTCATAGACATTGCCCTGCTCTGATCTGCTTGTTCTTTTATTAGGGAGAATGTGATGCAAGGCTCTATTGCCTTCCTGGGCAGACTTTCTTTTTTTTGGCATGTAGACCCAGTGATGTATGCAAAAAGGCCTAGTCAACATCTGTGTATTCTGTACACTTCTACATTAAAAGCACTTAAAGGCATTTTTAAATTTTGCAGTTTCGCATCATTTTTGGACCATGTAAAGGGAGAGACTGCCCACACTAGCCACCTTTTGACAAGAGCAATGTGCACAACAATGTTATGCAGTAGTTTACTAGGTGGAGGTTTGAAGAACAGCTTCTCCAAAAGAAATTACAAAGGGAAAACAGATTGCAGCTTCCCAGTTTGGAAGGTGTCCAGGGAGATCCCTGAGTCATGGAAAATCCATTGGGATTGCTTTAGTGGCTGTGTTTCAGCGTTACATCTTGGATAAAGAGCAACAGCTGCATGAGTTTGTTGGTTGGTGTGAAGTTGTTGGCTTTACATTAATGATGCAGAACTTTTCGATTGCAAATGCTTAACCAGATAGTAAGTGCAATTATGATTTGTTGTTAGGAGATGATGCAAGACACATGCTTATTCTTCTCTTATTCTTTTTGCTGTATTTTGTGAAAGTTTTTGGTAATTTCTTTTGTAGAAAAATTTAGATAAAAACATCTTGGCTGGTGTTTTCTCAAGCCTGATGATGTCAGTGCAGTAGTTTCTGTTCTGATTATCAGAATACTTGAGCAATGAGACAGGACAGGGCGTGAGTGAATAACCAAATACACTGTCATGCCTTCAATTCACCGTTTGACCATGGAAATACTCAGTTTATATGTGGGAAGAGAACTGTGGAATTGCCCTTCACTTCAACCCAAAGGATATAACAGAAGCCAGTTTGTGGATGATGCTCTGACTGGTCTGGACTGTAAATGCAGATCGTCTCCATTTATTGAAGTAGAAGTTAATAATTGGCAAAAAGGGGACTGATAAACTTCTCAGTCTATTCTATGTCTGAAATCTGTGTTGTAGATTGTAGAGCAAGGCAGTGTTATAGGAGGTCTAGCCAAAAGATTTACTCTGTTACAAGTTAATAGAGACAATTTAATTAATATTTTGTATTGCTGTAAATCCAGAGTAAGTCTACTCAGTTTAATGGAGTGAGGGGCATTCTGAGTTCTGGTTTGTGCTACCAGATTTGGAATAATACTTCACAGAGCAAGAGAAGAACTAAAGCTAGTTTCTGATTTCACTTTTATCTGTGTAAACTTGAACTTCTGCCAGAAATTATGTTGATTTTTTTGGAGTTCCTTTGAGTTTACCCTGTGTGTAAGCTTGAGTGTGTGTGTCTGAGCCACATAATCAAAGCTTGATACATTAATTTTGCTTATTAAATTGTTAACCAACCCCTCAGTTCCTCTTGCCCTTTTACGTAATATTTTATCAGAGATTTAAAGGTCAGCCAAGCTCTGACTTAGCCTTGTTTTCGTCCATAGGGGCATATGGCAAATAGGATGCACGCAAGAGGATAAAGCTGGGAGGAGAGGAGTAGGTGGCACTGACGCCCCTGGAAATTCAGCCTGCCTTTGGCACAGGGACACAGCAGCAATCCCCAGCCTGCATTTTGAGGGTTGAGCCAGCAGGACTGTGTTTAGGCAGGAAGTGATCAGAGAGGTGTGTGCCTGTGTGCTTTGGCACAGTCCAAACTGTGAATTGCTCCAGCCTAGGAACCTCCTGTGAACTCATTAGTATTGAAACAGAACAGAGGAGACTTTGTAGGGAGGGAGAGGGTGGGGAATCCGGAAAGGTAGCAGTTTAGACGGCAGTTTCCTAATAACCTTTCCCACAACTACCTTCCTTCCCATACAGGGTCTCATCTGAAAGACCTTGGCATGAAAAACAAACCCTGGCACGGGGAGGGGGAAGGGAGGAGGGAAATGAAGGGAGGGGAAGGAAAGGAAATGAGGGGTGGAAAATGGGCACTATGCTGAAACAGCAGATTTTATTGTTATTTAGTCTTATATATGCTGATGATAGAAGCTCTGTCTGAGAGAGGTAGTTGGTACAGTGTGTATAATCAGAATGTGGAGGTAAATGTGGTACCTTGTCCTAATGGACTTGCAACCTGTCATAGTGAAAAAAGGTATCAAGCAGAGGTTTAACAGCTATAGTTCTGTGTGGTGGTTTTCTTTTAATCGACTCCATGGTACATACAGAGCACCCCTATTAACTTTCCAGATCATGGAATCTTAGAATGGTTTGGGTTGGAAGGGACCTTGGAGATCATCTAGTTCCAAACTGTCTGCGTGGACAGGGAACACCTTTCACTACACCGCATTGCTCAGAGCCCCACCCAGCCTGGTCTTGAACACTTCCAGGGATGGGACATCCAAAACTTCTCTGGGCAACATATTCTAGAGCCTCACCAGCCTCATAGTGAAGAGGTTTTTGTATAATATCAACATGCGCTTTTTCAGTTTAAAGCCATTACTCCTTATCCTATTACTCTGTGCCCTTGTAAGCAGCTCTCCTGTATCTCACTTGCAGTACTGGAAGGTGTTATAAGGTCTTCCTGGAGCCTTCTCATCTCCAGGATGAACAACCCAAATGTATCTGTCCTTCTTCATAGGAGAGGTGCTGCAGCCTCTGATCGTGTTCATGGTCCTCTTTTGGACTGCAGGCACATATTGACAAATCATTGAGCTTCTTGTCAACCAACACTTCCAGGTCCTCTTGATTTCAATCCATTCTCTACCCAGCCTGTACCTGTGCCTGCCCGAATCCATGTGCAGGATGTTGACCTTGGCCTTGCTGAACTTCATAGGGTTCCTACAGGCCCACCTTCCAAGCCTGTCCAGGTCCCTTTGGGTGGCAACTTTTCCTCTCTAGCATGTGGACTGCACCACACAGCTCGGTGTCATTGGCAAACTTGCTGAGGGTGCACTTGGTCCCACTGTTCCGACAAGGATTTTAAACAGTGCTGGTCCCAACACTGACTCCTGAGAAACATTACTTATCACTGGTGTTTGCTTGGACATTGAGCCATTGATCACGACTCTTTGAGTGTGGCCATCCAGAGAGTTCCTTATCCACCATGTGGTCAATCTGTCAAATCCATGTCTCTCCATTTAGAGACAAGGGTGTTGTGCAGGATAGTGTCCATGTAGGTTATGTCAGTTGATCTTCCCTTATCTGTCAGTGCTGTAACCCCATCATTGAAGGCCACTGAATTAGTCAGGTGTGATTTACCTTTAATGAAGCCATGTTTGCTGTCACCAATCACCTACTTATTTTTCCCCTGTAGGCTTCCTTTCTGTGTTCGAGTTTGTCCAGGACATTCTTGTCCATCCATGCAGGCCTTCTGGTTTTTTTGCCTGACTTCCTCTTTGTTGGGATGCGTTGTTCCTGATCTTGTAGGAGGCAATCCTCATATATTAACTAGCTTTCTTGATTTCTCGGGTTGCTGCTGACTATATCACTGGTGCCCACGTGAAACAACAGCAGTGGGTAATAGTCAATGGACTGTATAAGGCTTGGTAGTCTCTCAGTGAGATCCTCAATTTGAGTTCCCAGTAAACAGCACAACTCTCTAGAGAGTGTGTCACTAGGCACGTAACCATACTGTGGATCCATTAAAAGGTAAACTCTAAATAAGATGGAAACTTTGTGTGAAAAAGGATGTGATTCAATGGGGACAGTTAAAACTCCTTTTAATAGCAAGTGTGGTAATTGAGGATAGAAGGCAGTCAGATAAACTTCTTCAAAGAAGAAACTAAGGATTGTAGTTGATCACAAATGAACATAAATCATTCAGGTTTTGAGGTTTTTATTTAAAAAAAATCAACCATTTAAAAAAAAACACAAAAAAGAAACCAAACCAAACAAAATTAAAAAAGTCATTGATTGCATGGAATATGTAACCAGAAGCGCAGTCTGGAAGGTGCATGAAGTAATCTTTGCACTCAGCATTGGTGAGGTCTCAGCTGGAACAGTGTCCCCACTTTTGAATAGTGCGTTTCAAGAAAGATGCTCTAAGAAAGACTGAAAGGGCTGTGTTTGTTTAGCCTCCAGAAAAAAAAACTGAGGAGGGACATTACAACAGCCTTTAATAGGCTGAAAAACTGTTATCAAGAGGAAGGGAAAAATCTGCTCACCATGTTAGTGGTTGATAGGGCCGGAAGTAATAGGCTTAAATTGCAGCAGCAGGGATTTAGATTAGACATGAGCCTGACTATTCAGTCATCTTCATCTTCATCCCTCTCACTGGGCTAATTTCAATTCACTGACATGAATGTGCAGCCCACCTTAACAGACAAAGCAGTGATGATATCAGCTGTTTGCATTATTGTCCTTTTATGCCCACCCATATCCATGGAACGTCCCTCTAGCTCTACCTTATTGTAGCCCTATATATGAGAACACATGTCTAAGTCTTGATCTCTTTCTCTCTCTAAACATTAGTGTGTATTGTTGCATAAAGAAGTACTGGTTTTCCTCATTCTTTCTCTTTCTATTTGTCCCAGCAGATTGTTGTCTCATTCATGTGGTTTGCCTATGAAGAACAGAGAGAACAGCAACACATGCTGTTTCTAGTAGCCTGGGAGATGGGATTGCCACAACAGGCCTTGATGGTTATGTGTACTTATGTGCTGTCAAGTCACAGAAAGTTTTGAGGAGGAAGAGAGGAACAGGATTTAGTTCTTCTCCAGGAAACAAGGAAGCAGTTAAGCAATGATTAAAAAGGGGAAAAGGAAGCACTATAGTGAGGGGTGAGAGGGGGGGCTGTTAGCTGACTTTCTGTGAGATACATTTCACTACCAAAAGCAGTATCCTTGATGGATGAAAGTCTTACTCTGCTGCTAAGCTTTAAGAATGAGTAACTTCTGTGTTGGCAGGGTAGAGGAAAAACACATTTGCCAGTATGTAAACATCAGGTGCTTTCTGTCTTGTACTGTTATGACTGAGGATCAAGAGATTTGGGACCCTAGAACTGAAGGGGTTTTCAAGCCACAACTTTTCAACAAAGCAAGGAGGAAAAAAGAGTGTAATGGGAATTGCAGCCTTTTGTTTGTCTGCCTCTCTGCTTTACACTCGTATCTGTGGCAGTAGCTGGAATGTAAACACTGCTTCCTATGCCAACAGGCTGTGTTAGCAATTCATGTGCACAGTGGTTTCATAATGCACAAATCTAATGCTAAAACATTGTGGGTATGGGCAGATGATGTGTGATATGTCTTGTGAATATAGTTCTTGTGTACATAAAGTATGAGTGGCACACATACTGTGTGCATGCCTGACCATGGAAACCCAGTGTATTTGGAGCATAGCTTTGCTGTGCTCCACCTAATTCTTATAAATTGCAAAACTGAGCAAAATATTACTCCCATGCTTCTCACCATGTGCTGTTTCTCTGTGCTTTACAAAGGCTGCTTTTAATTTCAAGGGTTAGGATGAGATGAAAGAGCTTGAGGGGCAAGACTGATTTGTTTTGGGGTTTGTTTTGCTTTTTCTTCATGGGTTATCAGTGGACTCTGCACATGTATCAGGAAACTTTTAAACAATGTGCTTCATCTGGAGGTGTGCTAGCTGTGTGGGTAGTTGTGCTGTTGACTGATTAAAGACTTGCACTGCTCGTTGCTCCAGTGTGTACAAGAGTGTAGGCAGTTTGTGCAGTCTAATGTGTCTCATTCACTGGCAATTCAGAGAGGCTATCTTTCAGAATGCCTCATCGACCTCCTCACTATTGGAAATGCACGATCTTCCAGCACACTGCCTCTTACATATCAGCCTGGTAAGCTGGAATAAACAAAGCAATGGAAGGAAAATTGTAGGGGAACAATCCAATACTGTCCCCTGGAGGTGGACAGAGTGATTAGATAGGGAAGGTTTATCTCTTCTGTCTGAAGGAGTCATGAGTTCTTTGCAAAGAGACTGAGATTTGAAGATTGGGGTTTTTTTTTTGTTTGTTTGGTTGGTTTTTTTGTTTGCTTTATTCATTCACTCTAGTTATCTCTGAAACAGCTTTTTGGACAACTGCCTCTGCACTTATAAGAGTGTCTCTGCTCTTCCATGACCTCCCTTCCTGCTGGGCAAACTTGAATGTGAGCCACGAGACTAACCTGCTCGTTATTCGGTAACAGAACCTGACATAGGTGGCATGAACTGAAATATAAAGGTTCTTGGGGCTGCTGTTAGTGTAAAAGCACAGCTTTCATGCAGTATAAGCCATGTATTAGCAACGTGCTCTTAGTTGGTTCATTTTTTAAGACTAATAGGTATGCTGGTCAGGATTTTCTGTTGCAAAAGCCTGTGGTGTGCTGCTCACAACCTCCTCCCTCTTTCCACTGCTTCCTCTTCCTCTAAAGTCCCAGGCATGTCAGTTGGCTTGAGTTGTACTTCAGCATTGATTAACCCACCATTAACTATTCCCTCTAAGTGATTACACATGAACATGAACCTTCTCTGGGGCCTGCCAGTGGATGCTGGATGGGACCCCATGGTGTGTCATAGTCACTCTTTACATGTACAAGATTTAAATAAATTCATCCAGAGCATAAGACTGTCAGCTCTGCTATGCCACTTGGGAGCATCAGTGGAACTGGAATATGACCTGTTTGGGGACATAGTGACAGACATCTGTATAAATCACCTTGGGGACCCTGAAGCAATAGGTATCATACTGTACGGGGAATTTACTATACTGGCAGCAGTGTGTTATACTTCATTTTGTAACCTGGGTGTATTCAATGCTGTTAAGAGACAGAGAGAATGATTGATGAGGTGGATGAGGGAGAGTGCGTTTGTACATGACAGGTATAAAGGGTCAAGGGGAATGGGAAAAAGCTTAGTGAGGGAAAAAAAGAAAAGGTAGGTGTGTGCAAGAGAAAGAAAAAAAAGAAGGAATAGAAATATGAACAGGAAACAACATTAGAGTGATGCATTTAACTAAAATTCCTTCAGTGCAAGGTATAATGCAAATATGAACATACCCTTGGAACCTAAATTTATGAGATAAATAGGCAAGCAAGTTATTGAAATAGATAGTCTTCAAACTGTGGAGCTTTGTATAAAGTGTGTAAAGGCATCCGGATATAATTCCCACTTTTTCAGTTTTCCCTATTGGATGACTCACAAAGAACCATTAAGGATAATGCCAGGTTGATGGAGCAAAGGGAAACTTCACAGCTGTGAGAAAAGTATTTGCAAATGCCATTGTTATCACCATCTTGAAAGGGACACTAACTCAGCTGTATCACAGAATCAGCCAGTTTTTTTGAGGCAGGGAGTTGGGAAGTGTTTGACCACCTGTAGAGTTTGTTCTGTGGTGTTATGCTTTTGCAGGGCTTTGCATGCCTCTCTGAAACTTCTGGTGCTGGTCACAGGTCAGATAACTGGTGGTCTCACCTGTTCTGGAAGTCCTTAAATTTCCGTTTTGAATTTAACAGGGGAGAGTAGAGTTTAAACTTCCTGGGGAGTATTGCCAGTTTGTGCCATCTGAAGATTTGGTTCCCATGGAGCCTATTAATGCCAAAACCTGGCTGTTCTTTTGCGTGAGTACCCATCACTGTTAAAGGACCAATCAGTGCAAATAGAGCTGTAATCAGACAGTCAAAATAGGCCTCTCTAAACAGTAGAAGTGTTGAAGCCTCTATGCCTATGTATTATGTCTTAGTGTTGGATTCTGTGGTGTAAAATAAAGATTGATTTCTTGTCAAGCCATTGCATTTGAAGATGGTAAAAGGATTTAATCTTTTAATAATCCTTTGGTAATTGCCTGAATATGTTTGTAGGCAGAAATAAACTTAAAAAAAATCAGAATATGCTTTTATATGTCATTAACATCTTTCAGTCATAAAAAAGCCATTAAATGTGAAACACAGCCCTGGGGTGGATGCTTATAGAAAGGATATGCTTTCAAGAGCGTTATAAGTAAGAGAGACTGTGACCTACAGGTAAAAATTAAAAATGCAACTTAACTCTCTGTAACTCAGTTCTCTGAAATTATAAGAAATCAATGAAACAAGGCAGTTATCCAACTAAACATAAGAAAATAAGCAAAATCTCCTTTCTGGCAATGTACTTGTGCCCATATTAATCAAGTTATTCCTACAGTAAACATATCATGTCAGAATCCGTGTTTCATAAGGCTGAAAGTGTTACGTGTGATTCATTATATGTTTATAGAAACAAAACCAACAACAGCCAAAAAACCCAAAACCCCAACCCCCCAAAAAAGAAACTCCCCCAGCCTGTGAAGGTTGGTTCATTGATTGGTTGAGTTTGTTGGGTTTTGTCTTTCACAAAACAGAGCAACTGTCTAAGCTTAAGTCAGTGTGAAGCTTCCTGGTGACCATTAATTCCAGGAGCCAGTGGACCTGAAACAAGTAGCATGAGAAACTAGAATTGGGGAAATCTCCTTCCATGAGTGTCCAAATATCCCTAGACAACCAAATTTGGGGATCTTGGTCTCCAGCACAGAGACTTTAGGTCAGGAGATGCTGGAGACCAGAAGCCAGGATTCTCTGTGTACTTACGGTCTTGAGGTTTCTCTCTTAGAGAGGCAGGCATATTGGTAGGTGTTAAAGGTACTCCTTTAGTGGGTCTTTCTCCAAGTGAACCACTCTTCTACATCCTCAAAATCTTACTTTTTCCCTTTATTAATTTAATTTCATGTCACTAAGAAAAGTACTGCCCTGTCTAGGTGAGAAATGCCTTTCTGTTCTGCTTTTCTGGAGCTTTGACGGATATCATTATTGAGCTGATGGCTGCCCAACGTCAAATCCAGCTTTCATGCTTTGATAAATGTTCCCAAAAATAAGAGATATAGTGTGGTTTTAAATCCTGCAAAATACTAGGTCTGTGTTTCCTACACATTCCTCCTTCTTGTTCCCTTTGTCTCTTATTTCCTTGGGTTGCAGCCATTTTGAATGAGGGCCATCTTCCCTTTTGGCCTAAGAACTTGGACTGGAAGTATTTGATCCTCAAATCCAGCTCCAGTACATTTTAAATGTTTTATCATTGTAATTCAATCCATGTAAGCAAAACAAAAATGCCCATGTGAAAGTGAAATTAACTGAATTAACTTTCAGGAAATAAAAGAAAATAGAAAATAGGTTAATGAGGGAAATGTAAGGAATATTAACTGGGGATACTCTACATCTCCCTCAGCCCAGCCTGGTAAGTATCCTTTTAATCTCTGCCTCATGAGAACACTTGCAACATCGAAGATTTTTAAGAGTCAGGAGGCTGAGCTCCATTGTCCAGGGTCATGCTGGCATGAATTGTTGGAACCGAGCCACCTGTCCAAGGCATGGAAGAGGAATTACTACATTTCTGTTGAGAAGCTGGCACAGGTGGTGGAGGAGGGAGTTTTCCCTGCTTTGTTCTGTCTGAGCCTCTTTTCTTGCCGTTTACATTTGCACCTTGGGCATTTGGTCACATTGGCATCCCTAGCCGGGCTCCAACCCCTGTCTTGATAACTGCATTCAGAGTTTGTAGTTCTTCATCTTTCTTGCCAAACTTGGCAATTCCTTTCTCCTTTAATAGCTGCTTGCTATCACTGAACTTACTCTGGGGTCTGAACCTCTATACACTGATAGATCTGCCTCTCGTTGGGTCAGAATGACCTGTTCATGGAACTATTTACCCTTCCGAAATTTATTCTTCCTGTTGTTTCTCCTGCTTCCCTCCAATGCAGCGAATTTCCTTATGTGCTATCTGTTAGGACACTGAGTCAGAATAGAAGAATGGTCTGCCTAATCCAGGCTCTTCTTTCTTAGCTAGATCCAGGGTTTTCCTGTGCAGTCATGCTGGTCTTTTGTTCATCCGTTATAGAAAAAAATAGGAATAGGAGAAGTAAATGATTTGGAAGGTTCCAGAAGAAAGATTCATGTCTCCTGTATTTTGCAGGGATTTTTTGGTGGGCTTTTTTTTTTTTTTAAATAGGCAAGGATTTGATTGATGGTAGATGGGGGCATGTAGGCTTCTTCAGTTCTTCCCACTCCCTTCTTCCTCTCAGTGCAGGAGCACACTAATTAGTAGAAGACTAATTTCAGGAAAAGGAGTTGAAGAGTTTGACTGCTGCTTTGCCTTCTGGAGAAGATGTTTCTTTCCCTGCTGAATTTCATGCTTGCTACCTGTCCATCTGACCTGAGGGTTAGAATGCAGCATTTTATCTCTTAACAAAGACAAACACTAACTTTCAAAAGTAAGGGTAAGCCATCCTCCATGTGCTGTTTTCCAGTCCAGGTGTGTTTAGGTCTGCCCATAGTAATCCGCTTTTGCCTGCAAACCCTAAGAAGTTTCCTTGTTCCTATGTTACCTGACCTAATGTGATGGCTTCTAAACTTCTTTTGGCTTAATCTACCCTCCTGAGTCACTATAAAGTAGTGTGTGGATGCACTTTTGTTTCCCACTGAATCTTCCATCCTTTCAAACTAGCTTTCTAGACCTCTGTCCTGAGAAGCATGTCATGGTATCAGGATGCTAAATTTCATGACTGGAAGTAGCATTTTCTTATTGTTCCATTGAAGGCAGATTGTTCTTCATGTCCCTGTTACTGCCAGTGTCCAGGGCGGTGTCTAGAAGCTACAGTGTCACAATCCTGTCCTATGAGTGGTTTTAGTCAATAGGAGCGTTCTTTTGATGAAATGGTTATTTTGAACTATATTGAGTTCATCATTCAGTTTTGTGCACAGTTTCTGTAAAGATCTGCTGCTGTTCTCTGACTTGTGACCAGAGGCAGAAAAAGCATGCCAGAAAAGAGCACTGTGGGTTAGAAAACCAAGTTAGCTGTCCTGAACTTAAAAAAAAAAAAAAGAGAGGGAAAAAAGAGAATAGAAAAGCTTAGATATTTAAGCAGTTTAAGCAGTTCAATAAAACAATCATAATTTTTTCAAAGAGTTTAGCTGAGCTCACCTAGCTCATTTCATATGTGTGTTCTGGCCTCTTTGGTGCTTCTTCTAAACCTGGCATTTCTGATTCCCTGTCTGCCCCTCCTTTCCCTCCCACATGCTTGACCTCCAACAGCATTCCTTCACTTGTCTTAAGGCCTTACATGTCGTTTCACTCTCCCTCTCCCCCCAAGAATGTGATCCTGGCCTGAGCTTGCTAATTGTGTATAACAGGGATAAAACTTCTTGCCTTGCTTGGCTGCACCCTTGTTTGGAAACTCACCCTAAACATTTCCACATGGTTTGCACTCTTTTTGCACAGCTAATTTTTTTTTCCCCTTTAAACTTTTTCTTATTTAAAATAACCCTCAAGCTTCTTCTACCTTGGGCTGCTGGCACTGACCTAGCCTTGTTACTGTTTGCATTTCTTTTGTACCTTTTTGCAGCTTAAATCTCTATGGGCTTTTAAATCTGTCAGCAGCCGCTACCAGGCTCAGTGTGCAATTTTGCTCACTGTTTTCACAAGTTTCCAAGCCCTGAACACTTTCCAAATAAGCCATTGTTGGCCTGAGTTAAAGAGGTATTGTCTCTGCTTGGACAAGGTTAGTGTGGGTGCCAGAATCTGCATGTGCAGCGTTTTTGTGCTGCAGTGTCATCTTGATATTGAACCCCTGGACACTTCCTTCTCCAAACATTTCAAACATATGGGGGGGGAAAAAAACCCATAACAACAAAACCCTGCCAAAATTGATTCATTGAAATATTATTGGAAGATTTTCTCTATATGGGTGAAACTCTGAGTTAGAGTTTAGTCCTTACTCATGCAGTCTGCTTGCTCTGAATACCACTCTTTTTGTTTAGTTCCATTTTAAGCACCTGAAACTGGCAGCTGTGATTGGAGCCCTGTTCTGGTCAGTGCTGAATAAACACAGAGGAAGTAGCCATCTCTGCTTTGATGGTTTTAGAGACATGTTTTATAGGAAGAGAGCCTATTTTTATCCACCTTTTACGGAGGAGAAACTGAACCTGCGGAATTTGGTGTTGTATCCAGAGATGGCTCTTGTCAGAGTTGAGAGTCAGTTCCAGATCACAGCACTATCCTGCATTTTACTAATGTAAGATTGGCTCAGCTCCAAGAGGGTATGTTCTACTGAACTTGCTTTTCTTAATAGAGATTGAATTTGCTGGTCTGATCAACCTGATGTGACACTGTGGGGAGAGAAGTCCTTTATGTTGAAATGCTGGTTGTCTTTTGATAGGGACTGTGTGGTTCAGAAGACAAACATCCAGGAGAACATTTCAACCTGTAGGTTGCTGAGGACATTGCTGTCACTGGACAACTGTCTCATGACCTTTGCTTAAAAGATACAGTAATTTAGATGTTTTCCTTCTATTGAAGAGAAAATTGGTACTGTCACCCAGGAAAAAGGTGTATCAAATTTTTGGCCTTTCTCAAAGTGCCATAAAGAATGTTTGTGTCACATAATCCAGTGCTTTGAGTTTCTCACTTCATGCCTTTCATCTTTCCCATCCCTTACTGATCATTAGTAATGGAAGTTTGAAATGGGAGTTGTTCTGGCTACCTCTCCTGCTCAGACAGGAAGAACTCAAGGCAGCAAGAAAAAAAAATTATGAAACCAATAATCTTTGGAATCTTTGGAGCCATTAAGTTCTCTTGATTGAAGGCTAGTCAATGTGCCTGGTCCAGAATCCTCTCAACCTACTAGAAGCTACTAATGCTGCTGTTGACTGGTTTTTTTTCTGTTTTTCTTTTTCACAATCTCTAGGATGAATTGGATCTCACAGACAAGAACAGAGAGGCTATGTTTGCACTCCCTCCAGAGAAGAAATGGCAGATTTACTGCAGCAAAAAGAAGGTACTACTGTTGTCCTGATTAGAGTAGCTCACCAATAAATTCTGTGTGCATGTCCATAATTGCATCTTGATTTGAGCTGTGTGTTTATTTACGGTTTACTCAAGAATATGACTAAGTGATGTAAGGATTTTTATCAGCATGGATATGGCATGGTTTTCTTATAAGTAGTGCGTGTTTGTGATTTCTGAAAAAGAAAAAATTAATGTCTTAAAATTGTATGTTGTCCCATTTTGAATCTTTTATGTGTTTGGTTTTTGGGTGGTTTTTTTTTGTTTGTTTTATTGTTTGTTTGGGGTTTGCTTGGTCTTTTGGGGTTTTTTTGTTTATTTTTTCTTGAGCTGAAAGAAAAGTTTTTCATGGATATGTTTTAAGGAATTTTTAAAAACTTTTGTAGGCTGCTCAGAATAGAAAAGGTATTGCTGAAATCTTTCAGGATATCTTCAAATATCTGTAAAGTACGTAATAATGATGTCTTAAAACTTGGTAGTTCAAGGTCTTCCAGAGCTTGTAGAAAATGTTCCCCATCGCACTGAAAAGTGAAGATGACCTTCTCCTATCCATTTCAATAAAATACTTCTCCATTAAGGGTCTTCAAATTTCTGACAAACCGGTAAAGGAGCAGTAAATCAGAGGCTGATGTCTCATACTGTGAATTTTGTCATTGTCAGAATGATGGACTAGTAAATTGCTAAGTTGTATTGCTGTTGTGAAACTTCTAAAGGAGGAATTTCTGCAGTAATGGTGTGGTGGAAGAGTTTTACTGCTCTAGGAAACACCCAGTCGAAAAGGAAGATGGCCTCAATAGCATGTATTTATTAGCCATAAACGTTAGGCAGAAAAAAGGTGTGGTGAGGTTGTTGGTTAATTGTATTTCCCAAGTGTGCATGTCATGCTATGAGAGCATCAGTCTTTATACGTAAGTCTGCATAACAGAAGGTGAAAGAGGAGGTTTAGAATCCAATAATTAACATGGCAGATTAAAGCACTGCTCATGATCCTTCTGAGGCTGTATTTGCTGCCTTTTTTAACTTGGGGTGGAGGCAATGAGGTTTCTTACCGTGTAATTAAAGAAAACCAGACTAGTCAGATGGGTGTTTTGCATTTAGTTTTTGGTTGGTTGGTTGGTTGGTTTTTAACTTCATATAGAGAAGTTAATAGAAATCAATTAATTAGTGCCTCTGAGCTAGCAATAACTCAGGAAGTATGTAAGAGCAGTCTAGGCTCAGTTATCTTTAGTGCTCTCTCCATTCTTTTTTTCCTGCTGGTACAGACTGGAAGTGGAGGGAAGGTACAGGCTACTGTGATTAATGTCTGCTTTACATTTTTGCTGGCCAGATCAGCTGGATTTTTCAGCTCTGGTGGGAGAGGATCTATTTGTAGCTGTCTTAGAGAACTCCACATTCTGCCTCCCAGACCAGTCTGCCTTGGCAGGAAGATTCGTGCTTTAATATATTTTATGTGTTGGTTGGATTCACTCATTACACTGGGGGTTTTGTTGTTGTTGGTTTGGGGTTTTCTTCCCTCTTTCTAAAGCAGTGGATTTGATATAAGAATCTTAAAGACCTCCAGAGTTAAATAAGCTGCATACTAGAAAATATAATGCAATTGTAGTGCAACCTCAGTTAGCTGAACTCCAGCTATCCAAAATGATGTGCTAACTGGAAGGGGATACCATTGCCAGATGCCTATTGATTATATTGTAGATACTTTCAATTACTTGAAACCTTAACTGCCCAGTGGCATTCATTGTTTCCCTCACAGGCAGTCAGATGATTGGTGTGACATCTCTCTCTAGCCTGCTACCTAATCTACCTATCATCAGTTCTTTATAGGGACAGAGAAGCTAATTTCCCGGCTTCATTTTAAAGCAAAGCTGCCTTTTTTCCTGAAGAATTTGTAATTTTAGCCACAAAGGGTCTGATTTCTCACTTGGCAAAACACCACCAGACAGAAAGCTCTGTCTTGCTGATGTTGGGTTCTTTGAGTTTCTTGGAAAGTGTGGGCTTCTACACTTTGTATTGTGGCAAGTGAAAACATTACGAACTAGAAGGTCAAGAAGTGCAGATTGAGGCAATTTTTCACAACCAGTAATCTCAGGTACCTTTTCTACCTAAAAGCAATGGAAAGTTAGAGCTTCCTGATTTGCTGTAAAGGTGGTGACATTAGTGGGCTGTCTTAAATAAACAAATATCACTTGCAAAAATAAAGATCAGTCATAATTGTGGACACACATTTATCTTGGCAGATAGACTTTAGATATAATCTTCTATAGTACCTGATTCCAATGTGTTGGCAGAAAGTCACTACTGTATTAAAAAACTCATTCTACCCGTTTCTGATACCTTTCTGAAGAAATGATGGAAGGCAGACATGTCTGTGCATTAAAAGTTATATGCCAGGGGGCACAGCTTGCCAGTCAACAGTCCTCAGTACTCAAAGAAGATTCAGTTCTGGACTGAAATGTCATGGTTGTAGGTGATATCTACAGAGGAGCATTCACACAGTATTATACAGGTATGTTTGCTTTGGTCACTTTTGGCCTTTCGGGGTTCATATCTGAGACTAGTAGCTGTAGCTACCAGCTATAGTGAATGCTTTAGTCTCATTTCCGGGGTAGCAATTTGCAAGGAATAAAGTCTGCTCTGTTGGCAAATGTTAATGTGTTCTCAGTCTCAGCTGTTCTCTACCTTGCCATTAAACAGTACAGAGTGGACAGTGAGAAGTGCAGTTGTCTTAATTTGCATAAGAAGAATCATTAATTAGTCGCCACTGACCCTATACTCAAAATACCAGTAGTACATATTTTAGATTGCCTCTTCCTCTGTTATATGAACTTCTTCTGATACTGAGTACTAAACAAAGCTGTTTGTAGTCAATTCCAATTATCCTCCCTCAGTTCAGGTACTTTATTCTGGTTTTGTTTAGAATAATCTTCATGTCTCACCATAAGCTGAAATTTAGGCTTACATAAATCCGCTTCTGTAATTCTTTTCTGTAAAATTATCTCTAGATTTCCTACCAGATATAAGTTTTGCAGGAATTAGATCAAGCACTAGATCAAGCTTTCAGATGTATTCATTTGCAAATTTGAGACGTCAAAGTTTAGAAAACCAGTGATCAGTGCTATTTTACCAGGAGCTGATACTAATATACATAATCTTATTAAATACTGATCAAATAATTATCTGGAGAGAAAAAGTTGCCAGCTCAATTACTTCATCCATAAATGAGCTTCTATTGGGATCCCCAAAAGGGTAGAAAATGCAGGTATTGCACTGCTTCAGCGCACATTGCTTTGGGTGCAGTCTGTGTGCCTAAGAATAACACCTTGCGGTGTGGGCAATAGCTTATTGCCGTCGGAACAATCCTACAAGCTGTTAGACTTATTGATATTGGAAAGCAAGTCAAGTTGTTTGCTTTTCATGGCCTTCCCTGCCTCCAGAGACTGATTTGTAAGCCTTCAGTTGAGCAGATTTTAGTAGTAAGCACACACATTTTGCAGAGTGAAACAAGTTAGGGGGGGTTTTTTTTTTTTTTTTTTTTTTTTTTACTTCTGTCTTTCTTTGAGGAAAAAGATTGGAAGCAAATCTCTTTCCAAAGTACAGTCAAACTAGAGTAGCTGTGTCATACAGTTTCTTTTCAATCAGACAAATAAACCAAACAAAAAATCTCAATCCTAATAACTGTGTTGAGTCTCCTAGGTATTTTAGTCTTATGTTGGACTCTTGTGATTTTAGTGGTACTATAGAATAGCTGCTTTGAGTTGATTGTGCTTCATCTACTCAAGTGAGATTACTCAGACTCAAGTAGTGAAGTAATAACCAGCACACTGAAACTTTCTGGAACTAGGCATTTATGGCATCTGGAAAAAAAATTACATGCTTCTAATCCTTAACTTTATTCTATTCTGTCTATTATGGGAAAGAGATCTAGAGAAAGGTGTCTCCACAGTTGTGAAATAGGATATAAAAATTCTGAGGAAAATTTATCTGAACCATAGTCTCTAACAGCCAACAGGAATAAAAGAAATTCCCCCTGTAATTACTTTTTAAAATATCTGTCAATTATATTTTTCATCGACCTGATGAATAAAAAACATCTAGTGAACTGAATTTGAAAGTAGGCATCAGGAAATTCCTTGGTTCCAAAAGTCTTTGATTTAAACTGTTGTATAATTACAAAGGACTTGTCATTGTTATGTTTATACATAAATGCATTTCTCTCTACCTGAATGAAAGAGTGACGAAGTTAGGAAACTTTTTGGAAATGTTCTGGCCATGCCATCCTCTTACACCTTTTCCCTGCACTGTTTACACATGCCTTGACTGCATACAACAATCCTTTCCCCCCTCCTTTTCCCCTTCCCCTTTTCTTTTTCCCTTTCTCTCTTTTCCTTTTTTCTTTTCCTTTTAAGATACAGCCCTAAAGATCTAAATATGTTTTCAGCTCAAGCACTATTCATTCTTTTTCTTTACTGCACTTACCTGTCTTCTGTGGTGAGCTCCCAATAAGGAGTAGGAAGGATGAGTAGAAGGCACTTTTGTACATCATATTACACAAGTAGTCCAAGTCCCTTGGATTGAAGGTCATAGGTCAGTGCTGAAACCACTGAGGCCACAGTCCAGTTGAAGAGTGCCCCAGGTGCCCTTCTAGAGAAGATTTACATCTCTTCCACAAAGAAACAGTATCACCTTGTATTCAGTTCCCTTTTCAGAAAATGAGGGTTCCATCCTCACAGGCTTCAGAATACTCTGGGGAATCCTAGCATTAGCCAGACTTTAACTTGTAGTAGTTCTACTTCTGTCCTCCATTCCCATGTCGATGTCTGCCTTCAGGCTCTTGCAGAGCTCTAAGCAAAATTTGTTCTAAGCAAAACTGTTTGTTCTAGGGCTGCTGTGTACCTGTGTTTGTGCAACGTGAAGTGTAGTTTCATCTTGGTTAGGGTGAAGAGACAGTTATTTCCCCACTAAAGTGAGCTGGCAGGGCTTTTATTCCAAACCCCTGAGGTCTTTTCTTTGTGTCTGAGTTTTCATATGGATGTTCTAAGAGCAGGAGACTGCATTAAATCTATTTTATTTATATAGGAGCACATTTCTTCCAGTTCTTGCTTTAAAGTAGAGATATACAAGGAGATCACAGAATCGGTAACAGACTACCAGTGGGGGCATCTGCTGCGACCTCCCTGCTCAAGCATGTGGCACAGGATTGCGTCCAGACCACTCTTGAATATCTCATGAGGGAGACTCCACAACCTCTCTGGGCAATCTGTTCCAATAGTACTCAGTCATCTGGACAGTAATGAAGTTATTCCTTGTATTCAGGCTGAACTTCCTGTGCATCAGTTTCTACCTCTTGTCCTATTGTTTAGCACCACTGAGAAGAGCCTAGATCCATCCTCTTGGAATTCTCACTTCAGATACTTACAGACATTGATGAGGTCCCCTGTCAGCCATCTCTTCTCCAGACTAAACAGCCCCAGCTCCCTCAGCTTGTCCTTGTAAGAGAGGTGTTCCAGTTTCCTAGTCATCTTTGTAGCCCTGCACTGGATGCACTGCAGGAGCTCCACGCCTCTCTTTTACTGGGGAGACCAAAACTAGACACAGCACTCCAGATGTGGTCTCACCAGGGCTCTGGGGTATTGTCCACTCCTCCAGCTTTTTGTTGTCAGTGAACTTGCTGAGGAGGCCTCTGCCCCTTCATCCAAGTAATCAATGAGTGAGTTAAACTATACTGGGCACAGTATTGAACCTTGGGGGGCATCACTAGTGACAGACCTCCAACTAGACCCATGACCCTCTGGGATCTGCCATTCAGCCAGTTCTGAGATATTCAGAAGAAGGCAGATACTCCCTAAAGAAGAGAGCAAATTGATCTTCATCTGGTCTCATTTAGTGATACAATATGCCAGATGAAGATCACACCATTGTATTGTCTGAGTGTGGGTTTTTGGTTTTGTGTTGTCTGATCCGAACTATGAAAGCCCTTTGGGGTTCATCCTTTCTGTGTGGAGAGTGCCAAGCACATGGCTGTCTCATAATAAATGAAGTGGGTGGTTTGAAGTTGTATTGTTTTCAATTCTATCTTCTTGCAGTATTTTTTCCTCTTTGAAATACTCTTAGAGTCTGTTATTTATTTGGAATATTAAACTGTTTTGGTTATGGTGTTATAGCTTTAAGGAGCATTTAATGTATCCCTTATAAATTCAATTCTTTAGAGTTTTTATTTCATATGCTGTATTGGGGAGCAGCAGATGGGAACACACAAGATGGTTTGCTGCAGTATTTGAGAAACCATTTGTAAGGAGTCCCAGTTTGATGAGGTTTGGATGTGATTTCATGAAAGCTTTTCTCCCAGCTTTGCATGAAGTGTTGAGGGGGAGTGTGAGTGGATATAAGGGTGAGTGCTTCTACTCTTTCTTCACTGTGAAGTCTGGAAAACACACAGTAACCCTCACAGCACACGTGGACAGGCTAAAAGTAAAAGTAGTTGGTAGACAGTAGGACGCTGAGTGCTGTGTGTTGCTGGCTAAACAATGAGTATGTCTGATGACCACAGGGCAAAGGCCAGCAAAACCACACTGGAGATGGAGAATTAGACTTTATCTGAAGTCTTTGGTGCATTGGAAAGCTGTTTTTTTTCCTACCAATGCTTTAGAAGTTTGTGGCAAAACCTCAGCATTTCAGTCAACATTTTAATTTAACTCAGTATTCAAACCTTGACAATGATCTGAACAACCTGATCTGAGAAGGTCCCTTCTTCCCATGGCCTTTTCCATTCTGAATCGTTTTGTGATTCCCTGAGCTAACCATAAATCAAACTAGGAAAGCAGCTGGATGGCCCTATGAAGAAAGGGGGTAACACTAAAGTTCTATGCACCCTACTGTATACTGTCCTGTATTATTGCTACGAGACCAACTCCTTGAACTAAGCTCTGGCAGATGTTATTTGGTTCCCTCCCAGTGCCTGGGATCCATGGTTGCTTTTTGTCTGAAAGACTGCATGACTTCCTTGGCTCCGGAGGCTTCTGGTGAAACAGTCTGAAATGTGGAATTTCTCAAATGAATTCTCTGAAAATAGACTTGCTTTCAGTTAGCCTAGGGCTCACTGGAAATCTCATAACACTGGTAAGTCACAGTGGGAAGATGTTGCCCTTTGCAAACCACGGCATTCCTTCAGCTGGATGTTTGGAAAATGCCAGCAATTGTGGGGTTAATTTGCTCTTTTCCCACCAGCATCTGTTCCCTTTTCTGTTAACAGAATGACTTCATGCTCAGATGTTTGGGATGATTTGTTAGCTTGATGCTGACACTGGGTCATTTCAGCATCTCTAGTCTAGGTATGGAAGACAGGCACATGGCTTCAGAAATTACTTTGTTATAAATGCAAGTAGGCTTTAGAGCAGTAAATTCAGAAACTCTGACCTATGACAAACACAGGACATAGTGGAAAACAATAAAATGCAGCAATGGTGTCACTAATGCAGCAAATGCACGCAATTCCTGATTAGTGGTGTACTTGGGTCTTTTCAGTGTGAAAGAGCAGTTTGATTGATGGTACCTGTTAATGTGTGTCATAGGCTGAAGCAACAGCTCCCAAATTCGGGCAACATCATTAATACAGTGTAAAATAAAGCCTGAATTTATATACATATCCTTCTTCATTGGTTAATGCAGATAATGTGTTCTCATTGGGACAATAAAACTTGAGATTCATGTAAGACACCATCTCATTCTTTTATAGTTCCATATAATGAATTTAGGCTTTTGTTTTCCTCATCTCATATAAGTATAAATTTGATGATGTTGCCCTATTATTTCTTATGTAGGTCAACATACTTAAGAAGAATCATTGCCTCTTTTTAATGGTTTATCATTAAGTTCTTATATTTGTTTCTTCATGGTTTTCCTTGATTTTTTTCCTTCTATAGCAAGTACCCCAAAATGATTACTTGAAGAAGCCTACTGGCTTAATGATGTGACAGACTGCTCTTACTTTTTATTTTTTTTCTTGAAGTCACACTTGTAATGGTTTAAAGTATAAATTCAGTGTCAAGGAGGCTAAAAGGCATGCACAATTCAGATGATATACCAGTATTACAGTTTGGAATCATACCTAAAAGACCATGTTGTAGCAGACATAACAGGAGATAAGAAGTTTTTCCAAATTGTCTGCTTTACTTGGTTTATGTTTTCCATGTTACAATGCTAACAATTACAGACTCATTTATTTATCCTGGTATAAGAGGTTACTTTGGGTCAGAGTCTTGAAATTATATATTTATTTGCATATGATTGAAAAGTATTTTCTTCCCTGCCCCCCCATGGGAACAGGATGGAATATTTTTAGTTTCTTCCTCCCACTCCTCTCTCTCTCCTAGAAAAAAGCTTGGTTGTTGCTTGGAAAATGTCTTCCCAGCTCATTAGTTCAGACTGCTGAAGTCATGAATGCTGAAACTTGCCATGTTAGCTGCTCTAGATGTTCTGAGTATGAAGAATTTGTATGTCCATTTTGCAGTTTGCATTTTTCAGGAGAGCTACTAGTACTTCAGTTGAAGTTAGAACTCAACATGTATCAAAAATAGGTCCAAAATAGCCCTGAGTTTATACAGTAACAGTGGAAAATTGTCATCATTTTGCCTAATGCTGTGTTTTGGCTTGCATTCTCTGGGAGTTTGGGAGAGTTCAGTGGGAGCAGTTTTGACCCTACTATGGAAAAAAAAAAAAAAGAAAAAGAAGGAAAAAGAAAAAAGTGGGGGAGGGCAAAGAAAAGGAAATATTTATCCAGCTGTCATCCTACTAACATGGTGTAATTTTCTGTACTCATGAACAAAAAGAATGGTGAGCTATCCCATTCTGCTGGATGGGAAGTACATGTAAATGCTGGTTGCATGATTTAGTTACTGCCATTGGATTATGTGCTATCTGTCCTCTTGCAAAAGTTTTGGGTCTCCACAATCCAAATATAAGTTGGTCTTGCTGATGGTATGCAAAAATAGTAGTAGGTATTCCATACAATGTAGTTCTCATCATTAGAAATTAGTCTTCAGTGGACAAGCAAGAGGAAAGAATGTATAAGTAACCAACATGTTTCTCTGGTACATGAGGAGCAAGTTTGGTACAGACTAGGGCTCACTCTTCTCTGTATTCTGAATTTCACTGAGCGCCCACCAGCCTTAAAAAAGCCAGCAAATACTGAGCAGGAAGAATTGTTGAATTCCTTTCTTTTCAGTGAAAAGTTAAGAAATGGGCACAGTAAGGAACTGTTGCCAGAATATAGTGACAGTCATGAAAAGAAAGAATTTCCTTCTACAGTTCTGGAGAATTGTTTAGTTTTCATTGCAGTCAGATGCGACACTTTCAGCTATGCACTGTAATTGAGGTGAAAATCACATTGTTTTCCATGATATTCAGTCATCTGTTGAAAGACACGTGGCATCCCAAACATTTTGCAGATGTAAGAGGTGAGAGAAATGAAGGCTCAGAGAAACACTTATACCCAAGTTTATGGAAAGGGCAGAGCTAGACAAAGGAACTGAGTGATGCACTCAAATATTGGACAAGCAGCTTAAAACCCATGGGCCTGTCAGACTGTTTATTTCCTTCGTTCACCTGTCCAACAACTCCTAACTTTGCTGGTTTTTCAATAGTGATGGGTTAAGTGATGAAGAAAAATGGAAAATACATAGCTGCTCTGACCATCTGTCATCACACTTAGTAAAGGGGCCAGAGCAGAAGCGAACTAAAGCAAGGAGCAGTGTCACTGGAAAAACAGACAGTGTACAGATTATGAACAGTGAAGAGAAACCTTTTAGAGTTTGGTATTAACAAATTCTCTATGTGCTCCCAGAAGGTCTTGTCCTAAATATCTCTGCTGGCTCTAGGTAGGTGTGTCCTAGGTAGTTCTGAGTATTTGAGCATGGTGACATTCATTCCCATCATGAAGAAAAATGCAGGGTGTTTGCCATGAATCTAGGTGACTTCATCTTATTTACAAAAGTTTGTAAGTGATCGCTTGCTGGAGATAAACAGTAGAAGAAAAATATAAACTTGCAGTGCAGGCATGTGGGAGACAGGAGGCTCAGTTACATAGGCTGGGCTCTTCTGTGGCTTTTCGCATTGCCTAAAGAATGCCAGGAGGAGGAGGAGGAAAGGAAGTGAGGAAGGAGACGTTCCAAATGCCAACATTCTAATGTGGTGGGGATACAGCTGGAAACAGTGATGTTGGAAAGGGGACAATGTAAACTGGATGGTAAGGAAAAAGTCCCTTTCTGTCCCTGCAGTATCCATGGCACGTTGACTGTAAGATGAACAGTGTTAATGCTAGCGTGGAAATGTACACACATGACTTGTATGTGACACAGGGTAAAAAGTAATAGGGACAATGCAGATCGGATGTTAGTGAAACAATAGAGTATGTCTGGTTGCCGCTGCGTAGGATTTTTCGGGATAGTGACAGATTGTTGGCTTCACCTGCCACAGGAATGATGCAGAACCGTGACCTTAAGCTTGCTGCAGGTTTGTGGGGACAGAGCTGGAGTTTAGGAGTTCAGTGTAAGTCACACCTGGAGAGCAAGCTATGTCCATGAGAAACATTTTGTCTTTCTCCTGCAGATCCTCTGAGTAGAATGATCATGAATCAGTCTTCTGACTGGTGGGATCCTCCTTACCATCACCTTTCAAAGAAGTATACAGAGTGGGCTGTGGAAAGATAGGCTCCTGAGAACCTGTTCATTGGAAGTGCAGGGATTTCATGGATCACCTTATTTGATAGCTTATTATTTAGGTTATACACTTATCAACTGCAAAATGCCAGTTGGTTGGTTTGGGACTTGCGACAAGTAGAGCACATAAAAGCTATTAAACATGAATATGGACTTCAGTTAATAGGACAGAATGATTTTTATGCAGCAAGAGTTAGGAAAACTTACCCAACAAGAAACTGACTTCTATAACAAAGGTTAAACATTCAGCGGAGGAACAATGTGTATTATTGGTAGACTTCACTTTGGCAAATAAGCTTTGTCTTGAGGGCTGAAATTCCTGGGTAATTCAGTGTGGCCTCAGCTGTACAATTAAGTAGTTCTGTAAATATAGGGACAAGTTACCGTCTCGGTTACTGCACACACTATACCCCTAAATTAATGCCTGGTGATGGTGTGATTCCCATCCTATAGCAGGGCTAAATATATCTGAAGAGGGACAAGCAGACTTGTAGGATTTGTAAATGTAAGAAGAGGCTCCTACAGTCAGTGCTAGCAGCAAATTCACATCTGTCTCTGTTGAGGAAAATGATAAAAACTCAAGAGAAGACAAGTTCTTAAAATGAAAACTGTACTATGCAATTTTACTAAAATATGAAGTTTCTTAAAATGGGACTCTCTCAATCAGTAATCTATTGTAGGTCTTGTGCCAGACATACTGATTATAAAACTTATTCTTGGTTTAAACACTACAGTTATACATTAAAATCAGTGGTTGAGACTTCTGAGGTTTCAGAAGACATTAGTTCTTATCTTCAGAGCATAACAGTGCACTAACAACCTTTTTTGGCTGCCAGTTATGGCATTCCAGTCTATTTTCTCTGAGAAACTATCTCTGTGTGTATATGCAATGGATCTCACATGCTTTCTGGAGGATGAGAAATAAAAGCATGGCCTCCATCTCCATTAGAATGATACCAATTAGTAATAATTAATTTGAAGTGGTTTTGAGTGTTAAAGGACGTTGGAAATGATACATTGTATGTATAGAATGCATAGCTTCTGGAGATTCCATATCTGTGGGTGCTTGGGAAGCAAAAAAATGTGAGGGATGGCCCAGTCAATTCAAAACAAAGCATATATTTAACTTGACTGGAAAACTTTTCAGCTATGGTAGAGCCAACCATCTTTCAAAAATGACTGATAGACCATTTTAATTTCTAAAGGCTAAGGATTTCAGCATCTTTGAAGCTTCTCTTAGTATTAGGAAATTATTTCTAACATGGAATCCTCATTGTTCACAAAGTATCCCTTTTTCACTTTCATGCTTTTAAAATTTATAATACTTTTTTACAGGGAGTTCCACAGTGTGACATTATAAGGCATTTCGTAATATAAATAATAATATGAAGCCTTTGATTCTTCTTTGAAAGGCTGATTAGTAATCAGCATCAGAGGTCATTATTAGGTCTGTCAAGTTACTGGCAGCATGACAAACCCCAGGCTAAATGAAGCAAAAAAAAAAGAAAAAAACCACAACCCCCACACCCCCCCCCCCCCAAATGCCCTGTGGTCTGTTAGGTAAAATATCCCTGTGTCCTAATGCATTGAACTGGAACCATCTATGTCTATACCTGACCTTTGTGAGAGGCAATTAGAAACTACTCAGTTGCATGCTCCAGCTGGTGATTAATGAATATTCTCTTTTAATAAGTTATACAGTAGACTGTTTTTGTGGCAGAAGGGTTATTATCTGCACATCAATAGCTTAATTCCGGGGAGAGAAGTAATGTTTGTTTTTCTCAGTCTGGGTAAATTGTGCTTAAAAGGCTGGGATATAGCTTCCTTCCCCAAACTCTGAGAATATTTGTGTAAATGCTAGTCATGGAGTCTGAGAAATAGTGTGGTGCCACATCTGTCTAGTGAATGGCTCAGTCCTATGGTCTGTCCTGTTTCAAAATTAGCATCTCTTGGGACATGGTTGGCTTTTTGGAGGCATAAACTGTCTGAAAAGCTTAGATGTATTTTAGCTCCACTTCTGGATTAGCATTGTGTCCCAGAGCAGATCAAACACATTTTGTGTCTTTTAATAAAAATACTTTTTGTTTGTGAAACTTTGACTGCTCTGAACTGAGATACAGCCAACAGAATGGACAGTGTGTTAACAAACAAGTAAATGTTTCTTTGAAAGCTGAACTCTCTAAAGTGAAGAAAAGTCTTTAGGTCAGTCATGAAAAAAGGGAAAATGGTGATTTGGACGAGAGTGCAGTACAACGTCAGTGTGGATTGATTCCTGGCTGTGCTACATATTTCCTGTGTAACTGGGAACTCTGTAATTGTCTGTGTCCCATTTTCCCTGTTTCTGCTATCTCGCTGAAAAACCCAATACATGAGTTTCTTTAAGGACCTTTGTCAGTGTATAGTGCCAGGTGTTACAAAATTGTATTGTATTCAGCATTAATAGCAGATGATGCCATGACTTGAGTCTGTACAGCTCTAAAGGGAAAAGAGTAGCTCTTGTGGGAAATCAAGCACCAGTGATAACCATCTTCCACCCTTCAAGCAAACAAAAACTCTACCTTGCTTTTAGTGGCCAGAATATTGATGTGAAGAGCAAGGGTTGTGCATGTCACATTGAAATAGAACACGGACACAAGTCTGAATTCTGAGCATCTCAGATGAACGTTTCACCAGTTTGGCTGTTGTTGTGAAGCATGTGGGAGGGCTTCAACCAGAAACAGAGAATCTTTATCCAGCAAAGCTTTCATCTCAAGGGATGAAAGTCATGTTAAAGTTTCATTGTACTGGCATTAAAAAACAAAAACAAAAAAGCCACAACCTGAAAAATTCCCAGCTATTTGTATTCAGGATTCCCATTGTCATTGTTTTTTAATGGGAAATATGAGAAACAAATAGCTACAGGAGCTTACTCAGTATGATAAATAACATATTTAACTTTTTCTTAAATGATATAAGTTTCTTATAATGACTTGAACTCCATGATTTATATTTCCTGAACTGTATGTGATGATGCTGACCCTCCAGGCCAAGTCTTTCAGCTCTGTGTTATACTAGAATGATATGTGAAGGCTGTTGATAGGAAGAACCACACTAACCTTAATGTGGCTTTTGCAAGGAAATGCAATTCTTTGCGACCTAAGCATAAACTTGAACATGCAGTGTCTGGATGTGATGCAATGAACAAGCTTGAACAGGAATTTGTATTATAGTAGCCTTAGTTTCTATTCTTCATCTGTGTTTACACACTGTTTTTATTGATAGAGATAGGAGCTCAATGAACAATATCATGGCTTCTTGTCCAAGAAAGATTATAAACCCACGTTTTCCAGCAACAGGTGTGTGGCTTGTTCCCATCCTGTTCTAAACAGTGTAAAATAGTAAGGTCAGCTGTCAGCTCTTCTGAAGAGACAGGTTTGAGAAGAAAGTCATGCTGCCAATAAATAGATGTCATCCAATAGTATCCGTGCTTTTCCTGTGACAGCCATACCATATGATACATTTCTTGATGCATGTGCTCAAGGGGGAAGTGTTATTTTATAGTTTGCATCTTAGAAGGGCTTTGTGAGTCATCAGCCCTGGCACACATGGGCATGTGTGCAGGTAGTGGCAAAGTCCATGGAGTGGTTGGACACCCGGGACTGGCAAGTATCTGCTGATCCCAGGGAGTTGGTAATTGTCTGCACTGGATAAAAACACCCTGCTATAAATGATGGTGGAAATGAGAGAGTGCTGGAGTCAGTGTCAGGTCACTGTTTGTTTTCCTGGATGAGTTTTAATTATGTCAGTATATATGCCTCTCTCTCTCAATCTGTTGGAAAGAAGCCTTGCAAAGTTGCTAATTTTGTGGATGTATTTACTAATGCTTTGATGTGCTCAGATTTTCAGGACTCAGATTTTCAGATGCTCTAGAGAACTGCTTAACAGTTTTGGAGTCTTTTTGCTGCAGAGTAAAATAGCAATGTGTCATCACTGGAAACTGAAACCCAGTGCTCAACCCCAAGAGAGCTTCAATGCAGGCAGTGGCTGTACTGGCTTTTCCTATGCTATTTCTTTCAAGACTGAAACCACCTTGAAAGAAACACTCACTGTATAAATGGTGTCTTTCATTTTCACAATCCACTCAGCCATGAATATCTGGCATTTCCACATGATTTTTCTATCATTGGTATTTAGTACTTCTTGTTAGCAAGTTTTGCAACAAAGGCAGCACTTTATAATGCTTGCTTGAGTCTCTTGTGGTGGTCTTTGTATTGCAAATGCTTGTCCCACTGACATGGCATCCTCTAGAAGTCTCTGGTGTCTAGAAACTGCTTGCCTGATGGATCAAGTCTCCCAGGATTTGCAAAAAGGCTTTTGGGATCAGCTGAGCTGCACACACAATTCTTTGCTTTATTTTCTTTCATTTTGATTGGTTTAGATGGTCCAAATATTTGCAGAACTCCATTAAGTCCTATTTGGGATGAAGTCATAAGTTCCACTTTCCACCAAGTCATGGAGCCTGTCCAAATTAGTGTCAAAGCCTATATAATACCTTGGCTATATTGCAGGCTTGTATAGTATCAAGATCCTGTTTTCACAGCAGTTACATAGTTGCTACTCCAGTGAAGAATGATATGGCCCCTTATAAAGTCCACAAGCTGACGCCTGTTTTTTCATGTAATATTTACACTATTCAAGGAGCTAAAAGAAGGCTTTGCTTTAATAGATTCCTTCAGCTAATGTTTTCCCTTATACAGATGGGTTATTGTTTTCAGCTTTTGATACCTATATGCCTTTATATATTACAGCCTTATTTTTTCCCCCCCTTGGTTGGGGTCCTTTTCCTTCTCTGTGTCTCCTGCAGCAAGGGAAGGGTTTTGCCATTATCATCAAGTTACCTTGCAGTTTTCTCTGAGATTCTATTTGAGGGCCAAACCCCAAATATATTAAAAAACAAAACACAAAAACTCCGCACCCTGTTGTTATGCTCCATACCATACCCAGAATTGCTTTCTATTTTTGACTCATCTTTCCCTCTCTGAGAGAAACCCAGATAGAGCAGTTTCTTAGCATGGGTAGAACTCACATAATTTAGACAATGAAATGTGGGGTTTTGTTTTTTTTCCCCAACTGTTCTGATGCTACAGGTGTAGACTTGACTCTCTTTTCAAAATGTTCCCCAGGTGATTGCTATAAATAACACTTTGCCACCTAATGACTTCATGGAGCTGGATAAAAATCTCTATGCTCATCCTGAGTATAAGAAGCTTTCTGGGACTTTATATTGGAAATAGAGTGCCAGGTTTTAAGTAAATAATCATTTATTCTAGTGAAGTAAAACACAAACTGACAGTCATAAAATTCTGGTGTGAGCTAGGGGTGTGGAAGACGACTGAGACTGAATGGACTCTTCTGCTTGATATGCATCTAGACCAAAACAACTTCAGAACGTGAGGAATTGCATAGAAGAGTATCTGCTGAAACTTTTTTAACCTCAGCAGTCTAAGGTATATCTTGAGCTTGGGCTTTAATGCATGAAAAACACGTTACGCTTGTGGTGTTTTACTGAAACAAAATTTCTTACAGTTTTAATTAAATCCAAAACATAAGACTTCCAGACTCAGGATTGAGACCAATTTTTAGTAGATGGAGAATGGTCAAAAGTGGGATATACCAAGGACCTTGACTCATTTGTCAAGCTAACCACATACACAGGTATACTTTGGGAAAGCAGAGTATTCTTGTCCTTGGTTCTGATTGTGAAATTTCCAGTGGCTTGGGTTCAGGTAGGAAATTTGTGAGAATTCTAACTTTTTAGTGTATCTATCCTCATGCTTTTCAGCCTGCATATTTGAGATAGATGTTTAGAAATGTTAGTTGTACCATTCCAGCACTTACACATTTTTTCCCCCTAAACAATTTTAAGGAGAAAGAGTATAATTGCTTATTTTGGACTACAAAGGGTGAATTCAGGCATTCCTTAATTTATGTGTGTCTTTTTTTCTTGGAATTCAGAATGGAGGCAGGAGAAGTATAGAGAACACATGTATTCCGTGTTCTGACAATGTTCTTGTCAAGTGTACTCTGAAAACAATTGTAGCTGTCAATAGGACTTTTAGAATTCTCTGCAGAGAAAAATTTCTGATGGGAACATTTATCTAATGTATGTTTTTATTCCTTTTTCCATCACCAAGGTCATATATTGATTTTTGTATGGGAGGTTAAGGTCTGCCAAGTGTGAAACAATTGTCAGGGTTATGGTTGCCACTAGCTATTTTTCTGCACAGAAAGGGGCAGCAAAAGGCAGTCTACCAATAGCATGTGGTGTCTCAACTGTAGCTGGCTGTTGGTAGGCAGTTGCATATTTCTGTAATGTGCTATTTATCATAGATTTGGGTCCATCAGATCCCTGCTCGTGTCCGGGAAAGGGAAGTAAGGAAAATCAGCAGAACTCCTCACTTAATTTGAGAAATGGCACCTTGTCCTTAATTTGTCAGTGATCAAGTTGTGGGGGCATAACAACTGTGGGTGTGGTTGGTATCTCTTACCACTTTGCCAATCTTTCATACTTTTTATACAGTGGTATTCTACCGTAGGCTACTTTGTTTAAATCTGCTTTGAATTGTTCAGTTGGGTGCAAGGGTTTAATAAAGAGTTATATGAGCTGTCTAGATGAGTCTGTTCTGCAGTCCTTTTCTGGATGACGACAACACTGTTTCATCAATATTGTGAATGGAGATACTTTAGTTTGCATGTTGAAAAACCAGTGGCAGAAAGAGAGGGAAAGATGCAAATCTCAGTAATAAGTTTGCTTTTCATTCTAAATATGAAGATTTTGGGTTGTGCAAATTGTTGCCATGTGTTGGTATGTAGCCTGGCAAGAAATTGTCAGGAGCAATGTGTTTTCTGAATGGGGCTCAACAGCATGTAGAGCTATTTCTCATCTCTAAACCAAATAGTGCTGGAATAGGTGAGGTGCTCTGATAGACCTACACTTTGAATATTGCTATGCATGTCTTCTAGAGTAGCTTCTCTAGTATGAGTAAGCATTCATGCACAGACAACACTGGTGACTTCCACGCAGTCTTACATCTTTGGACACCCTCAGGATGAAGCAAGTGGTTCAATCTCATATCATATGCTAGGAGATTTAATATTAGTTATTTGTAGTCCATAATAGGAGATTGGGATCCCAGCAACCAATCCTCCTGTTGCCAGTGACTGTTACACCAATCTAGAAATAGACTTAGTAGATGGAAATCTCATTTCCATTGAGCAGTCAAGGAGCAAGAAAGAACTGGTTCCTGAGTTGGTATAGGCCTTCTTTTAGAAGGTTCATTGAGATTAGTCTAGTGAAGAGGATTTCAGGTGGATTATTTGTGAGGTACAGAAGAAGGATTAATACTGCCTCTACTGTAATTGAGGGGATGCTGGTTTTTTTTCCTTTGGGTGTTAGGAGATTTTGATTAACTTTATAGGATAGGATAGAATAGACTGTTTCAGTTGTAAGAGACCTACAGTGTTCATCTAGTCGAACTGCCTGAGCAATTCAGGGCTGACCAAATTAAAGCATATTATTAAGGGCATTGTCCAAATGCTTCTTAAATACCAACAGGCTTGTGACATTGACCGCCTCTCCAGGGTGCCTGTTCAATGCCTGATCATGCTCTTGGTAAAAAAATGCTTCCTAATGTCCAGTCTGAACCAGTTTTTTTAACCTTAAAATGATGCAGTCTTTTGGCTTATTTTCAGATTTTTTGTCTTGATTGTTTTTTTTCTCCATTAGCAGATATTAAACCCCGTTGTTGCTGAATTCCAGCATCACCCTAGCAGTAAAGAGGCCAAATAATTTATAAATTCTGTCAGTATAAAGCTACAAAATATAAACCTGCTATCTGTAAATGGGCTATCCTTCTACTGGGAAACATAATATGTTTAAGGGACTGAGGTTTGCTGCTTAGATGCCAAAGATAACTGTGTCTCCATCAAACTTTATTATTCTGTGTTTAGTATTTTTAGCTGAAAGGGATTCTTTTTATCTGACACACCATGATGACAGTGCTAACTTTACACTTCCAGAAATGTTTGTAATAAATGCCACACATCTATGTGCATTATACAAGAATATGGGGGAGATAATAAAGAGCAGAGCAGTGAAGAATCCCAGGTAGTTCTAAAGTGGCACTTCATCCTGTAGAGGCTTCTTGTGTAACCTTGTTTAACTTTCTGTTTCAGGAACAAGAAGATCCTAATAAGCTTGCTACCAGCTGGCCAGACTACTACATTGACCGCATCAACTCTATGGCAGCAGTAAGTCACCTCTCCTGCAAAGCAGGGATTTCCTACTATAGAGATGTGTTTCTTTAGGAAGAAGTCCAAAAAGGAGAAATGATATTATTCCAAATGCATAACTGATTTAAAATAGGAATTATGAAAGTAGATGAGTATGTGGGTTAAGAAAGAGCCCTGCTCTTGCAGGGCAGTAGATTAGAAAGCACCATAAATATTTCCAGTTTTGTTTCTCCAATACTGAGCTCTGAAGGCAATCAAATTAGAGTCTGGAATTAAAATTAAAGAGAATATTTGATGAATCAGAAAAGCAACTATTTGAAAATCAGGTAAAGTTTTGTTTTGTTGTATGGTTTCAAATTGATTTGTAACTAATCTATAAAATAACACTTGGGCTATTAGTTTAGTAGAAGAATTCAAGATAAAGTAGTTATTTATGTAAGATAATATCCACTTCTATAAGATCATATAAACAGAAGGACATAAGGCTGTAACACCTTAGACATAAGATACAAGCCGAGAAGGTATTTAAGGAAACCCTTTTTTAATTTTCATTGTTCAACAGCTATATAGAATGTCTCTTCCTCTGAAACATCCAGTAGAGTCGGAACACCTGCATATAGTGTCCACTGATCTGCTTTGATATGGTAGATTTTCCATTTTGAAGTTTGATCTTACTGACTTTTAGTGTCAGATTTTGCCCCCAGTTACTCATGCACAGGGTCTACTCGGCTTTAGTTGGTGGTTGTGCAGAAATGATGATAGAATTCTGTTCCTAGCATCTTAGGCAGCACATCTTGCTTGTTTACTTCAGCTTTTATTTTTGATTTCTAGAGGTTTCTCTGCACCTTTTGTATCGTGGTTATGAGCTATAAAATAGTTTAATAAAAATAATGCCTTAATGGATGCTAAATACGTCAGTTATTATACATTTCACATGCTGAGTAAAACAACTTAAGATTTAGAAGTTATAATAACTCCCTGTAAGAGGATAAAAGAAACACTACTTTCTACTGAGAGCCATGAATAAACAAAACTATCACCTTACCATCATGCCATATTTTCATGGGACAGAGTAATGGAATAGAAAGAACACGGACTTGTTTTGAGAAAAGACATTGAGCTTTAGTGACTGGCATGACACTGTGCTTTGATTTCCTGACTGAACAAATTTAGTCTACAAGGGCCATTAAGGAAAAAAATGAGTATGAAACCTTGCAGTGTCACTGAGCCAAATACTTCTGGTAGGATTTGATCCAAGGCCTCTTGAATCTACTGAAGTTTTTCCATTGATTTCAGTGACTTTTGGATTAGTCTTTAAATGATCTTGATGTAAACCTGGAGTGAATATGTATACACCACTGTTGTAAATCTGGAGCAGTTCCATGGAATGAGCCTATATTTTGGCCTATGTTTCTAATTTTAAACATGTTTTAAGAGCACCAATAAACACCAGCCTGGTAATGTTGTTTGCATGCCTGAGTGCCAATTCCTGAATTATTCATAACCTTCTATTTGGCTTCTAGACTCACGTTTGACTCCTATGCCTGAAGTCTTGAGAAGACACACTAGGGTTTAAACCTCTGCTTCTGATTTACCATTTAGTTGCTTCACTTTTAAGCAGGTGAAACTCAGTTGACTTGATTTTGCAGAAATTGTATCAGCGGAAAACTGGAGTAATACAGTAGAGAACCAGCTCCAATACACTTTGAAAGACATGTTCTGTTCATTATTATTTAGCTCTCTGAGACTTTTAACTTTCAAACAGTTATTTTTGGGTCCCATATAATTTCAGTTCTAAATTTAGTGGTGGGTTTTTATGAATTTATTATTTTAAAACTGCATCCAAGTGGAGTAGACTTTGAAGCAGTGAAAGAAAATTATGTTTCGTGTTGCTTCCTGACACTGTCTAGTCTATTTCAGTAGTATCTCTTGGGCACTATAAAGTATTGCAATATTTTAATTAGAAATATTACAAGAAGTATTAAAGTTGAAATGGTAGTAATAATCACAGAAGTGTTAGTTTCAAATGCCTTAAATTCTGCTTTTAATAAAATTTAATCCTTGCAACTCCTGTGAATTCCTTGAAAAAGAATCTTTTTATATGTGGCTTTCACTTATTTTTCTGTATCCTTTTGTTTAATTATGAAGTTTGTTTTTTATATATTAACTTGGCAAAATGTTCTTCCTACTCACTGCGAAAGTGGAAATGGCACCTTTATCCTGCTATATCATTAAGTATCTTTCTGTGGATTTCAGCAGTTCAAGGCTCCTGTGCTAAAGGATCATTTTGTCAGAGGACCTGCTGCACTGTTCCCTATCGTATCTGCCCCTCACAGATTAAGTTTGAGAGCAACGTGGTGATTCCTGACATGTTTGACGTTCCCTACTTGTAACCTTAGATCGCTGTGTTAGGAAGCACTTTAGGTCACAGATTCCTCATCCAGTTCAAAAAGCCATGCATTTTAGACATGGTTCCGTTCCCACAATTGTTTCTGTTGCTACAGCTTTTCAGAGATTAATAGTTTTTAAACCCAATTCTCTCAAGAGAGTATGACAGTAAAACTGTATCTTTTTACTAGTCTGTCGTGTGCAATTCCTGTGGAGGCACTGTCCCATCCTGCAGGTAGCCTGACTGAAAGGAAGGGGCCGAGTAGCACATTGGTAGATTGTCTTCTAGACCAGTCATCAAGAGAAAGGGACAGCTGTTCATGATGTCTAATTTAGAAAGAGGGCATTTCAAATTTGTCTAGTCCTCTGATGCCAGTACTGGCGATGTGGACACAATTAAGATCATTTCCATTATCAATATCATTGTCATCTTTTGCACGTCAGTCATCAGCATACAAGATCTTTTTTCTTAAAAGTAGAGCAGCTGCCTCGCTGTGCTCCTCCTGCCCTCTCCACCCCATGTAACTGTGTGCTTGGCAGCACAAATAAACACAGCTCTCACTTCACTGGGGAGGATAAGTCCTTACAGCGCTGGGTTGCTTTTATGATCTTGGCTGTGTATGCATTTCCACAGAGAGTATTTCAAGTGAACAGTAGTTGAAGATCCAGCTTTTCTGGAGAGATGGATTGGACAGGAGTGTGAGACAGGGTCAAGATTAATAAATACAGCTGTAGCCAGGCCCTTTTCCTAGACTCAGAAAGCATTTGGTCAAGGCAGAGCAGCTTCGCAGGAGGTTAAAAGCATATATCTTTCAGCAGAATTTAGCAGGTGGATGATAACACTCTTCCATCTGAGTTAGAGGACATCTGTGTTACTTTAAACTTACTTGCTTAAAAGTTTTGGGGTTTTTTAAATTAAATCTATATGTAGCTTATGATTTATAGTTATTCCCTTAATTCAGCCTTAACATAGGTAGCGATGTGGTGTGCCTTGAATTTCAACTGACTATAGAAAGAAATCAGAACATCCAGGTTGCTCTTTCACTATTTATTCAATTTGTTTCTTACCTTTTAAATCATCTGACAAGTGTGAAAGTAAAATTAGGTCTGTCATACAGTGTATTGTTGATGCCAGTTTATGCCTTTTTTTTTCCCTTTTTTTTTTTCTCTCTTTCTCAAAAATAATGTCATTATGGTCCTGGTATTTTCCTTCCCAGCAGTTTTGGGGAATGATTAGCCACTAGGATAAGGTGTAGAAATTGATCTATGTTTTTTAAAAAACTGAAGTGTTTCATTTTAAGTGGAACCTAAATTTCAAAATAATTTCTTGCCCTACCTGAAGTTTTACATCTAAAATTCCACATGAATGATTGTTTTCAGAAATTCTTGATTTTTTTTAGTTGGCAAATCAAGTAACTAGGTGCTGAGTTTTCACAGATGATACGCTTAATCTGGAAAACTTTAAATACACAAAATATGCTTGTAATAAAGAGCCTCATGTATGCCACTTTTTAGGGACCAGATAAGGAGCTGGCACTATCGTGCTTCCCCTCCCTAGTATGTTTGGTTAGCTGATAGTAACTAGCGGCACCCTGAGCCCAGCAGACATTAGTCCTTGAGTGCAGTTTGTACTTCAGGAAAGCAATTCATCAGTCAGCCACATTAATGGAATCCAACATCAAATAATGACAGTTCCCTCCTTTCTGTCTCCCAGGGACAGTTATGTTTTCTATAACTCTTGCCGAGAAAGCTATTTCACAAGGCAAATGCATGACCAGTCTGTCTTTAGAGAGGGCATGAGGATTTGAGTTCCTGACCATACACAGGAATGAGAAATGAAGGGCTCTTGGCCGCCTGCAGCTTTAGAACAGGGGTTTTCCATAATCACCCTCTGTTGTAAATGCAGGATTATTTGTATTTGTTTCATTTGGAAATGGGCCTTTTTCACTCTGAATGTAATATTGTTGAGCACCTTCCTACTATCCATTTACTTTCCCCTCACAATGGCTCAGAGGAGAAATTAAGCCATTGGAGGAATGGGAGCTTTTCAAAGGAGCATTTATGGGCCAAAGGAAAGATGACCAGATGGGCTGTCACCCAAGAAAATACAAGTCAAGCCCCAAATCACACCCGAGGACTCTGCCATTGAGATTCCATAAGGCCTGTTCAGGATTTCTGTTTATTTTTTGAAGAGGGGGATCATATATGGCTTGGCTTAAGCATTTCAATTTATGTTTCTGGCTGTCGAGGGATGCTGGCAAAAGATAAAACATCATCAGCTCATTTTCCATCAGTAGCGCTCTGTCATTCCATTAGGGCAGGAAATGGCTTGCTCTGTTACTGAGTGAATTTGACTTTAGCATGAATCAAGAGAGAGGATCCCTAGAGTTAAACACAGCTCCCTATGCCAGCTGTTCAGCCTAAGACAGCAATGGCATGCAGACCAGTGACCACCCTCAGGATCTGACACATGTTGGCACCACGTGCGTTGCAAAAGCAAGCAAAGTGGGAGCACTTCCAAGGGAAGTGAGGTGTTGGGCTGGTGGCAGGGGCGGGGAAGGTTAAAAGAAGCTCCAGTGAGAGGACGGTTTTCTTTGCTAAACAGTAAAATAAAGACTGAAATATTTTGCTGTAATGAGCCATAATTGTAGCTACTCAGATTCCACCACAGAGAGGTATAATATCAGATCCCTGATAGATGATACATTTTTAATTGGGTTATTCATTTGAGAAGGGGTTCAGAGCTGCTTTCCAGATACCACTGAGTGATATCCACAAGAAGTCTTGCCAAAAAGAGTCATTTATCCTCTCATTTTACAGTTTAAGTGACTAAGAAGATATAGCTATAAGCTAAGAATTTCCAACATTAAGTCTTGACTTTTTAAAAAAGTCACACATGGGACTTGTGAGCCTGCATGATATATGCAAAGGGTGCTGAAGAATCTTGCTTCACATAGGAAGGTTGCAGTGGTGCTGAGTGTAGAGCTGGAACCCTAATTTTCTCATAAACTACTTCTTTTTAATAGCTTTGTCTGACTTTGAGGCCCATATTTTTTATGAGTGTTCCACTCTGTCTCTCACCTTAGTTTACAGTGACCCACAGCAACTTCAATTCCAGTTGACAACAAGCTCTGGTTATCTCAAGCTGCATACTGGGGGGAAGTCTAGTCTTTGTGTGCTTCTGTTAACTTGTTAAAAACAAGGACAGGGATTTTATGATGCTCCAGCTTTTTGAAGTAAATATTCCTAATTATCAAGGACAAACTGTATAGGGAACATCGGTATCTTAAAACAGGTGATATACTTGGCACCGGAAAGATAAGTCAAACTTGTATGTGCACAAAATGTAATTCAGACTGTGTAGTCTCTCAAAGAAGATTTTATGCTTTGAAACCTGACACGAGTCTGTTTTGGTTTTTGTTTCTTTTCTTTTTTCTCCCCCAAATCCCTCCACTCATGTCAGTCTAATAAAAGATACTGCCTCTCCCTACAAACTTTGCCTCGCACATCCGTAGATCACCACACCAGATTGCTGTTCCAAATTAGGTACAGTTTTCTGCAAGCATACTGGCAACTGTGATTTTTTTAGGGGTAATCTGAGAACTCTAGTTTAGCCAGTGTGGCAAAGTGCTATATGCTGCTGCCAGTCCACATGAGCAGCCACATCTGGATTCAGTTTTGTAGCTGAGGCGTTGCTTTCCTGGTGAGAGGTCGGCAGACACCTCTGTGTTAATGGGAGAGTTCTTTTTCATAATTCCTGGCCTATCTCTTAACTTTCAGGCAGCTTGAGCTTTCCTAATTGTCAACTTATTTTCTGAACAGATGCAGACTCTGTATGCTTTCGATGAAGAAGAAACTGAAATGAAAAATAAAATAGTTGAAGACTTGAAGACAGCTCTGCGGACGCAGCCCATGAGGTAATGTTGTTCGTCTTTCATCACAATTCATTGCCTCCCTCTAGTCAGATGTGACATGGGTAAGAGTGGCAAGGACAGAAACCTCATTGTCTCACCTCACACAAGCCACTCTGATATTTCAGACAATCCTCAGAGAGCCCTACAGTCCCTGGTCTGAACCTGCCTAGTTGGGAGGGCACACTAATGGTGAAGAACGTAGCTTCGGGAAAATAAAAGACAAAGTCTACTGCAAAAAATTTGTGGCAGATATTTGCAAACACTGATAATGACTACGAAGATCGGGTTTTAGCCTTCACAGCCCCCTCAACATCCCATGTAATTTGACTCATGTTGGGCAAAATCTCAGCCTCTACTCTGAACTTTGAATTTAAGCTTCCTCTTATCTTTAGTAATGTGAACTCTTTGGTACAAAGCAGCTAATCCATCTGACATCACCTGGTTTGGCATTCTTCCTGTTTTATGTGTAACTGTGGCATAGAAAAATGTTAAGAGACTTTATTGTGTACTGTGTCTTTGAAGCTAAAGTCATCTTTCTTTTTCTGGGAACAAAGATCTGAACAATAGCAAACTAGCACAGAAAGCTTTTCAATTTAACACTTGGAAGAGCATTATGCAGAAGCAATAACTGTAGTTGATATGATCTCAGGAAACACTACATCAAAAAAATGTCTGAATCTCTTTTATATTGGCCAAATACTTTTGCATCCACACTGTGCTGAAGTTACCGTTTCAGAGAGCTTCAGTAATGCCTGACAAAACAGGGCTCTTTCGGGGGGAAATCCTAACCAAACCAAACAAATGAAATAAGTAAATACAAACAATCCAGAAAATTATCTCAAAGAATTTGCATCTCACTTACTTTGACTTGAATGAAGATATTTCTGGGACTTCTTGCAGAGCTAAATGCTGGTTGTGCTTCTCTCTTTCATAATGTTTAAAAAATTGCCTGTGTGCCACTTCTCACCTCGTGGCACATGCGAGGTAGAACACATTAGCTTAAGCCTCATCTTTTACCTTCTGTTCACATCCCCTTGTGATGGGCTGTAAGAGAGCTCAGAATCAGATTCTGGTGGTCCTCAGGCATAAAAATTTATCAGGCTTTGATAACTTTGCATGTGGGTAGAGCGAGTGCTTGTAACGTGGAAGCAGAGAAATCATGGCCTATATTGAGACCTTGCCCAAGGGCGTAAGTGACTTATCCTGTCTATCACTGTCCTAAAGCAGAGAATACAGTAACATTTGGCTGGACTTCATGTCAAAATGGAAGCCATGGCAGCTGCTAACCTCCCAAGTATCACAAGGCTTCTAAACTAAAATCCTGTGCTGTTGAGACTTGATGTAGCAAATCAATTGCATTAATATGGAGCTGCTTTGATGCTTACTCTGTGATGCTTTCATTGAGTGTAGCCACAGCAGCAAGGCCTCTTTGCTTTGTCCAGCTGAAACATTTTGGTGTCCACTCTTGGTTGTTCTGCTTTGCCATTTTGAATAGGACAGCCCAGCCTCCTTGCTGAGGACAGGGCAATAGAGAAGAAGAAAGAGAAATGTGTCTTGCTCAAAGCCTTGCAAAGTTTTCCTTCTCCAACCTCTATTGCATCTGCTAGATGCCCTTGACAACAGCCTGTTGCTTCATCTGTTTATAATAACTCTAACAAGCTTCAGTACAAGCATCTATGAGCTGCACTATGAAGTGTTCTCTTCTAAATTGCTGGCGATGGCTCTGGGGCTTTTTTTTTAAAAAAAAAAAAAAAACCAAACAGTTAAGCCAAGCCAAATTTTGACTTAAGTCCTGTGTCTCAACTAATTTCCAGCGACTCAATTCGTTAGCTGCCAAATGGGCTGCATGCCAATGCCTGATCAACAAGCCAATTTCTTTTTGATGGAAAGGTTGCAGTAGAGAGGCCCGCAGCTCCATTGAATCCCTCTCATAAGCACTATGATACCCAATCCTTCAAAATACTAGTCTTTCTGGTTTCATTTGGGTATCAAATCCTATTTTCTTTGCCACTTCTCCTCATCAGGCTTCTGAAGAAAATAGAGACCAAAATTCGCACAGGATGAACTGTCTGGAATCCATTTGTGATGGTGGGATACACAGGGGCTCTGACAGCTTACCAATAGGCTCCTCTGAATTCTCTGATCTAGAGTGAAATCAAAAGAAGAAAAATGCAAGTGTTTGGCCGTCTTTTTCATTTCACTGTAGAACTGTGTCTCTTCTAGTAAATAATGGACAGCAATGTTACTAATCTGTGTCTCTATTCCAACCCACCAGTTCTAACAATAAAAAGCAAAGTAGACCTACCCAAACTCAAGTTCCTTTCCTCTTTGCAGAGAAGGTGATAGAAGCTTCCCTGGGGCAGCTAGCTGGCCCCCTTCGAGCAAGTGCATTTTGTTCTGCTATTTGGGAACTGCCCTGAAATAATAAAACCAGGTTATGTCCTAGCACAGGGAAACAATTCCAGCCTTAGAGAACAAAAACCCACATCTGCATCTTGTCAGGAAACACATTTTCTCTCAGGTTTGTAAAAGCTTATGACTATAAACAAGTGTGATGACAAACTGTTGGACAGAAGCTGTAAGAGAAGAGCTTTTCTTTTGGTATTTTAGTGCCTCAAAATGGAGGTTCAGAAGTGCAGCAGAAGTTAAAACTTACAAGGGACTGGTAAAAAAGTAACTTTTTGGAACCCTAGAAAAATACGTCCTTTAGTCTGAATCATCACTAATCCCCTTTACTGTCTGCTTTTCTCCTTTTGTTTTATTCAGATTTACCTCCTGTTGTTTTTGTTTGATTTAGCAATGTTGCATCCAGGTGCATACTGAAGATGATCATTTATGCATCCAGCAAGCCAAATCCATTTTGCTGAATTTTTCAGCAGTTCAATAGTTGTCAGGATTATGTGTGCCCCCTGGTTCAAAATCTGATGCTGCAGGGAAGTGTAGCCTTGCCTGTTAACAGGGTGGTAACATCCTGCTCTCTGCACGCCCACAGCATATAATCCTTCTGTCTTTCCTGAGTTGGATCGAGTCTCACAGGGAGGCTGTACCCCCTGCACTTGGAATCCACCAGTGGGTCAGTACCTCTTAGGCTACCACATCTGTGTTTGGACAAAAGGTTTATTATTAGAGCTAGATAACTCATTCTGATCAGCACTCTCTAAAACTTGAAAGGCAAAGGGGCGCCCTGCCTTTTAAAGTGTGCTAAACTGGTCAAGTGAGAGTCTGAGGTTTTAATTTGCTTGTTTAGCACCTATTAAAACATGCACTATTTTATTTACAGTTGAGTATTTGAATGTGTTAGCCAGAATGCATTGGCAAATGTGTTTAACTTTACACTTTTCAGTCTAGAACAAGACCTTACTTTGCAGCATGGAGGCTGTATAGGATGGAAGTTAGTTACATGTGTATGTAATGTGAGGAAGCAGGAACTTTACCTGTATAAGCTGAGTTTGCTTTTGCACATACACGCACAGACACACACCTGCTTAGAGATACACGGATGCACAAACACCAAACAGTGTCAGGATTATCGCTTTCAGCCTGTCAGCTCTTCTCCCACTTCTTTTTCTCTCCTCTACACACATTTATACACACCTCTCCCCACACTGAACAAATCCTCATACTGAGAGTATCTGTTGGCCCAGAAACTGCTTTTTCCATTTCTTTACCTCCCCCAGCATGATTGCTGGCTTTTCTGGAGAGTGGGGAACTAAGTGTTTAGAAAAAGGAAGATGAAAATCATAATTTGATTCCCACTTCTGATTGCAGCTGAAATGGAAGGGAACTTGGCTTTGCTTCCTATTGAGTAATGCAGCTCACTGTTTGCTCTCTGGGCTAGGAAAAGTATAGGAAAGTCCCAACATTGTTTTAAATTATGTCATTAATCAAGTTTTGTGACACACACCACTTTCCAGCCCATGCTTCCTTTTTGGAATGACCTCATCCTAACAGTCCCAGAAAAATTGCTCTGCCAGTGAATATAGTGAGAGTTTGTACTTAATCAGGACAATGTGACTTTTGTGCATATACCTTTTTTTTTTTTCATGTGGTCATCAGAACAGGCTAAAATATGTGAAGGTTGTACTGCCTTGTTTGTCTTGTCATAAAAGCGTGTGTTCCATTGAAAGTATGTTTAAGGGATCCTTTGTTCTGCTCTTTCTTAAGGATGTTTCCATCAGTATTGCTCCATATCTTCAGAAACATATCCATCTTAAGACTTACCTCAGCCCTAGAACTGAAAAGAACAGGAAAAAAAACTTATCTTTTTTTTTCCCTTCCCCTAAAAGACAGAGGAAATAGCTAAGGTATAGAATGGAAGTTTGAAGCTAAGGAGGAGAAGGAAAATTTAAGCTAGCCCTTCCATAGTAGAGGCAAAGAGCAACTCCAGTTTTTAGGCCCAGGGAATTGATCAGAATTCATTGGTATCATATTGTTTAGTAACAAGTTTGGGTTGTGCTTATTTTGTTTCCAAATGCATCCTTAGCAGCAATTCTTTTTGCCACGAATGCACTTGTTTCAGTCTTCTTTGTCATGCTAGCAGCTAAATGCATTACAGAAACTGAACTAAGTCTTAATCTTTTTACAACAATCTGCTTTGGGTGACTTACCAAATTCCTGGTGCACAATGTTGATCCTGCTCTCTGGCACAAAGAAAGAAGGACTTTTGCTCTTATAATTTGTTAGGGTAGAGAAGATGATGCATCCAAAGAATGTGCAATCAGACCCATGTGAAACTTGGCAGATTGGAAGTTTCTACTAAATCTAAAAATGTTTTCATTTTTGATGTGCACACGTTCTTTTGCATTCTTGCCCTTACTCTGATATTCACCTTGAAACTTAATTTTGAAGGAAACCCAAACCGCAGACCAAAACTTTGTTGAAAGCACCAGGCTTTTCCATATTTTTGGTCAAATTGCTGGCCCAAATAAGCTGAAAGTTGGCAAATCTGTCAGCATAGTGAGTGTAACTTTCAGGTAGGCCCTGAAAATTCCTGTGTGGTGTAGAGTGTAGCCACCGAAAGACCATACATATGTCAAATCAATATTACCTAGAGAAATACAAGTCTGGCTCAGGTTTGTCTTGCTGGTACAGAGGCATGAACAGAGACCAGTGAAATTCAGTCTTTCAGTATGGTGCTTCCATTATTAATGAATATTAGTAACCACATATCACTTCTGGGCAGAAAAAGAAAGATGGTACCTTAGGAATTATCTAACAAGGAGGAAGAAGGACTGGATAAAAGAACAACACAGACGTGATATTTTTAATTTGTTACACAGGAGGCAATTGTTAGCAACCTTTTCATTTGCTTGAGGTGTCTTTCTACATTATTCTGCTCAGAGTGTGGCCATGGACATATCATTGTTGGTGTACATTCTTACAGACTGAAACTTCAAGGGTGATGCACATGGTTTGGCATTCAGACATTCTAAAACAGTTCACCTACCTGAACCACATGTTAGGTGAGGTAGGAGGTAAACAAAGCAATCTAGAAAAAATCTTTGCAGCCCTTTTCATATCTTCAAATCCCTACTTTTAAGCATGGAAGCTTTAAATGAAATGTTGCTAGTATGACTAGTTTGAACTGACTTACCTGATTCCATCCTTTTCTATTGGAGTGGGCTGTCTGCATGAACTAATTTGACCCATTGGGTTGTTTTAACCCTGGTTTTCAACAAAGCCTTGAACTTTCTCAAGGACTTGCTCATATATAATGGTTTCATCCTCAGTTTCCATTATTTTAAGCTGAAGAAAGGCAAATTTTACATAGAATATAATAGAAACAGAACTCGGGTGATGTTAATAGTCAAAATAAACCTACTCCACTATAGGTTCAGTCTTTGATGTCTCATTCAGTAACTGATTAATTCTGTATTTCCTCTATTTATGATATTTTTACTGTACATTTTGCTACTACAAGTTGACAGTGGAGCTGTTCCTTCCTTAATATGCCTCCTCAGACTAAGAGCTAACAATCAATCAATCAAACAAAGCAGTTAAGGTCATTATAGGAACTTTGCCTTTTATTGAAGAACACACCCTTTTTAAACATAACATGTTCCTATAGGTATGTCATGGGATTGGAGTGTGAAGGGAGGATAGCTGAGAGACAGAGTGGGAAGTTAAAAGTGCATATGCAGTATTGGCTAAAAGTTTGAGCTACGTCTAAAAAGGGTTTTCAAGGTAATCTGAACTCATAACTAAGTGAGTTATGTCTGTACGAAAACATACATTTTGTGTAGTACATGTGTGTAAGGTGTAGCAATTGGAGAGAGTTTATTCACCCTTGACAATGCAGCAGATGTTGAGGTGAACCACAGCAGTGTTTGCTGGTAAGTGCAACAAAGGAGCACAGAGACCAAACAATAGTGTAGTAAAGTGATAGGATATAATTACCCTGAAACTATGTAACACATCATTATTAGCAACTCTCTTTTCATTTTTTTTGTTTGTTTTGTTTTTTCTTAAATACCTGGGAATTATTCTGTGAACTTTAGGCTAAAAGCTAGGCTGCTTTTAAAGATACAGGGTTGAATAATACAGTATTGTTTGAATAAGTTGCCTTTGGTCTGCTTTCCTTATTTTTCCTACCTGGTTGTTTGATTTTTTTTTTCCTTTTTTTTCTTTTTTTCCCAGGTTTGTGACCAGGTTTATTGAGCTGGATGGCCTGAGCTGTTTACTGAACTTCTTGAAGAGCATGGACTATGCAACCTCAGAAAGCCGAATACACACATCCGTTATAGGGTGTATCAAGGCACTGATGAACAACTCCCAAGGACGGGCTCACGTTCTGGCCCATCCAGAAAGCATCAACATCATCTCCCAGAGCTTACGGACTGAGAACATTAAGACCAAGATTGCTGTGTTGGAGATCCTAGGGGCTGTCTGCTTGGTACCAGATGGTCACAAAAAAGTCTTGCAAGCCATGCTTCACTACCAAGTCTACGCTGCAGAAAGGACAAGATTCCAGGTAAAAGAAGGATACTTTGACACAAATATCCAGTATGGTGAATCTCTGCAGGGAATGATTTTTATTATGCATATATTGCAAACTTGCTGAGTAGTAAAAAGGCAGTATTTCTCACTTTGTTTTAGGAAGGGAATTTCCTCAAATAGATTATCAGCATATACATATATGTATTTCAAGACCTGTTGCCTGTCATTAATGCTAACTTAAAATCCCCTATATATTACCTGAAAATTGGGGTTTGCTGCGTTAAGTGGAAGCTACTAATCATACTCTAAGTTGATGTCATTTACGGGGTGGTATTGATTTGTTCCGCGCTAGAAACTGAAGCCACAGAATTCCAGGACCCTCTCTCCTGATTTTAAAATCCTTAATTTAGTAATAACAGAACTGTGGATTAAGTAATGGAAACAATTACTTAAATAATGTGTTGTGGAGGCACTTCACTTGCCACTTAGCCATCAACTTGTGAATCGTCACCACAGTGACTGTTGGCTCAAATAACTCCGATTCAGATCATATAAGGGAAACACAGGCTCAGAGACTTTGAAGTGGGCCAGTGATAAGTTTTACTCTGGATACTAGTGACTGCTATTATGTCCCTCTTCCTAGTGAATGGAGCACCTTTATAAAAAGATACTACAGAATCTGCTGCTGTGTGTGAAGCTGTGGCTTCTAAAGTTTAGGACAACCTCACCCAATTACTACTCTTTCTTAGGTGAAATGATTAGAGGGTGTTAAGCCAACAGGCCATGGCTGCTGATGCCTGATACTCATTATCTCCTACCTCCTCCTCAGCTAATGCATTAGTGGATTTTAGGCTACAATGAGCTAATTATTGTAAAAGAGAATGGGGAAACAGCCTGTGCTGATGGACAGCAGCTGCCAATGTTTGTTAGAAGTAAATGCACTATGCGATTCACTGACTGTGAGTCAGACCTGAGACAAAGATGCAGGAGATCTTGGTTCAGTGGTAACCTGTATTTGGCATTGGCAGGTCCATTCACCTCCATGTGCACTGCCCCATTTGCATTGCTTGTCTGTTCAAACTTGATTCATGTCTTCGATGCTCATGTATGACATGTGTGATGTATGACTCCAGAAGTGAGAGGGGCCTTTTGGTCTCAGCTGAAAGCTCTTGACGATTTTTCCATAGGGAAAATAGCAATTACAGTTAAACTTGGAAGATTATGAGATTACAGCTAATAGTAATAAGAATATGTCATCATTCTTTAATAGAGGAGCAGGATAGGAATAATCAATGCAGATGCAGAAAAGTAAGCCATGTACATGAGTTATGGTGTGCACATTAATGTGGACTGCCTATGGAAAAGAGAAGGCAAAACTTTAAAATCAGCTTATTCTTTAGTAATTAGGTGAAGTAAAGAACCCTTCCTGAATTAATGACATTCTTTTATACTTGGGAGACAGGTGGGGATAACTTTATAGGCTTGGCAAAACCGGGTGGTAATTCATGAGCCCTGACAGCATTTGTGGTCCTTTGTTAACTTGCCCTTACTTGACCAGTTGACTCTGTTTAATTAGTCCATATGGGAGATAGATGGTGAGTTTACTCGGTGTCTCCTGTTTGGGTGTTCTTTGTCTGTCCTTTTTTCATATTGGTTTAAAAGTCACCAAATAACTGAAATAAGTAATTGCTGACCAGTGTAGTAGCACAGGTCTTGTACAGCTGAGGTTTTGAGGAATCTGGTGGAATGATTTGCAAATGCTCCCCAACTCTTACATTAATGAAAATTACTTTGCATAGGCCCTTGCTCATGTCAAGTACTTTTCCATTGGGGAAAAAAAGAAAGATAAATGGATACTCACTCTTTTTTCTTTCTTAAACAAACAAACAAATGAACGAACAAACAAAAAAGTCCCACCCAGATCTCAAAATGGTTTAGCAGAAGGGATGTGTTCTTGGTTTGCATTTTCTAATACTTTTGTTTAGAGACTGGAATGGGATTTTCCACTACACTCAGCAATAGCTTGACTTTAATTTTGAGGAGATAATGGTTCATCCAAAGACATTCCTCACACATCTTCAGTCATTTTCTATCAACAGAGAGACTGGTAAAACAAATATGGTCATGATCTTTCTTATATTTTAGTGGAAGTTTGATACTCTAGTACTTGTTAGTTATACCTCTTTGCCTCTTACTCTCCCACACTAGTGTCTCATAATGGTCAAGAGAAGCATCCACCGTAACTTGAGTATGGAGGTCATTTAAGAAAAGGATGAGCTGACAATGCTTGTTCTATACCTTTACTGTAAACTTCAAAGATGTGGTGTACAATGGAGGCCAGTAAAAGCCTTTTCTTATTCTCTTTTAATTCTAGTCATGAATGTAATCTTTGTAACCCAGACTTCTAAAGTATCTGAAGAGATCCTTTAGGTTTCAAATGGAAGTCTTTTGGGTCTGTGTTTCCTGTACCTTAAGCAGCCAGCAGCATCATTCAGTATATTGAAGTGTCCAAAGAGTTTAGAGTTTGCAGCTTTAGGTTGACTTTGACTGGCTACACCTGAACACTTTTAGGTTGAAAATTATCTGCCGTAACTGGGGAATCTGACAGAACCAAGACACAAGAATTCTTTCTGTGAAAAGTAATAAAACTATGAAATAAACTGTAGGAACAGGAAAAACATACTGTGCAAAGCAGAAATGTATTCCTTTGGCTCTGCAGTTTATTATTGCAGACAGATTCTAATTGGTGGGGACAAGGAAAGCTGGGAACTGTAAAGGCACTGCTCAATCTTTCTCTACCTGTACAAGAAAAATGCCAAATTAGAGACACAATACAGAAGGGGAGAATAATTTCAAATTCTCAGTTTTGGAAATCAAACTCAGTTCTTGTGAAGTAAAAAGCATAGGGCTTTCTGGAAATTGTACTGAGCTCACTTTTATGGCAATATCCAACAAATAACATAGAGGTGACGCTGGTCTCTGACAACATCAGTGCCATTGTTGCTTTTCCTTAAGTTGCCTTCCTGACAACAGTGGTTGAGAACATTTGCCGTTCTATTCAGCCACCTCACTGTCAATTTATTCCTCTCATCCGAATGAAAGCTGGCACTTTGTATACTGTCTGGACTTTCTTCCAGCTCTTGATGTCTCCCATATGATCTGTGGTGACCAGTACTAGTGCTTTGGGGAATTAGGAGGTAAATGTAAGAAACATCTAATTTTCACCAGAACAATTTTTTTTTTCCTTGTTGAAGAGGAATATTATTGTGATGAATAAAAATGTGGGATGTATATTTCTGTTTCCACTTTTTTTTGTGAAAGGTAAGAGAGGTTCAGAGTGATTCACTGGAAACCATCTTAAACATGAGCTCCTGAATAACTTGTTGCTGACAACTTTAGGTTGGAACACTGATTACTTCCAGTTTGCACATGCTCAAGTGTGGTGGAGTGGTGTAGTGTAGAGATCATGTTTTTAACATGGCAACATAAAACATGGCATGTTTTATGAATATAAGAAGTAATGGCTGGTCAGTGTTCTGAGCACAGCTATTCCTACCTGGCACAGCTAGCCAAAAGTTGTCAGAGGACTCAGCAACTGGTGAATTAGTGGAGAAGGAAAGGTGTGACTGAAGATACGGTTCTTACTAAACTTGCATTGGCTCTGTTCTGCAATAACTCCTATTGTTTGAATAGGAAACTTACAGTTTTATACTAGTGTATCTAAAGTCAAAATTCAAATTAAAGTGAGATCCCTAAGCATTATAAACACTTGTAATCCCAATTAATTTAACTGAATTGCACCAGGTAATACCAAGTAAAGACCATTAATCAGAATGTGCTGAAATACTTTGGAAAGGATGTCTTTGCTTCTTGATGTGGAGGGGATTTTTTTAAGTTAAAGTTAATGCAAAATATAAATAGAATTTTGATGAATATGAAGGACTATTTTCTTAATGTAACAAAAAAACACGTTTTGCTCTGTGTAGAAAATTGATGTAAAGTATTGCTAATTTCTAAGTTGCCAACATTTCAACTACTGACTACAATTATCAGTCCTTTACTTCAGCTAGGATTCACTTCGAAACCATGGGGAGATTCTTCAGAACTTACTGTTCTTTGTTGAGACTTCAGCCTTCACTCAAATGCCTTTTAGTACTGCAACTTCATTCTGTGTCTTTGATGTTCAGTGTGTTTATAGGTCTATCAGTTTCATCTTTGTCTTGGCACTTGCACCAAGATTCTATACTTCGTGCTTGTGTCTCAATATACATAGTCCCTATTCCTGTTTTCTCACATCGGCAGCATCTTCTTGCCTAAGCTTATCCCTTTCCTTGCTTTAATTGTTGATCCTTCTTTTGTAATGCCCTCTGCTTGGAATAACTCTCCCTTTAAGGTCCAGCCGGCAGCCTGTAGTTCCTTAAATTCAAGATATTCCTTGAAAATTGCCCTCTTCAGAGTAGTATTCTATCTCTACTCAAATACCACAATATTATAAAGGCATACCTTCAGTCTCCTTCCTGAGAGAGCTGGAAAAGCTCTGTCTTCATCCAGTTGTTTAAAATATACTTCTTTGCCTACAAATCCCACTCTGCCCCTTAAAGAAGAGAGGTGAAAGAAAACAGACAATCAACCCTCAAAGAAGAAATGTGAAATTAGGAAGATGAGCCCTTGATGTCCTTGCTGTGATTTTTTTCCACACAGTTCAAACTCGGTACTAGTGTAATTCTGTCACTGGCTCACTGTGTGACCATGAAAATATTACTTTAACTTGAATTTTTATGTGTTTTTCTTGTGAAGATGAAGGTTTTATAAAATGCTATGAAAACGGGGAAAGAACAGTCTCTGATTTCCTAGTTGTTCATGTCTGCATTATGCTATTTATGACTGGTTTCTCTTGTGAAAGGTTCACAATCTTCCTCTTCCCTAAGCTACTGCCTTTCTGATTATTGTTATGCTTGCTGCGTCCCCTCACTTTTTCTGTGGAGTCAGTGCATTGTGTTATGATATTGTAATGCGTTATAATTTTTAATATGCCATATTTTGAGACAAACAAACATTGCACAGTCATAATGCTCTATTGGCCCAGAAAAGTTTATCAGGATGTTCCAGTGCTCTTCCAGTTCTCTTCCAGCCTAGCTTGCTAAAACACTCATCCAGCTGTGGATTCCTGTGGGGAGAATGAATTTTCCTTTTAGTCTTGAGAGAACCTAGGTGTTAGATACTTGTCTGAAAGGCCCTGATTTCACCTGCAGGTGGAAATACTAACTGGGCTGCTTTGGGCAAAACATTCTTGTTTTCCTCCTTAGTGCTGCTAGAAATTTTGAAACCTGAGCTGAAGGAATAAAGAAAAATTTGATATTGTCAGTCAAAAAGGTGGAGACTAGAAGCATGTCTTCCAGAGCCCCCTTGCCTGGTTTCTTTTAAACAGTACAGACCATAATTTGTAGGGAGAAATCTGATCAATTTGGAATTGTAGTAGAGGAGCTAACAAGGAACAAATTAAAATTTGGTATTCCCCCTTGATTTGCTTCTTCCCTTTAGGGCTCAATCAAAGCCTTTTGAGGTTTGCTTTAGATTGAATGAAGCAGTACTGGATGTCACTGATGAGGAATAATGGGATTAAGTGAGTAAAGTTTTGCTTAAACAGTAGGAAAAACCTTTATAAGCATGAGATCAATTGGGCCACAGAATTGGCTGCCAAGAGGTGTGGTGAAATCTTTTTTACAGGAAATGTTCAAGTGAAGACTTGAACCTCAGCCATTTGCAAAGGATTGGAGGTATTGCAGTTTGGCCACAGTATGCGGGTGATGTTTAGGAATTGCATGAACTTAAAGTGTTTCCTTTTCAAGATAAACAATTGCATGAAGATGTTCTACTCTTCAATTAGCTTAGTGCAATACAGAGTTTTGGGTTTTCTTGCCCTGAATTTGGCTTGGCCAAATTGGCTGCATTCTACTCCTAGTTCAGCATTCTAAAATGCAGGGTAGAAAACTTTTGTCAGCAACCTTCATCCTGTCTGGATGCTGTATCTGAACTTTTTCATAGATTCTAGCATGTTCCTAAAAGTCTGTGAGAAAATATGGTAACATGCAGCCTCTGAAGAAAACCAGCAAATTATCCTTGGTTTTGATGCTTCTTTTGTGATGGGTACTTAAATTATTCCAGGCAGCCACATGTGCATTGGATTTCAGTGTCAAATCTGATGTAACAGAATTGAATTTTCTCATTTATTTCTCTTCTGCTTATTTGTCAAGTTGAAGAGTTGGTTTTATTGGTGAATTTAAAGACTTCTTAAATAATCTCCTATTGTCACTGTTAGAGATAGGATGATGGATTGAACTAACTGACTGCTACTCTGGCTAAGTAGAGTACCTTTATGTAAGCCTCATTCCCATTTCTAACACAGTATTATTTGGTTATAACACAGCTACTGAGAAGTTGGATGCGATCAAAGTTTGAATGCCAGGACTAGGGACATTTGCAAATTCCAGCTGGGAAATTTAGAAGTAGCAAGAAAAATGAGTTTATGAAATTAGACTTGTTTGGTAGTGAACATACTATGCGCAGATGTAAAAACAGCTGTCAATAGAAGTGTATGATAGGTCAAAATATTTTTACACAAAAACAAGGATGAAGCGAGGAGGTTATTCTTTCTCCTGAAGAATGCACAGGAGGATATTCCTCTTGTTTCTTGAGATATATCTCTGTGGCTTTCTACAGGAAACAAGATAGACCTATGAAACTGATGACTAGCAGAGGAAAGATTTTGCTCTGAATGAACACTTTCAGTAGCCAGGGACAAAAGACTGACTGAAGGAAAATGAACTTCCTTACTCGGCATCATAGCTTCAAAATGTTATGTAGATGGTCTGCTGAGCTGAACACTAAAAAGCTATTTTTGTCTTTATTTTCCCTTTATGGTCAAAACTTCTTGGGAAGAGTAAAAAGAATTCTCTCTTATTTAGTGGAACAGCAAGACAAATATAACAGTGTGAGGCATTTATTATTAATGCTGGAGTGAGACCCATACAATTGAACTGGTAGATCTCAAGTAGAATTTGTTACTCTTCCAGTAAGGAAAATCATCCTTGAAATTATGAACTGATCAGAGAAGATCCTGAAGGGAAGATTAATGGTGATCAGCACAAAGCTAAGAGCAGAGTTGCTTTCATGGCTAATCAGTTTCTGCATGTAACCTCTTTGGTAAATATTCAAGTGGAATTAATCCTAATTAATACCCTAAAGGGTATCAACATTATTTGTCTAGTCTTTTTCTCCTTTGTCTCCTGATCACAAGATTATAGTGAAATATCTATATGTTTGTAGAAATTAGACCAGAAGCATTGCTGTGTTGCATACCCCCTGAATGCTAAATACTCCCCCCATTTGGTTAATAGGGGGACATGCAGCCTCTGGGAAGAACTTACAGCAGCCTTTCAACATGTGAAGGGAGCTTATAAGAAAAAGACTTTTTACCAGAGACTGTAGTGACAGGACAAGGGCTAATGGGTTTAAACTCTAAGACATTACTTTTAGATTTGATAAAACGTTTGGGGTTTTTATGATGAGGATGGTGAAACACCGCAACAAGTTGCCCAGAGAAGTTGTGTATGTATCCCAGAAGTGTTCAAAGCCAAGGCTGGAAAGGGCTTTGAACAACATAGTCTAGTGGAGAGATGTCCCTGCCTGTGGCAGAGAGTTTGAGCTAGGTGATCTTTAAATGTCATTGTCAACCAAAAACATTCTGTACGTCTGTTACAAGGAAACTAGAGCTTAACTGCACTGCCAGTGGAGATGTGTAACTCACCTTTGAGCTTTGGAGCTGTATGTACAGGGGATATTCCTATTATTTGCAAATCCCCAAAAGGAGCTTAATGAAAGATAATAATTCTCTGCTTCATGTTAAATGGTTCTTAGTGAAGGAACAAGGAGAAATCTTTCAAGGTTCAGGCTTTATTTCTCAAAAGACAGTTTCTTTTTAAAATTATCTCTCCCTGTATACATAAGTGAAATCTATGGTGCTGAGATCCAAGAAAATATTGAAAATTACTTGAGTGACATGAGTAGAAAGGATGTATGAATTTGATGCTACTTTTCTGTGTGTAAACTCCCTGCCATGTTGTGGCCTTCCAGTACTTGAGGGGAGCCTACAAGAAAGATGGAGAGGGACTCTTTACAAGAGCATGTAGTGACAGGACAAGAGGGAATGGCTTCAACTGAAAGAGAGTAGGTTTAGGTTATATTAGGAAGAAATTCTGTACTGCAGGGGTGGTGAGGCACTGGAACATGTCCAGAGAAGCTGTGAATGCCCTGTCCCTGGAAGTATTTAAGGGCAAGTTGGATGAAGCTCTGAGCAACCTGGTGTTGCAGAAGGTTTGCTGCCCATGGCAAAGGGGTTGGAACTAGATGGTCTTTAAGGTTCGTTCCAACCCAAAACATTCAGTGATTCTATGAATCTGTGATATTCACCACAGAGAGTTAAGTGCTGAGGAAGGTCATCGTTCTGCTGCTTTCTTAGATCATGTTGGCAAGAACTATAAGGAGCATCTACTTTTTCTCAAGCAATAGACTGTTTAGGAAAAATAAACCACCTTTTTTTTTTTAATTAGGATCGGGTGGGCATTTAGTTCTAATCGTTATTCTTCATTTATTTATTGTGAATGCCCAAAATTTCTAACAACATTGTCTGAAAAAAAATAATTCTTTAAGCTATATTTCTTACAGCAAATCAAAAGAAGACTAAGTGCATATTCTATCAACAGTGTGCACAATGGTGTAAGAAATTAGATTATATCCTCTAACTCAACTTGCTTTTCTGTTTCAGTCATTGTTAAATGAGCTAGATCGAAGCATGGGGCGATACCGAGATGAAGTAAACCTCAAAACAGCCATCATGTCCTTTATCAATGCTGTTCTGAATGCAGGTGCTGGTGAGGTGAGTCACTGCCCTGGAAATTCCTTCTAAAATGTTATGCTTCAATTAGTTTACCTTGGAAATGGTTAGTAGATCAAGTCACAAATCTCGAGGTAGTGAGTGGATATAGTTTGTGGGAAATAATGCTTAATTGTTATTCTAATTCTTATAATATCTTTTGTATTATCTCGTTTTCTGCAATATAACAGACTACCTACACTCAAGTGATTAGTTTGGGTTGTTTCTTGTTTGGTTAGTTGTTTTGGGGGTTTTTTGGTGTTCCTTTTTCTTTTTTTTAAGAACTGCAAAGCATCTACCTCTTTATTTCAGCCTTCTAGAAAACATTTTGGTTTACCTTCAGAAATGTTTTGAAATGTTGTTTTTACTCAAAGTGTTTTAATTTAAAAATATCAAAGGGAAACATTTCAGAAAAAAACAGTTGTTTTTCTTTTATTATTTCTTTTCTATTATTTCTTTTGAGTCTGGAGGATAGTTTAATCTGATTTATTTCATTAAAAGTGTTACTTTTGTTACGTTAGGTTTTGTTTAAGTTTTTTTGTAAACCACAACAGACAACAAGCTCATCTGACAATGTAGTTGTCTCTGACTCTGGGAGCCCTGTAACATCCCACTGAATAGATCTCAGAAAGTTTGTCAGAGTATATAGTGGTTTTATGAGAAGTAAACATAAAAACTAAGAGGAAGACTGCAGTACTGTTCATCTGGGAGCAGGAGGTGAACCTCTAATGGACTAGCAGGAAAAACACTAGTAACATTTGTGCTTTATGGATAAACATGGAGTATGCTGTCCTTATGACTGTATACGCAGAACTCATAATAGGTAAATGAGGACTGTATTTTAAATGAAACAGAGGCAAAAGCATTAATTTCTCTTTTACTTACTTTACTGAAATTAATTATCCTGTGAATTTGGTGTCAGGATAGAGGATATTAAAAAGGGAAGTTGTAAGTAATTTTTAAATAAATGTGATTGACAGCTTTTGAAACCAAATGACTTTATTTTCCCCCACTTTTTAAGGACAATTTGGAGTTCCGATTACACCTACGATATGAGTTTCTAATGCTGGGAATTCAACCTGTCATTGACAAGCTAAGAGGACACGAGAACGCCACACTGGACAGGCAAGACATATTTTCTGAGGACAGCTACTGATGAACAGAAAGAGTTCTTAAAAACTCTTCTTTATTTGAGACAGCTGTCCTTGTCTCTTCCTGAAACTGATTCTCTTAAAAAAAAAAAAAAAAAGATTTATCTTTCAAATTAACATCAGCACATGAAGTATGAAACATACATGCTAAGTTAGCAGAGTCTGCGGCAAAGTATTCCTCAACTGCTTTTCTTCTGTTGATGTCAATCAAAATGAAATATATAAAAAATATCTTCTAATTCTTTTCTCTTGTAGCGAAACTGGAGCAAAAGCCTGTCCTGGCAGGAGGGAGGGAAGCCCGTAGTTCATTGACTTCATTCACATATTGAGCATGTGTGATCTAAGTGCAGGTTCTGAGTTTCCAAGGGTTTTTTCCAGCCTTTACCTGTATCACAAGCTCCCAAAAAGCAGCACTGACACAACTATTAGAGAAGAGGCATCTGTGATGGGCAAAGGGTTAGAGATGCCAAGGGAGCATGAGAGAAGTCAGAAGTATCTTTAAACAACCCTGCTGCTGCACAAAATGAACTGAATGGCACCTTCAAATTACTGTGTTAAAAGTTATACAGGTGATAAAAGCTTTCTCCAGTACTTGGAGCTGCTAATGACCTTAGATTAAACTTTTACAATGCCACATGCTGAAATAGATTTGGAGTAAATGGTAGGAACAATTTGACCAAGACACTGCAAGAAGACTGATAAACCACTTAGGAACCCAGTAAAATCTGGCACAATGAAGCATTTTAAAGTGTAAGAGCAGGCAGCTGTGGGAGTCTCTACTCCTGGTACCACATTAAGCTTGGCCCTTGTGGAGAGGCCCTGACCTGCTGATATGCTGCTATCCCTTAGCATCCCCTTCCTACAAAGCGAGGCTGTTTTGTAGGTATCTGATATCTGGTATTTGCTAGATAGAATGTTAAGTTTGCCAAAGCACATGGTGAAAACCTATGGATCAGGCCTATGCCTGCAGCTTTCAAGGCACCCTTTTCTCAGATATGCAGTCAGAAGCTGCTGGTGGATGATAGAGCTATCCCTGGGGGTAAATGTCATGTGCTTGAGACTGCACAAACACCAGTTAGCACCACACTGGCCTCACACCTTTGAGCAGGTGGAGGCACATACAGGGTATTAGTGTAACAAGGAAATACTGTGTTATGTCTACAGTTTGACACAGAGCTGGAACCAGGAATGTTACTTTTGATATTCAACTTTATAAGTGGGAATCTTCTATGTCCTATAGGTAATCTGTATTCCTTTGGACAGTAACCAGGAGTGTTTAGGAGGGGCTTAGGGGCACTTTTAGATCTTATGAGTTAGTCATGAGAATGATAACAAAAGTTTGAGAGGATCCCAAGTGCTTGGATTACGTAGCCTGTATAACAAATCTGTAGAGAGGAATGTGCCACAGCCTTTCTCCACCTCATCTATTGTGCTCTGGTGGAAGAGAAGTCCAGATGGTCAAGTGTGTCACTCACCAGGTCCCCCAGATCCAGACATAGGCACGCTGCTGTGCTTATCAATAGGCATATGCAGAGCCACTTGTGAGCTCTGCTGTTTAACTGATCCACTGAATGCATCTCTGCTTCACTGTCAACTTGTTAATGGTCTGACATCTGGTTGACAACTATGGTGTGGACATTTTAGAAACGTATTATCACTGCAGGCATTGCATTAATCACAAACAGAATATCTCTTTCCTATTTTATGTTTATTTCTATGACCTTACCTGTTTTTCTGTTTTCTCTTAGACATCTAGATTTCTTTGAGATGGTCAGAAATGAGGATGACCTGGAACTTGCCAAGCGGTTTGATCTGGTAAGTTTGTCTTTGGAGTACCTGAAATTCACAAAGCTGAACTTGCATCCAGTTGGGATGTTTGGTGTAACTTCACATTGTGGTCCCTGAAAAGTATATTTTGCTTTGGTGCTGAGAGTGGCTGGTGCTCGTTTTCCCTGTTTCTCATTTAGCAAGGAAGAGGTTTATGATGTGCAAACAATGAAAACAGTGATCACGCACAGGGTTTCTGCCAAGTAGTTTTGATAAAAATTTCTTTCTTCTCTTTGGCTGAATATTCAGGAGTGAAGGAGATTCTCAAGCCTGCACTCAGGATCTCAGTCCTGATGATCTGGATGCATTCTAGTTTCAGACTTCCCCTTTACAGGACTATGGGTGAAGGTTGGGATCTTTTCTGGTACTTTTCTCAAGGTTACAGGAAACTCTACTGCAGACTGTGGAGAGGGTTGGTGTTTTAGAATGGGCAGATTTGAAATATGAGCATTAAACAAGGACAGCCTCCACAACCTCTAGCATCAGTAAGAAGATCTAGGGTCCAGAATAGTTATAGTCTCTTTCTTTGTGAGCAACTCTTACCACACACTGATACAGACCATCTCTTTCTTGCTTAGCTTCTACTGCTTGTGCCACCACTTTCTAGGACTCAAATGTTTTGCTTGCTCCAGAACTGCTTGTGGTGGCTTTGCATACTTCCCACCTTTCTAGCCCTTCATTCTGGGGATCTCTTCCATACTGGAGTAGGGAGGACACTGGTGGTCTCCAAGACCCATGTGCCTTCTCCTTACTGGAACCTGCAGCTGGACATGGCAGGAGACTTTGCCTGTCTTTGTGTTTATTGGATCTTTCACTGTTGATCAGTCTTTCACTGTGAAAGGATTTTCCCTCCTCTCGCTTCAGATCCACATTGATACAAAAAGTGCCTCTCAGATGTTTGAGTTGATCAAGAAGAGATTGAAGCACACAGACGCCTATCCCTATTTGTTATCCATCCTCCAGCACTGTTTGCAGATGCCATGTAAGTACATTTACAGATTTCCAGAGCAAGGGGTACTGGAGAGCTAGGTGAAGCTTTGGTGCAGGTACAAGCTCACAGATACCAGGACACACACTGCCCTTATATTCTATTCAGAACTTGGCTGTGGCTAATGAACTTACATTGACTGCATCCAGCAGATTTTTGTAGCAATATTTAAGCCGGCAACTTGACCTCTCTGCACTTGCAAATAAAATTAAGTAGCTGAGACATTCCAGTTAGTCACTGACAGAGCTTTCAGTGATTTTTTTTAAGTTTTAAAAAAGGAGTTCTTGTACTCTAGATAGGGGAATTCCCAGAAATAGATAGCATTTTGAATATTTAAAAAAATGCACTGAGGAACTTTTCTGATGAACAATACAGTACTTAAAGCTGTTCTGTCACTGGGAAATTCCACAGTAAGTCTTCAGGCTGCTATCTCAAGGCAACACATCAGTGGAGAACTCCTGAACTCAAAGTGAAAAATAATATAGGCGCCTTTTTTCAAAAGAAGTTATAGGACTCTTCTTGTTAACTGTAATAAAATAATTCAGTTATGCTTCCAGAGTGTAGCAGCTGAGAAATGCATAGCAAGATCACTGAAGAACTGCCTGTCTTGATCCTGTTAGGTATCAGGTGCTGGTCTTTCACTACTTTCATCTATATTTGGACAGTCAAACTGAGGAGGGAACATGAGGGAGATGTACTGTGGTGTGCTTTTCAGAAAGTAATGTGGTATTTTCTCAGGTTCTCATTAGATTCAAGTACTCCCATGCACACTTTCAAGCAGTTCTTTGTCTCACTGGCCTCTGATAATTGCTCTTGAAGACAGCACTTGAGCCTTCCATATTGGCTGGGTTTTTTGGTGGCGGAAGGACTAAATCCTGCTAGGCCAGAACAGGATTGTACTGGAGCAGTTTTAAAGAATCTAAAGATCTAGGTTATGTAACTTTGCAAGCTGAGGTAAACTCTGTGTTGCTCTGGCTCTTCTGTTTTGATATCCATGGGATCAGTCCCTTGGGTTCAATTTCTGCTCTTTATCTCTGCACTTTTTGGTCATGTTTGCATGAATTTTTCATGCCATTTGAGTATTGCTGACCTTTAGATAATGAAGCATGCAGATAGAACATCTGATTGTTTTTTACAGTGCCTGATCATGATGTTTCCTGGTTACAAAAAAAACCCCAACAAAACCAGTATCAAGCCCCAGAAAATACTGAGTAATGGCTATCACAAAGGAATCACCTTTGTAAATGTTTAAAGTGCAAATTAGAGCTAATCTATCAAAAAGTTTGCACAGCCTGAATGTGCAAGTCAGGCACCAAGTTGCCCATGCCTGTTATGTGCTGTTACAATACCACAGGTGTTTGTAAATCATCTGCTAGCAACAGATCAGTTAGGCTTTGTGTTCTGTAATTTATTGCACAGAGAATTGGGATGGAAGGTGGAAAGGAAAGAACATCCAAACAATAGTTTGTTGGCAGGTCTGTGCACTTTGACATGGAATTGGAAGTTCTCATGGGTTGGTCTTTTTCCATACAGATAAGAGGAATGGAGGAAACTTCCAGCAGTGGCAGCTGTTGGACAGAATACTCCAACAAATTGTTCTTCAGGATGAACGAGGAGATGATCCAGATATAGCTCCATTGGAAAACTTCAATGTCAAAAATATCATTAAAATGTAAGCTGCATTATTGCTTATTTCTGTTATGCAGGTATATGATAAATATTCAGGTTCTTAAGAAATAGAACATCATATGTGAGGAGTTTTTTTTATTTTAACTTACAGCTTGTCATTGTCTCGTTAGCATTCTGAATAGTTTTCTAATGACATCTTAACTTGGCAGTATATTTTAGCAAAGTCCTTACCTTTGACTTTTAATTTCTATTAAATATTAAGCTGTTAGAAGAGCAGAAAAAATACAATTTTATAATAAGGCTTCCTCATGCGCCTTTTTTCATTCAGAATGTTCATGAAAAGCTTTCCTTGGTATTAAAAAAAAAAATAACATCATCATCTATACTTTGATCTCATTCCTCAGTAATGAGCACATACATTAGAAAGATTGCAAATAGTGGAAAGCAGCCCCCATCTATTACACAAAACCTCTTACCTCTTCATAAAATGTCTGCTTGCTCTCACCCACAGTCTTGGCTGAGGGCACTACCATTATTTTTTCCCATAGGATGCATCATTTGAGAAGTCTAGCTACATGAGCTGGCTCTCATCTCAACTTCCCTGTTCTCAGTCCTTTTTTAGCCAAACTTTTGGACTCTTCATTCCATCCAACTGCCTCTGCAGGTAATTCATGGCCCATTACCCTTCTGAATTATCCACTGAAAAGAGCATTTTATAGAACATAAGCCCTAAATGAAACCAAATTCTCCTGTACTAAAAATCTTACAGTCCCTCGTTACAGGCAGGAGCCAAAACTCTAAGCTGATTTCTCATCATGGAAAAATACACTGGTGCCGATTTCTTTCTGCTCATTTGGATATCAGACTTCAGCGTAGATCTCATGCCTGATCTTCCCATTCTACTTTCATAGCTACTCCTTATTCTTCATATCTAATCAATCCCCAGCATGCCCTGCATATTTTCTGTCAGTAATAGGAAATAGCTGCGCCAGTATGAGATACGAGAATTGCCTTGTTACTGATATATTACCCAATAGATAAGCATCCTCCATCCTTGGAAGAAAGGAAAAAATAGAACCAGAGAGAGCAAAAAGGACAATGGCAATCTGGTCTCATATTAAGGTTGGGGTAATTTGTGACCCAGAGCAGCTATGATTATTTAGGTGATGACTTCTCTCTTTCCAAATAAGTAGACTTGACACTTGGAGAGTGTAACCTTCTGTCCAAGAAGACAGAAATGTATCAGAATTTTCCCCCAGGCATTCCTTTATGCTTTCTAATGACTTTGAATAACAAGCCATCACATTTATATTAGCTGTTGGCTAAGGATCAAAATCTGGATCCAGACTGACCACTGGCATGATCCTGTATAAACATGTACATTGGCCAGGTTGCCTTTTGCTGATCACTACACATAATGGCGACTTGCCTTTCAACCTTGGTAGCTCAGAACAAGTTTAAATGATCTGATTTCATCTTTCAGGCTGGTGAATGAAAATGAAGTCAAGCAGTGGAGGGATCAGGCAGAGAAGTTCCGGAAAGGTGAGTACATCCTCTGTGCTTGGGTAGGCAAAACAGGAGACAAGACTGTTCCCAATTCATACACAGACCAGTGAGCAGCACAACTTTTCCTTTCACAGACAAATCCTGCTTTGTTCCCTCACATGCGTTTTGTCTTAAGATGATCAGTTTATGTGTTTCATAAGAGAGGAGTTCCCCTAGTCCTCACGTGAATTGATTTTACAGTCTAACTGAAACTTGGCCATTGCTGTCTTGATCACTGAAGGTCACTGTCAAGCTAGTCAGACTCTGTTTTCTTTTTCCTGCTTTCATTTTACATCCCCAGTTGAACTGACAGATTTGTCAGCTTTATTTCATCATAACCTGCATCTCTTCAGGGACTGTTCATGAGCTTTATTTCATCTGTCCCACTTGTGTGTTCTCCCTAGACCATGCAGAGCTGATGAGCAGGCTAGAGAAGAAGGAGCGGGAATGTGAAACAAAGACCCAGGAGAAAGATGAAATGATGAAGACACTGAACAAAATGAAGGACAAGCTGCAGAAGGAATCCTTGGAGCTGCGCCAGACCCGAGACCAGATGAATGACCTGGTGGCTCAGCTTAATGAGTTCTCGGTATGAGACTGGGAGTCTTCCCCACCCTTGTTTAAAGCCTGCTAAGTAGTGGATTATGAACAAAAGCGCATCATGAGTGAAACACTTCTGTGGTCACTATAGAGAATACTTAGAAGTTGCTCATCTTTTAGCTGAGACCAAAATCCTTGAGCTGGTGACACAGAATGGTTCATGCATGGACTGCTCCATTCCTCCTCCTCAGCCACCTTCCTTGCAGGAGCTTCTGAGGCACATGTGTCCTCCTCCAGCCATAACTTTTACTGCTGGGTGGAGTGGCCCTGGTTTTTATTTCAGTGGAATAGAGAGAAACCTCACAGAAATGAAAGTATATTTAGTGAAGAAACAGGATTCCTATCATGCTACAAGAGCATCCGTACTGCCTTGAAGCTCTGCAGAAGTGACATTTGCAGTTGCTGCCTCCTGCTTGGTGCTCCTTCTATCCCAGCAGTGTGCCTGAGCCACAGCTCACCAGAACACAGCCCTGAGAAGTTAGGCACTGCAGAAAGCAGATTCATTCCCTCCTCCCCTCTCCCACTTTGCGTTAGTGGGGCCTAATGACAGGTATTCAGTGTTTCAAACCCTTAGCTTTTAAACCCAGGGGTTCAAAAGTTCATAAGAGTGAACTTTTCTCTTTTTTCATACATAAGGAGAAAATAATACATTTTGGCTTCTTTTACTAGCTTTCTGTTTTTCTGAGCCATTTATGATTCCTTTTTTCAAGCTCTTCTCCACAACTTCAAGGGCTTGAAACTTTCTCTTAAATGAAAGCTGAGATTCCTCCCTTTATTGCATGGCTTTGAGTGCAGGAGGCTTTAAAGAAAACATCAAATATTTTGAGACTCGTAATAAAATCACATCAGCTGGCANCCCACCACCCCCTCCTCCAGGAGGCCCATTAGCTTTGTCCTCTTCTCACGTGTCTGAGAATTTACCACCGCTGCCACCTCCTCTGCCTTTCTCCAGCTGTCCCCCTCCTCCTGCTCCACCACCTCCTCCAGGAGGACCTCCTCCTCCACCAGGAGCACCACCTTTCTTCAGCATGGGAGTGCCACCCCCTTCAACAACCAACTTCAGCACCAGCGGCATCAGTCTGAAGAAGAAATCTATCCCGCAGCCTTCACACCCACTGAAATCCTTCAACTGGGCTAAGCTGAGCGAGGTAAGAAACTGCAGTACCTTCATCAATTAACTTACTTTCTAATTATACCTCAGTGTTGATTAATTCTATGAATGGAAGTGATAGAAGCAAGTGATATTGTGGCTTTCTGTGGGCTGAGGTCAGTAGAAGTCATTAATTGTCTTGAGGCGGTCTGTTCAGTTCTCCGGCAGTGCAGCAATCCTTCTGATAACCAAGGTGCTCGTTAGATTGAGCTGCAGTAGATCTGGCCATGCTACTGCTTAAGCAAAGCTTGCATGAGGCTGAATAAATAAGCCAGAGCTGCCCTCACTTGTGCACCAGGGAAGAGGATGACCAGAGCTAATGTGGGCAAAACATGATAAGAACCAGCTGCAAAACCAACTGTGACTTCTCTGGCAGGAGCCGTCGCCAAGGACAGAAAGGTGGCCTGATTCTCCTCAATATTTGTTCATGGCCATGAGGGAAGCTACCCTTCTCATTGCCATGGATAGATCACTGTTTCTTTGTGATAAAACTCTGAATTGACAAAAAATCAAAACCAGAGGATTTTCATTCGTCCTGTTGCACTCATTTTCTTGTACCTCAGTTGCATCTCCTTCCCCTTCAGTTTTCTGTCTCTCTCACACTGTCTTTTTTTCCCCCCTCCCCTTTCTCTTTAGGTCTTAATTTTTTTTAACTGATTTAGAAAGAAAAAAAGTGTCTGTATTGAGTTTGGATAGCTGCCTAGAAACCCAGGTTCTCTTTTAGACTGAAACTCACCCAGGGCCCAACTCTGGCATTTGGAATGAGTGTCCAGGGACCTCTGGAATGCCACAAGAATTCTCTCTCCTCCTCTCTCCTTTTCTTTAAAATAAAGTGAAGTGAAATATTTGCTGCACCGTCTGTGCTTGTCTGTCAAGGCCACGTGGGGGGTGTGGGAGAGAATGTAAGGATGAGGATTTATTTTCCTTTGCAGAACATGGGACTTAGTGCTCTGAAGAAAAGAAATAATAACTAATATATGTATGAAGGTATATGAAAAAGAGAGAGTCACAGGTGTTTCTGTTTAGTGTACAGTAACTGTAGGCTTACCCTGCCCTCTGGATAAGAGTGAAGGCAGCTGTGCTAATAAAATTGAAGACCTGGGTGGTGAGGTGACTAAAAGACACTGTTTTGAGGAAGGCAAAATAGTTGGAAAAAGGGGCATAAGAGGGTGGGGCCTTCGTTTTGGGCTGTCTGAAAGTGTTAGGTTTAAACCTAGTAAAGTCTTTGCGAAATGGCAGAGGTTATGATGCTGACACAGGTAACTCACCTTGTCATTTGGGTTGCATGTTGTTATGGAATTATTTAATTTCACTGACTGCTGGGGGAGCACATTCATTTTAGTCATTTTCATTGGTTTTCCTAGATTCTGAGCTTCAGTATCAGGCACTTCCTTTCTGTTCACAGGGATATGAATCCTCTGAACGCAAAGTCCGTGGATAGGTTGGATGGCCTCATCATGCCTTTTATTACCTTTGCTGCACTTCTGTTCTCCTGGGCTGTCAGACTTGAATGAAAAATTGCATCTGACACTATGTTCACATTTCTCTTTTTTAAAAGACCCTCCCTAGATAGCAAAGAGCACAGGCCCCATGGAACACAGCAAGGTGAGGAGACACAGTTTTGGAAACAGCCTTATACCAATTTAAGGCTGCAACAAGGTGAAATATGTTATTCAGCCCTTAGGTATCTCTGCATACTGTTTAGACCACCCTTCTCAAAGTAGTTAGTACAGAGTCTCTCTCCTAAGGTTTCTCAAGGAAGTGTGAAGGTGATGCCAGGACTGAGGCAGCCACATGAGAGCAAACTCCTCTCTGTCCTTGCAGCCTGCCTCAGGGGAGTGAGAGAAAGCCAACAGAGGCCAAGAGGAGTGTGGACAGGGCTGGCTGAGAGGGATTTGTCTGCAATATACTTTCTCAGTAGCAGAATCAAGGCAGTTCTCCAGGGCAAGTCATATGACACCCTTTTTCCCAATGTTGATTTTGTGTTTGAAAGGAAAGAACTGAGCTCTTGGGTGTTAGGAGAAAGATCAAATATAGTCAGATTCTTAGCAGTTGACAATAACAGATTGTCCACAGTTCCCATGGGCACCACGAGAAAAGGTTTGACTGGAAAGTATTTGTGCTTCTAACAAGGAAACTCCAACAACGCGCTAATTTCCACTGAGAATTAAGGATTTTGTACTAGCTTTGATGTGAACTGATGATCAGTGGCAAAGCCATTTAACTGTGTGGATTTGCTGAATTCTGCTGAAGCCCTTCCACACCACAGCTCCATTCATACAGCACTGTAGCATCATCTGTGAATTCCATTCATACAGCACTGCAGTAGTGCTAGTGCCAAGGAGCTCTGTTTTTTAAGAAAAAGATATTGCAATGTAACCACTGTAATATCCTGGAAAGTTTCCTTTCTTTGTTTCTGGGGCAGCAGTGCTCTCTCACTCTGAATTTTACACAACACCCAAGGTCAATCAGGAACCAGACATTTATGATTAAGCCAAATGGTGGACTGGTTTCAAGCACTGGAAGTATGGATTAATAATTCCCTATTTAATAAATATAAACATATTGATTTGAAGTTCTCAGAGCAAACCAAGTCAACCTTCAGCTGCTTTGCTTCTTCTCTCATGGCTAGAGAAGCAGATTCCCACTAAGAGTCAGGCTGGTGGTGACTCCTGTCAGTGATCTCAGGGAGGCTTTCTTTAGCCAGCCCTAAATAGACCTGACCAAAATAGTCTCAGAAGAAAGGTATTTGTTCTACATACCATATAGGATTTTTTTAAAAAACCAAAGTGCACATACACACAAACCCCCCAAAACTCCCCACCAAACCCCCCAAAAACATCCAATCACATAAAGAGAAATGTAAAAACCAAGCACATAAAGAGAAATGCTCATTTTGACACTATATATATGTTTTAATGTTTCTGTAATGTTATCAATGATTCTTATTTCTACAACTTTCTTTCTGAAAGCAGTCTGGGTATCATGGCAAACAGTGACGCTGGACTGCTGCCAGAGATTTGAAATTAATGGAAAGAGTTCTACAAAATCTTGGTGTGGAGCTTCTCATAATAGCTGTGGTGGTGCCTAGCCCTACAGTGAGATAAAACAGCTGTCTTAATTAGCAAACAGGCCAGAAACACAGTTTTTGCTCAAAGTGGATTTTTCTTACACTTAAGAAAAGATCTCATACCAAGAGAGAAGTTTGGAAAATACGCTGTGTTCATATCACTTTCTCAGATTCCTAATGAACTTCTGAATTAAAATTTTAAGTTGCTTCCATTTTTCTGGTTAATGTTGTACAAATATTAACCTACTAATAAGCAGGATTGCCTGCTCTGGTATTCACAGGTCACTCACTGTTTCCATGGTTTCTCTGGACCTGCAGGTCAAACAAAAGTACTGTAAGTTTTCACTCATGCTGTGAGGTTATTGAGGCATGATGGGCTTTGTTGGCTTCCAGAATCTCATTATTTATATATTTCAGGGTAAATAAAATCATAGGACAGCTTGATATGATTCATAGCTCTATGAAACTCTGTCATTCTCTAATGTTGGTAGGTGTCTCAGCAAACTGGGATTCATTATAGAGGTAGAATTACATAACTGCTGCAACTGCAGTGAGCAAATTGTTAAACGCAACATACGAAAAACTCAGCTTGGTGGAGCAACTGCCTTGTCAATACAAAGATGTTTCCTGCCTTCATATGTACTACCATTTTGCTAGAGGATGCTGGGAAGTGTACTTCATAGGGTTTGCTTTTCGAAGCAGGCCAAGACTTTCCAAAGCAGAGGAACCGCATATCTTGGAAGACTTGTAGAGTGAATAAATTAATGAATAAATAAATAAATAAAGATGGAAAGAAAAGCATGTTAGAGATGAAGTGATTGCTCTCTTTTTTTATTTTTTTTTCTTTTTAAGGACAGAGGAAAAAAAAAGAATGAAGAATTTATTTTTAAATTGTTATTTAGAGACCATAAGTATTTTTTATGGTGCTGAGGGAATAATTTATCATAGCAACCACATGATGTAGTTCTGTTTCTCTTAAAATGCTCAGTCTTCTCTGGCTGATGGCAAGGAACTATCAGCCAGTTAATCCGTAACTGTGTATCAAGAGCTCACTATAGGAAATCCTCTGTCAGCAATATGAAAGTTTTCAAGGACAGAGCTTATGGTAGAAATAGAAGGGACAGCCCCATTGCAAGTGCTTTGTGTAACAAAAGTTTATACCTCTGCTTGCTTCAATTCTAATGTAACTGGATTACCACTAAAATTGTACTGCCTTGGTCCAGTTTTTATTTGTACATGCCATTGCAATGTGTGCTGCTTGGGAATCTGTCTTTCTGCTACAAACCATCCTCTACAGGACCAGGTTCAACCCAGGTCCCAAAATTAATCCCAGCTGAAATTAGAATAATTTTCACTGGGTTGGTTTCCTGGGAATGTATGGGCAAGAACTACTCTCTGCAATCCCTTTCTGAGTCTCAGAACTTCCTGTTCTGGCACCTCTGCAGTTCATCCAGACTAGGCTGTGCTGTAGCACATTTTCACATTTCTTGCCATTAGCAAAAAACTTCATTCCCATGAGAGTTTTGCAGCTGGACAGGTAGATGTGCAAGACTCTAATGAGTAGCTGGCTCTAGAGTCACATCCAGCCTCTGCCAAACACAGCATACAGCTTTTTGGCGTCCTCAGGGCTTTATCCCAATGACGACTCTAAAGACTGCTCCTGTCAAGAAATATTCTTCCATTTCATTGTTTGATGGGACAATCTGAAACAGTGAGGCACTTGGAGAACTACTCTGCTGTTCAAATACATCTCTCAGGATTTATAATTCATGGTTTATAAAGCCAGCCTGGAAATTGAATGAGAATGATTGCTCTGTCTGAATGCTTCTGGCTAAGATTGGCAGCAGAGTTCAGGGTTAGGATAAAATGGAAATTAACTTTTTCTCCTATTCCTTTGGCTGAGATGGGCCTCCCAAACTTGTTTGCCATGTTACAGTCACAGAGTCATGAGGTTCTTCCCACTATGGAAAGAAGAGCCACAGTGATTGCAAAGGATGATACAATGATATTGGTGGACCTGCTCAGGGGTGGGTGATGCTCCCATCTAGAGTGAGCTCTTACTGTAAATAGCACTGCAGACACCCCTCCTTGCCCTCAGGCGCTCACAGGCTGCCTCTGGAGAGAGGGTGTTGGTTTTTCTCCACAGTGTCTGCCCTGCCAGGAATTTCCTCCAGAACACTTCACACTTTTATTTCCCCCTCATTTTATCCTCCCATCAGTTTTTTTTTTTGTTGCTCCTTGAGCCTTGTGGCTTACCACATTTCCCTCATTCCTTTGATGACTCTGAATGGGAAGTAGAGCCTGTTCCTAATTAGTTCTGATAATGAAGTGTTAATGCACTTTGCTGCGGAGGTACAAATCAGGTACTTCAGAACTGGAACATGTGTGAGGGTTTCATTGCTATTGCTTACTGTTCCTGGCTTTCTCTGCATCAGTGTTCTTCACCAATGACTCTTCATCTCTTAGGGTTTTCTTAGGTCTTTTTTACAATCTGTTCTGTCCATTTCTTTTTTCTTTTAATCAACACCTTCCTTATTTTTCAATAAAGTACAATAAATGTACACCTTATTAACTAAATGAACTGAAAGATGGTGTCAGTTGTGAAGAGCAAGCTTTCCTTTTCTGAATGGGCAAGTGCCCAAAGCTTATCCCATCCAACATGCACCTTAACAGTCAGTTGGAAGGAAAAGGAAGTTCAATCTTTGTGTCCTCTGCCAGCAAGGATATCTGTCTTGAGAATGTCAGCAGGAAACCGAAGACCTTCACCTAGTTTAGGATGACTGCTGATTAGCCAGTTCATGTTGGTGGACAGCAAAGCAGTAGGAGTCTGTGCCTGGCTCTCTCCATGCTAATCATCTGCCACACAGCTAGGATTCCCTGACATTTGGGATAATGTATCATCACGAGGATTGTGAACATTTCCAGTTAGTGTGGATGATGCTGTTTTGGAGATCTGGGTATAGTCTGTGTCTATCTGAGTTGACCACAACCTCTTGTAGGCAAGGGAGTTCATTAACAGGAAACAATTAGACTTCAAAGGCTCAGAACCTTAAAAGTGAAATAAAATAAAAATTTTAACTACATTCACAGGCAGACAGAATGAAAACCACACACCCTTTGGGCTTTACAACAGAACCTGGCAAAACATGCAAAAGGGAAGATGTGTCTGGGGTTTGTCATGCATCAGTGCCTTTCCTAAGCTTTTTCCTCCTGATGGTAAAACTTCTTTCAGCATGACCACAGTCATTGTGTTAGGCAGATGGCCACTCTTGAAAGGAAGTATGCTGTGGGATCACGGATAATGCTTGAGATGTGGTCTGCTAGTCTTGGAATGTGCCTTTTCATCAGAGGCTTGCTGTGATGAAAAATACAAATAGTATGTTTAAAAACAAACAAACAAATAACTCCACTATTTTTTCTCTCCTTTGACTCTGGAAACAAAGTGTGCCCTCTAAAATGACATCACTAGTACATAAGAATATGACCAGTGAACAGAAGAGAATAACCTGTCCAAATGGGGTTGGATGTTCTCAGCTTTAAGCGTTTCCTGTCTCATTAAAATATGACTTTTTCTTTTAGGAGAGGATCCACGGCACAATCTGGAATGAGATTGATGATTTAAAGGCATTCAAGGTGCTGGACCTAGAAGATTTTGAAAAGATGTTCTCCGCATATCAGAGACATCAGGTAGGGATGAACACTTCCATACCTTGTCTTCCTTGAATTTCTGGAGGAGAAAAGAACACATGACATATCTGGGCCCTTGTCCACCTGCAGTTGGGCTGCATCATTTGATACTCTACCACTGCTCAAAAAAAATCACAAGACTAAAAGAAGTGGGGAGGGACATACAGGGCAGGGTATAACCTGCTGTTATTGACATGCTTCATACTAAGGCAGCTCTCAGAGACAGGAGCTACCAACAGGTATTGCTCTATCTAATTTCAGTAGCCACTGCCTTCCAAAAGCCCCTGAGCTTTATATTTATATTTACATATCAATCTTTGCATTTCTCCCATTTATCTAGAGGAAAAGGCTGTAGTTTCCTGAGTACTGAGCAAGGTGATTGAATTAGCTGTCTTTCATTTGGTCTGTTTTTTCTTAAACAGCCAACTGACTGAACTGGCTAGGTGACAAAAACTGTGTGAATTACAGATTATAACACAAACAGCATACTTTAAAAGTGGCCTTTTATTAGAATGTCTTTTTTCCCTCTTCTATTTCTTGGACAGTAAGTCATCTTCAATCTATCTATCTCTGCTGAATGAGATTTAGCAGCAGAAGGATTGTACTTGCACTCTGAATTCCCCCAGCTTTCCTTTGCTTTTGGAATATGTTCAATCCATTGTACGCTGCAGAACTAGATCATTGCTCTGAAATTTTAGGAAAAGACACAGACCTGATTGCCATAAAGAATCTTTATGATTATGCCTTACAGTGATGATGACTATTTCATTAACTTATTCAGTACCATACAATTAACAAACCAACCCCCTTGTCTTTGGACTTTCCATCTGTTCCCTTCTCTCTTTCATTTTTCTGTTTAATCCAATAAGCATAATGAATAACTCTTCTGATTTACTAGCTCACAGCCACATAGAAAAGCAACCTCACTTGAACTGTGAAGAATGTGATGTTACCTATTGCATGATGAGATTTCATTTCTCATTCTGCTCCTGCAAATAGCTGTTGCTGTTTCAGTGGGTGCCTCTCTCTCTCTGTGAATCCCATTCCCCGAAACAAGATCTTAGTTCATAGAGGGGAAGAAAGGCACATGAAACTTCAGTGCTGTTACAAGATTGGATTTAGACCCTGTGCCAACAGCTTAGCTATGGTGGTGAGCTCTCAGTTGTCTCACAAGTAGCCAGACTGTCATCTGTGCGCATGAGTAGCTATTGCAGCATCAAGGTTCCATTCCAATGTTTCAGGTGCAAACATTGCAGCTTCCTCACTAGAAAGAACCTTGCAAAGCCTTGCTTCCTTTAGGCCCCTGAATTCAAAGCCAAAGCTGTCCTGGTCTAACAGCTTTCAGTTAGGATCATAATATTTATGCCTATGTTACCAATCACTGCAAAGCAATCTGACCTACTCAACCATAAACTAACCTGACCCTTACCCCTGCCCACTGGAACGGAGCCATCATCTCAGAGCAACCTCCATGCGTCTCAGAACAGTACTCTTCCATTGTCATTAAACACACTTTATGACAGTGGCTTTGGACACTAGAGTAACACTTATGTAAGCTACTCACGTTTTTGTGTAGTTAGATGCATTGCTGCCCTTCCAGCTTTTGTTAATGCTCTTACATTGTGGTGTTTTGTTTTTTCTTTTCACTTAAATATTCCGTTGTAATACTTTCTTTTTCATCTATACTTGCTCCAGTGTGAACTGGATTCCAATCAACAAGTCCTCATAGATTTTATTTTTTTTTTAAATAAGACCAGGCAACCAGATTTGCTTTTGAATTAAAAACTTACAAAAATGTCTTCAGGTCACGTTTAATCTTTTCTTCTCATCTACTTTTGGAAATGCTCCACTCTGACCAAGTCTTTACTCTGAGTTTGTGACTTTTAAACTTCATCCAAATGTCTGTAAAGAAAAATATCAATGCAAAGCCCTGCTCTTTTGCATCTGAAACGTTGAATGAGTAGAGATAAAGACACTTCTTTCTTTGCTGTTATTAACATGATCATCTTTTTTTTTCCAATTTCATTTACATTAAGCAGTTTTTCTTTTTTCTTCATTTTTTTTAATGACAAAGGGTCTCTTCTCCTCTCTCAAGCCCAGTGTATTGTTTTTGGTGGCTATGAGGAAAAGCCAAATTGTCCAGTACAGAACGCTGGACCAAGAATTCTTACACTTGTCTTTTGACCTTGGTCCAATCTTACTGTGTAATACTGACCTTTGGATTCAGTATATCTGGTGTTTTCCTGGATTATGGAATATGTTGTGAAATAGTTGGTGTCTGTCACCCACCCAGTAGTGCTGTAAGGCTTTCTTGGAAGTTAGAGTCCTTTCAAAACACCTGGCTAGAAGTTGTTAGTGCCATTGAAACAAGTTCTTCCTTATTATACTTGTTAATAACTGCAAACTGTGCCTGTGCAACAGGAGAGGAGAACTGACCCTAAAGTTTTAACCTTGGCAGTTCTTTCAGTAAGGCTCTGGACTAGATTTGTAAAGGTATTTAAGCATTTTCCTAGTTAATATTTCAAGACCTAAGAGATTTATACTTTGGAGACTAAATTTATTTTTTTTCAGAAAAGACCTAGAACTCTTAGTTCCCCAACATCTGCTGATTTAAAATATGCAAAGGAATGCTGAAATACCTTTAAACCATCTGGGCCAGTATTATTTGCTAAGCATTTTATGCTCTTACAAAACAGTGTGTGTCTAAATTCAGCTGCCTTGTTAAACTTGATATCTTTCCCTGTGACTAATTTTTGGCATGTTTTCTTCTTCGTTGTTTGCGACTGCTGCCTGCATAGGACCTGCTAACTAACCCCTCCTCCTGTAAGCAGGTGAGTATCATTGGCTGCCTCCTGATCCTCTTGCAGTGTGTGTGAAATCCTGCACTATGACATTATGGGGTCACAACTTGCCTCATGCTACTCCTTCATATACTCTTGCACTCTGCCTTCTGGGTGGGAAAGATGGTACTAAAAATTCCTTCAGTTGTATTAGCTCTAGAGTAGGAACTAGCTCCTGTTCTTTCACTTAGTTATGATCTCACTGTGGTTTCTGCTGGTGTCTGTAGCCCCCTTTTTGATGATCCCAAGGAAAAAAGGCCAGAGACAAAGAAGAATATGAGTGTGAACTCTTCCTTAACCAAAGCAATTGTCTCTCTAGTGGAGAACAAAAGGTACTCTCAGGGAGCCTTCACGCCCACTGTTCCCATATGTGGTCCATCTGCTTTGGACAGTACTGAAGTCTTCAGATGCATTCACTAGCCACAGACTATCCGATAAAGGAAATATTTCTTTGTGTAGAACTGGGTACTTTGGCTTGGCAGAAGGATTTGTGCTATGTAAGGAGCGGAAGGGTTAGAATGGAGGAAAGATTAATTTCAGGCTGCTGAAACCCTCACAAAATACAGCAAAAGACTAAAATGGTGTTTAGATGAAGTAGAGATATTGAATTGTCCATATGACACTAAAGTGAATACCTCTCAATTTATTCAGCATCCTAAGCAAAATTCTTGGCAACAATTTTGGTAAGAGCAATGCTATCAGCAGAGGATTGTCCACATACCATAACAAGCATCTCTAGTGGCTTCAGAAGAAAGTAGTTCTCATCACAAGTGCTCAGGGAACTGTATTTGGAAAGTCTAGTCAGGACTTTTGTCACTGGGGAAGGCTCGTACATGGCTCTGGGCCTTTTACCATGGAAGCACACCGAGGAACAAGTCAATATGGTCAAAATAGCTCCCTGAAGTACTGATAATTACTAGAACCTAGGGTTCTGCCATGGTATGAGTTCACAAGTTCTTCAGCTTACCAAAATCAAATTGTATTTGAAACAAGGCAGCAATGTGATGAACACATATAGTCACTCCAGCACTGAAATTTTAGTTGATTTTTGAATTTGCAATTAAAATATCAACTCTGAAATACTCTTTGAAGAACATAACATAATGATATCCCAGATGGGACGTTGATAAAGAATGATGGGATATAACTTAGGCATTGTCTTTGTTTGTTGACAACAGCTCCAACTGTTCTTGCTTTCAGGGCTTGGGCTCTCTCACAAAAGCCAGGCACCACTGCCCCTTACTCCACTTCTTTGGTGTCTGAGAAAATGTGGATAGTCCGTATGCTATCTGTTTTCCTTCATCTAAGCTTGAAATCTGGCTTCAGTAAAACCTGAGGCTTCATCTGCTTTTGCTTACGCATAACTCCAAGTATCTATAAATATCTCTCTCCTCAATATGAGTTGAAGAGAATATATTTTTAGATAAGACTAGTCACTCCTTATGACCAAGAAGCAGGCCATGTCTGAACAGTTCAAGTAATTTGTTGAACCTTTCAGGTTGGGGAATTGGAAATGGCATGGAGACTATTGTACCAATCAATGCTGTATGGCTTTAAAGGAAGCTGACTAAACCCCCACCCCACATATGGAGCCAAATGCTGAAACTTTTTTTTCCTCTTGGGATGGGTGCTCATTATCACTATCCAGGTGTCGTGTGCCAAAATTAGCTAGTGAGGACCAGTGAAGCTTTTAAACCAAGAGCACTGACCAACAAGTGCCTTTCTTCCCTTCAACAGCTGCCCATCACCATCCTGCCTTCTTCTCCACAAACTGAGAAAACTCAGGAAAACTTTGAAATCTCTATATGCCAGATTATACTGGGGGTGCTCTGGTTTTTGGCATTGTTAGTTCTTCTCTCAGAAATAATGAACTTACCTAATGCCAATTTTTCTTTTTTTAAAAAAATCACTGTTTGATGTATTGAGTAACATTGCAAATTTTTTTCTGCCAACCTAGATACTTTGGTCATATCCAGCAGAACTACCATCTGTATGGCTTCAGGTGGTACGTTGTACCTGCTTATACATGCCACTTGGTATTGGTGGTAGCTCACTGCAGCATATTTGGACATGGATGTATGAATCCTTTGTATATCCATGAGCAACACAGATTCATTGTAGCTGACTAACAATAACTAAAATGACAACTAGCAATGTGAATCTATGATTTACATTAAGCGCTACAATACATGGGTATCAAAATTTCTTGGATTAGTTGTGCTGATATAAGTAAGCCTTGAGCTGCAGAACCTTGAGTCCTGAGAATGGATTTTGGGAAGCACTACTGTATGCTTGCCATGATCCAACATGTTTCCCTGGGTATCTACTGTTGACCACTCTCAGGGACAGGATGCTGGGGTAGATGGGCCCTTTGATCTGTCTCAGCATGCTTGCTGTTATATCCTGAAAAAGTAGGCATGTTGCTTATTTGACAGATGCATTCAAAGCTAGATTGTACTGATAAATCTCAAAATCTCGAGGCCTGAAAATATGGATATCATGGAAAGGCATTTTTGAAAAGGTTCCAGCAGTGGTTAGCTGGGAAAATAAAAACTCCTGTTTCAAATTCCTTCTTCTCTGTTGGTAACTAGAGTGTTATTATCCAGGATCAACACCTTTTATCAATACCTCTACTGCCCTTTGAGGAATGGTGTTAAAAGGTACTGAAAGTAACTACAGAAAGCCAGTCTCTATAAGTGAAACAAATACCATGACTTTTATGCGTAGAGAGAACAAGAAGACAGAAAGAAACTTCTAGATGGTCAGACTGAGTTTGCAAATATTCTATCTCTGTGTGCTGTGACAAACATTCTGAACAGAATTTTCTGGGGTTTTTTTGGGTGATGAGTATGGCAATGAGAATATACAAAGAACTTTGGAATATAGTTCCATATAATTAAATGTATTAATTGGTTTTTAAAAGAGAAGATAGTTTAAATGTAGATTTTGACCATTTAGTAAGATATATTTAGTAAGATAAATGCCATTTTGCCCTACTATTTGCATCTCACAGATAATATGATTGGTCAGGTCCAATGGCGGCCTTAAGGGGCGAGAGAAGGATTTTTACTGATTGTGCTGCAGCTTTTCAAGAATGTTGTGTGAGTTCTGCAGAGGCTTCTGCTGAAGGATATGATGTGACATCAGTGGTCTTAATCAGAATGTGCCTGATTTTTCAGTTGTGCCAGTTTTTCACAATAGCATAATAACATAACTATTGGTAGACTGAGTCCAGTAAGTCAGAATCAGGTCCGGTATTTGGGATCAGAGATGATCTCATAGGTGTTAAAGAATGATTTCTGTTTGTCTAGTAAGACAGGATCTACCTATATGCTTTCTACCCTTCAGGTCATCTTTTCTTACCATGTGGGTGGATTTTTCTAGGTTGGGGTGGGTTTGTTCTTTACACTCAGCTAAATCTTTCAGTCTTGGGTGAGAAACATAATATTGATTGTTTTCCCTCCCTTTTGAAATACATGCAGAAAGAGATGGGCTCAACAGAAGACCTGTACCTCTCCACACGAAAAGTGAAAGAGCTCTCTGTGATTGATGGCCGGAGGGCCCAGAATTGCGTCATTCTCCTTTCCAAGTAAGTGTGCTAAGCCTCAGCTCATAGGGTTTGCCATGGTCAATGAAGAGGCAAGAGGGGATGGAATTAAACAAATGGACGTGTTTCTTTTCCCAGTTAGACCTGCCAATACCTGCAGAGCTTCAGATAAACCTCTCTTATGGTGTCATAAAAGAATATCTCTCCAATGTGTTACCTCACTTAATAAAAACAGGTGTGCAGACACATTTTGTGCATCAAAGAGCAGGACACCAGCACGTGTCTGAAGACTCATCACCAGAAAACTGCTCACTGGTAGTTGAAAGCAGATCTTTGGCAGTGCTTGCACTTCACTCAAAGTGATGTATCCCCCATTTTCTCTGTCATTTGTCTCTGTTCTGTATGTTCCTTTTGAAATGTTGCTCTGAGCATCTTCCTGGATTACAGCAGAGCTGAGAGTGATGTTCATATTTGTCATTTTTGACTTGTGGTGAGAACAGTGGTAAACATAGACAGACATATTCAAGAATTAGCTCTTGTGTCTGTAAATTGGGTTTTGGAAGCCAGCAGTTGCCTCTGCATATTCCTGCAATGACTAATGCATTCAAATGCAGTGACATTAGGGCCCTCTATATCTTTTCATGTCTTTCTACCAACATGAGTACTGGGGTGTCTGTCACTAGCTATCAAATTAATGCAAATGCTGATCAATCTGAGAAAGTTGCCTTCCCTACCAGAGAAGGGACAGCAAGACTGGAGACAGAACCTGGTAAAGCTGTGGCAGTACTTGGCAGAAAAACTGTTCCATTGATCAGTAGAAAATAGGGATTCATATGGATGTGATGCTTGTCTGCTCCAGCAAACCAACAGTTAAAAACAAAGTTGCAGCCAGACCACCAGCACTGGAATGAGTTCTTTCCATTGCTTAGTGAAACCCACGGAGGCTGTCATTATGCTACTTATATGGCATTAGCCTGCATGTCGACAGGACCCCCACCACCCAAACCTTCTGTGAGGGAAGGCTTACATTTCTCGCTCTGCAGCAGTTGCCAGCGCATGTCTTTGCTGGTGTTGGCAGCTGGCTGAGGCTGGGGCAGAGGAATGGGGAGGCACAGGGGCAACAGGATTTTCATGCTGTTTGACGGACCTACTAAATCGTGTCTGGGGTTCAGGTTAACTCATGTAAGCAGGTGGAACATTTCCTAGAAGTGGTAACATAATGTGTGCAGTTGGCTGGGCTGAGGAGGATCCAGGAAAGTGGTCCATGACTTGGTATGGCACAGATGGCAGCAATATGTGTCTTTTAACATTCACTTCTTTTGCCACGAAAGTCTGGGCAATTCTTACTAGAAAAGAATCCTCTCTATACAGTCTGTGTGTTTTGTCCTCCCTTCTGCTGCTTCCAGCAGCAGTGTCATTGAAGCATGAGCCTTGCACTTCAAGATATACAGCATACATTCGCTCCAGGTGTGCCATGAAGTCAGTCCCCCTCAAACTGCTATTCTGGACTCAAACCCGAGGTGAAAAACTGGGGTTTTTTGGTGCCTGTCAGCTTCTCCACTAAGAAACACCCTGCTCTTATTGCTAGCAGGCCTAACATGGATTACAGAGATTTGGAGACTAAGCTGTCCCTAAGGAGCCTGCCAGTTTGCCTTGTGCCCTGTTAACTTTGCTGTGCTGTACTTTGGAAACACCAGTCGCCAGGGCTGTCATTGGTTTAGGTAATTTAAAATTTCTAACAGATAGCGTTACACCCAGAATATCAGAAATATCTTACAGCTTGGCCCAGGATTGGTAGTCCTCCCCAAATTTCCCTTTTAAATGCAACCAGAAAAGCAAAAATCTTTGGGAACTAAAATAGCACCTCTGCATTCATACCTCTTTTGTTCTTTGTGCTTATATGGTTCTATTATTAAAGACAGCAATTGGGAGGATTTGCTGCAGACAATAATTGGAAGGGTTTTACGACTCCTTTGTAGTTTTTTTCATTGCCCCACTTCTTCCTCCTTTAGGTTAAACCCTGAAGGATAGACACTCCCAGCCAAATCATCCCTAGTCTGTTGCCATGCCCTTGCTGGTCCTGCAGCACACCTCATACACATGTGCATGTGGGTGTGCACACACGTGCAGTGACAAGGGATTTAACACTGGTGACAAACAAAGAGAGTTTGTGCAACCCTGAGCTGCAGCCCCAGCTTTCAGGTTGCCACACTATCTGCCAACAGCTGTTTCCAATTGACTCTTACTGTGCATATATCCCTGTAGTTTATTCCCCCTTTGTTTACACTAAACTGTCGTGTCCTTTAAAGTAAAATAGCTGCATGGGTTGGGTTTTCTTTCCCTCCCCTACTCAAATGTTTTTGTTTTACTAACACTGTGTTAGAAGGGGTCAGGCAGAGCTCATATTTCATATGGTCCAACAAGCCAAAACCTAGCAAGAATGAGAAATAGATGTCTCTAGCTTTCTTTTGCAGAGAGACTGCAGCATAGTAGACTGAAAAGAGTTGAAAATTGAATTGCTAGTCAATTTTTGCTGACAGTTAACAGATTCATAAGCCTCCCTCCCCATTCTCGTCTCTATTTCCATAAGAAAAGCTCTATTTCCACTACTCAATAGTAGTTGATCTTTCACTTTTCCGGCAGAGGAAGAATTAAATTGTCCTTGTTGAACAGAGCCCGATGGATCTAAAACAAAGCTCTGTTCCATAGGCCAGCTTTAAAGGTTTGAACAGACACAAGATGAGTTTATCTCACAGTATTTCCAGCAGGCCATAGTTCAACCAGAACATGGAACCATCTGTTTGTGGTGAGTTCAGCCACCCACTACCTTGAAATTTAGCTTTTCTAATGGTGTTTCAAACATACGGTTCCTTTTGTCACACTGGGAATCTGCTATCTCTCATGAATTTCCTGATGTCTTCAGTTTCCACCATCTTGGAGATTTACTGTCAGACTTGTGTGGTCTGGAAGAGTCATCCCAGAGCCCCGAGTTTCCCTGCTTTCACCTAACAGCTGGAAATGACTCTGGTGTCTCTCACCAGTATGGCTTCTTCCTGCTTCCATTACTTAAGTAATGGTTAATATTTTCACTGCTCTCCTGTTTTTGTAGTACCATATCTTTAAATGTTCTTGCAGAATGTGCCCAATATATGTATTGCTTACTGTCTTGCTCTGTGAACTGCTTTGGAGAGGTTCAGTTCTATGAGACATCTTGCTTAGAAGAAGGCTGAACATATACTTATGGAACTTTTTTGTGCAAGTTATTTTGCATGAATTCCAGCAAAATAACAGTCTGAGATGTGTTTATTATTCCTGTGGCTCAGCAAGTCAGCAGTAACCTTCTCAAGAGGCTGGAAGCAGTAGGAGTGCTAGCAAAATGTCATAAAACCAGTAGTAGCAGACTGCAGAATCTGATTACACAATAGTAGTTTTCAATGTGAATATGACAGTAGATAGATACTAGTAGGCAGCTTTTCCAAATGTTTGGGGCTTTCGTGATTTTCAATTCAAACATCAGTAAGGCAGAAAAAAAGAGTCTTGGGCAGAATTTCCAAAGAGAATACTAAAGAGATAAGTATTTTCCCCACATCACTGTAGCTCCTCAGTGCTTTTAAACCTCTTCAATTCAGACATTATGAGGACAAGTTATTCAGCCAGTGTCAGTCTCCATGTACTGCCTCTGCACTGTTCCCAGTCCCTTTGTCCTTTTCTGCCATGTGACAGTGCAGAGTTCACCCTTATTTCAAGGTAGATTCGAAGCAGTATGATATTTTGGGCTACAGCTCATATAGAGAAACAGCTAATCACACTCAGCAGTTCAGTTCCTCAGTGTGCTGTCTTGGAAAACATTAGGCAGCAAAAGTGTCTCCTGGGTTCCTGGAGAGATTTTTGCATTTTAAGTTAAGGTCTGCAATAAATGGCCTTACCTGCTCTCCTGAGTATGATACTCCAAGGCAAACTGGACATGTTAGTCAATACAATCCTGTCTCAGGCCATAACTAGGAAGCAGGAAGTAGGGTTGTGATAAAAGATGAATCATTGCCTCATCAATATCTCACAGTAATTTGGGGATTCCTAAGTTTGGCCCTGTTTTGCCTCTCTTGCCTCAAAAAGATGGCCATTCCCAGATCCTTCTTGGCAGGAAATTGAGAGTATTTGGATGCAAAGTGGCTTGGTCACTCATAAGCTTTTGCTGAAGGAGGACAAGAAAAGAAAACCCTGTGTCTTTATGCACTTGGCAGAATACTTTCACAGTGAAGTGCTAAAAAGGCACTAGTGGATTTTTTCCCCAAAATGTTGATGGTGTAAAATGTACCTGATCAAATGTCCCAGCTGTTGCCCCCCAAAATTTAAAGCACTGTTTGTCTTCACGGACAAGATGAGGGGGCAACTGAGTTAAGAGGATGTAGAAAGAGCGGCTGCATCTTTCTGTCTTCTAACTGAATGTGCAGTTAGACCAGCCTGACTCCTGAATGCTGCTTCTGAGAGGAGGCCTTTATGGGATAGTAACAATGAATATTCCCAAAACGTAGATATTGGACAGCCTGCAGCTTGGCATTTGTGCAGAGCCTTAGGACAGCTCAGGAGTTGGAGAAGGTTTATGTCTCAGTCAAAAAGCTTTGGAATTAATTAACTAGCAGCCTGTGTAAAATGACTTGTGAAGGTGGAGCATTCTGAAGCCAGCAAAAAGGTTTGGGTGAGTTATAAAAACTGGCCTTAGGATGTAGCTAAGTATAAATCAGTGGCTCTCACTGTCACAGCTACTATTATTGGTGTCCTTTGGAAGCACTACAGTTCAGTAGGAGCTATAAAATGGGCTTGATACATGATAATTAGTCCCCTTCTCCAAGGTAAGAGAAAAGGGGAACTCCGAAGAGTTAAGCTCCCTGTGGTATGGGAGCTTAACATAGTAGCAACAAAACTCCAGGTTCCCTGTTAGTGGGCAAGCATGCTTCTTTCTCAAAACCTAAGTAAGATCCAAGGAACAAGCCCATGAAGTAACTCACTTTTTCCTCAAAGGGGCAGATGGTTAATGACTGACAAGTATTCTGCTTTGATTCATGTGAGGGAGAAATGAAGGGGGGAGGTTACTGTGAGTTAAATCAATGGGTATATTTAAGGAGGAAAAATGAGTGAGCAGTGGATGTCTGTAAGGGAAGTTGATGTAAAACTGCAGCATGTCTCCCAGGCATGTTCCAAGTCAGGCTGCTGGCGTTCTCCAAGAGGACGAAACAATAAACCACTTGATGTCTGCAAGTGAAGCTGGTGTTAAATCAGTCGAGGTGTCCTGGGGAGATTAGTGATGAATTACACTGCAGAGTCAATAGAGATTATTTATGAAGCCAGAGGGGATAGAGGGAAGCAGGCTAAGTACCATATCAGAAGTTATTTGGTACTTGTTGAGTTTTAACATTGCTTGAAGATGACTCAAGCGGTTGGACTTCCATATGCTGCCACCAGATGCATGGGTGAGGGAAGAACAGGGACTGTTCTCAGTAAAGATCCTTTTCCTTCGTCATCTGCCCAGTGTCAGGCTGCTGTTGTAAAAAAAACAAAAAACCAGTCAGTATCAATGCTATGAATGAATGTGCTGCAGCTGAGGAAAGGGGCACTGGGTTTTGTTCTGGTCACATTTACTTCCTGAATCGTGATCCCAGGGTACATAATTTAGAGGAGTGTAAGGCAGGGGGAATATAGCTTGAATTGTACACTGTTCCAAATTGAGTTACCTCCAGGAACTGGAGGAAGAGTGCCTGGATCTGCAAAGCTTGTAAGAAAATCACTGCAAACTTTCCAATAGATACCAAAATGTAATTTCTGTAGTGTAAATTTTTGGGCCATTATCCCACTTTATTTTGCTGTCTGTCTCATATGAGTTTTAGGCTCTGAGGGATGCCTCTATCCAGTTTTAAATGGAAAGATTTTACGCATCTGCTTTAGGTTCTTCTTTAATCAGTTCACCTGTTTCTGTTTAAAAGCAGCACATCTGTTTCACATTACTGCTGGCCATCTTTAAGATCTGCTGCGTGGCTGGGCATGAGTTTTGAAAATACAAGGAGAATCGCTTGATTAACAATTCTTTGGGCAGTTATTCAGCCAGTTTTTAAGTGGGAAGATCCGTGTTTTGTGCCATTGAAGTACAGCCTCTCCCAGAAGAAGAACAAACCCATTTTGGAAGAGTAAGATTGTTCTGCTGTAAACCCTTCCATACTTGTAATTAGATTGCTAATAATCTAGGGTGCACACCTACAGCCCTGTAAGTGACCAAGTTAAACTGCTTCTCAGCAGGAGACTGGCAAGCTTTCTGCTTCTCTCTACTGCGGCCTAAACCATTCAAGCCAGATGTTTTTCTGCTGATGGCAGGGCACAGAATCATCCAAGTATGTTTGTATAACTGTCTGTCCTTGGGGCTCTCAATTATTTTTGAACAGAAGACGTTTTCAAGTGTATTTAGTGCTGATGAATGGCAGCAAACAGAGAAGCTTGGAGTCTGAAGTCCTCTGGCTTCTGAATAGAACAGCAAAATCAGCAATAATATGCACAACATCATTGTGTTGATGTACTTCAGACTTGCTTGTTTGGTCCTGCTTAGTGCATCCCCAAACACACACAGCGGTACTTGCACTGTGTAATGGGTGGTCACTGCAGTAATTGCTCAAGTTATTTGCATGGAGAAAACATGAAACTCATCCTCAATCTTTTTAACCTAGGTGAAAGTAGCAACAAAGTGCATCTCCACCCCGGTATTAGTAGACTGCTTTATTGCATTCCGTCTCACAGACCATGTGCCTGTGTTATGAAACACGCTAATCTTTGGACTCCAGATTCTGAAAAATGCAAAGGTGCTCTCTAAAGGAAAAATAACCAACAAAATACAACACTTTAAAAACTGCATGCACCAAATTGTTTGGGCATGTGTATATGTGTCTTCTAGGAGCCAGGCCCACGGCCACCAGTTTCAGCCCTCATCTAGTTACAGTGTTTAGTGACTTCAGGGTCACACAACCATGGACTTTGCAGGTCAATATTAAAGCCCAAAGTAACCTATTTTCTGATTGAGGCTGTAGAGCTTTATGCAGAAGCCCATGCACTGAAGTTTGTTGCCTTGATCTGGAGTCAAACTGATGACCTGAAGTAAAAAGCTTCCGACCTTTTCACCGTGAAACTTTTAATCCTTATATCTCATCAAATCGTGGTCCAGTTATGTAGCTTTTCTGGAAATTCAGTACTTTTTCTTGCTTACCTGGTATCAGTTTGCCCTCCTTCCCAAGAGAAGACATGATGACCAGCTAGAAACAGAATAAGAGCAATTAGTTTGGAGATGTAATACATAAAAGCTTTCAAATGTCTGTTGATTCATATTTTAGTTTCCAGCTGTTGGTTATATTGGGCAATCTTAAACTGTTTTAAGTTTTTCAGATTTAGTAATATTTCCTGTTGTAAAAATAAGGCTTTTTCTTCTGCTTTTACCTAGTTCCAAAAATATGATTCTATCCAAATGGCAATGGCAATGTGAAATTTCACAATGGAATTTTTTAGCACTGAAGACAAAAACATTTTGCCTCATGTATCAGCCTGTCTCTTTTTTATATTCGCATTTTCTCTTTCTGCTCTTAATTAATTATATTGCTTGTAGAAGGTCCACGAAGTGTGTAGACTTCACTCCTCAAATACTTCTTTTCATACTGTCCTGTTTCAGTCACAAAATTGAGATTTTCTTGTAGATAGCCTTTCCTTTATGGTTCATTTTGACCTCTCCTGCTCTCCTGACATGACTGATGAGGGTGTCATGGGTTGGAGCTGGTGGGGTAGAATTTCTCCCTTGTGCGTTTCTTTGTTGACATCTGCTCTGAGGACCATCATGATAATTTCATGAATCCATTAAGCAACATCTCAGTGATCACAAATTTTGACTCCTCCTAATCTGCCCTGAATTTCAAGTGGAGACCTCAAGACTTCTTTTTTTTCAGTTGATTTCTGTGTTTAGTTGTAGCTGATGACCCCTACTCATTGCTAATAAATGGACAGGTGTAGGTGATAAGGAGAGTGTAATTTTAGTACCTCATATAACATTAATAAGCTCTTGTTTTCTGAGCTTATTTCATATTGGATATGAAACATGGATATGTCCATGCTGGCTATTCTGTTGTCAGCTGTCACTGCTGACAGTGGGAACTTACCTAGCACAACCAGTCTTCTTACAAGAAATCCTCTTCTCAGTAAGGGAATGTTCAGTCCCCTTATTTGTTATGCTGCAAGATGCTTTAATATTCAGAAGTTGGGGTGTTACATGTGTTCACAGTTATAAATCACGTGGATTTGAGGAATTTTATTATAGTAAAAAAACTTGATGAAGGAGGTATCTGGTATGGGGGAAGCTGGAAGCACTTTTGGTTTATGAGGATCTGATTGTTCTTAATCCCCATCTGATTTTTGATGTGTGTTGGTTTAGCTGAAGAGGATAAAAATATGTGATCTATAAAATCTCTGTCTTCAGGACTGATTTGTTCGTCTCTCTGAATAGAATAGCAACTTCACAGTAGAGCTTGTCAGGGTTGTTTCATGCCTGTTTAGTGCAGCATTTCAGGATTTTTACTTTCTGTATTGTCAGAGTCTCTTAAGCCTTGAACTAATGGTAAAATGTTAATCCTTTTCAAAGGCTGAAGCTGTCTAATGAAGAAATCAGACAAGCAATCTTGAAGATGGATGAACAAGAAGATCTAGCAAAAGATATGCTTGAGCAGGTGAGAAAGATTGCAGTAAGATATAACTTATTTTTAAGTCCTTCACTGCCTTTTTTTCAAGTACATATATATACAGACTGTGCTGGTATGTCTGGAGATCTGAACTTGGCCCTGTCACATTAGTGGAGCTGCACATGGGAGAATGAGAAAAGTATTTTTCCCAGTGTTGTCGGGTATACCTCTGTCATGTAACTGTATTTGTATCAGGCTTATGTCATAAGCTTTCTCTTCTTGATGCAAAACATGAATGATTACAGTTGGTGTGAGGTTTGTTTTCATGTCTTCTCTTTTCCCATAATTTTTCCCATTTTTTGTTCTTCTTCTTCTTCCTTTTCCTTCATCTCCCTTCTTTTCTATTGGGAAATGCCAGGAGCCAGGCCATGTAGGCCAGTGGTTACAGCCATGACTAGAAGGGATCTTGCATTCAAACTGGAATGGTTAGAAAGTGAGTCAGGGACTTACATCCCCAGAACTTGCTTGACTGCATAACTTGTGAGGAGAAAAGGCCCACAGTTGAACCACCAGTGCTCTACTTCCCCCATTTGCAGATGGTAACAGACGATGCTTTGACCAAAGATGTGAAGACAATAAAGTTCCCTAGTAGTGTGAAAAATGTTGTAATTATGAACTGTCTAACCAATATGATTCCTTCTTTCTGTGCAGTCACAGTATTTAATCATGTACAAAAAGCTTTTCCATTTTGGAAATTTATAGCCTATTTGTCATGTTATCTGAATGCTCACAGCTGTTCCAGAAGTAACTACAATGTAACTCCTAATGCTCCACACCTTTGAATATCACATTTTTGCAGAATGGAGTAAAATATTGAGAAGTGGTAAAAGGCAAAGTGCTTGATATGCCTTGTGAGCAGTTTTTGTGGGCGGGCGCTGAGGCTGTGTGCATGGCAGTATTTATAACCATACTAAAGCACAGCTACAACCAGATATGTCAAAAATCTGTCAAAGTATGAGCTTTTAAGGTCAGCATATGAATAGCAGCCAGTGTCAGAAGCATATCCAGTTGCTTGGTTATTGTTTATTGTTTCAGCGGCGTAGGGCATGCCCAAGAGAGAGATAGATGAGGCTTTGTGTGTACTCTACAATATGCATGATGGGCACTTCACAGTGTGTGGGACACATCCTGCTCTTGTTTGCACCAATCTAAACTCCAAGTAATGCTGTGGGAATCAAGTTGTCTCTGTACTTCCCCTTGGGTAAGTTGCAGTAGCACTTGGCCTTTAGGATTTTGAAATGGGAAATTCCCCATAGAATTAAAAATTAATCTTAACAGGGTCAGTGAAGGACAAAGCCAGAACAGCAAGCAAAGGTTTAGAAAAGGTCAGTTTTGTAGACACAGCTGCACTTTTTTGAAGCTATGGTCACATGGCTGAGTCAATGTAATGCTTCTGCATGGTAGCAGAGAAATCTGAGGACCCTCTCTCTCCATCGGGGTTTGTTTGTGCCTCTCTGTCCTCCTCTCATTTTCCTTGGATCTCATGTCTCAGTGTCTGATTGTGTCTCTCCCTGTAGCTACTGAAGTTTGTTCCTGAAAAGAGCGATACTGACTTGCTGGAGGAGCATAAACACGAAATTGAGCGCATGGCCCGGGCGGATCGTTTCCTCTTTGAGATGAGCAGGTCTGTTTGATACATTATGGGAAAGTTCACGCAGGACTTCTTGGAAACAGCTGTAATTGTTATTGAAATGGATCATCTGGCACTGGGGTAGAATGTGCAAGAGATTGTGGGCCAGCATTACACCCAGCATTTGCCAGAAGCCCACAGACGTTACAAATATTTCCATTCATGACACAAACTTTTTATTGACAATAAGCACTCTCCGCATAAGGACCAGTCCTCTGATGACAAGCTGAAATCTCCCTCCTCTGCCTAAACCTGTTCACACTGAGGAACTCAGATCCAAGTATTAAATGTAGTGTTGCCAGGGGTCAGGATTTCATGTAGATACCTTTTTCCGTTCAGCTATCCTGTCTCCTCATCGTCTGACCCTCTTTCTTGTTCCAGTTTTGCTACACCCCTGATGAGGATTTACATCTTGTTCTGCTAATAGAGGTGCAGCTGGCATCTCCCATGACTCATATTTTGAGAGTAATGGGAATTCTTGCAGTTCCTTTTCAGCTAAAATCAAAACATCACTCAAGGTCCTTGTTTTCATAACAAAGTTTGAAACTATCATATAGCTATATATGTATATGTTTGAACTATGTCCATAATCCCATGCCTGGGCCTCATTGGACTGAGCGTGCAACCATTAGATTATGTGGGCAGCATACCAGCCCTGGGCTTCAAGAGTTCCAGTTCAGTGTTGGCTTTCCTCTGCTCTTCATTCAGGATTGACCATTACCAGCAACGGCTGCAGGCATTATTCTTTAAGAAGAAGTTTCCAGAGAGGCTGGCAGAAGCAAAACCAAAAGTGGAAGGTATGGTTAAAGCTTTTGCTTAGGGTTGGGTAGAGGGGCAGGGAAGTTCAAGAGAGTCTTGTCTTCAAAAGAGATGCTGGTACGTGCGTGCTGTGTTTGTAGAGCCAGTGACCCAAGGCATGTCATAGCCTAAGAAATTAATTCCGTCTGACACTCTTCTTGCACTCATTGACTTAATAAAGTCAGTTTCATGATTGTTACACTGTAAATATGACCTGACAGTTGTGGCACTGTGCTATCAGGCCATGGTGAGCTGCCAAAAATTTTCATGGCCCTTCCGCGCAGGTCAGTCTTCCCTTCTCACCCTCGAGTCCTTGCACTTTCCCTCTCCAAAGGGCACTCAGAATAGATGCCTCAGAACACTGATATTCTGTGAATGTGTAACTCACAAGGAGGGGAGGCGTATGGCTTACGTACCACATCCATGGTTATTGCAGAGAAGAGGTGAGTGTATTCTACTCTGCACTTCCAGATGAGCCCCTCTTCTCACTGGCTATGTTTTAAGAGTGTGAGTCCAGGAGAACAGCCTTGATCATATATTCAGAGGAGCTAGATGTATTTTCCTTACAGTATTTTCCTGATTCTGTGTGTGTGTGTAAGCAGGAAGGACAATATATACACAGATAGTTTTGCAGCGTTTATTGTGCAATAGTCAAATGGGCATTTCAGGCTACTTCAAATTATAGGGTTGAACATGTTAAAAACATCCACTGAGAAATAACCTGTTCTAATTTTTTCTCTCTTTTCAAGCCATTCTTCTGGCATCCAAAGAACTCATCCGAAGCAAGCGTTTGAGGCAACTCCTGGAGGTAGTTCTGGCCTTTGGGAATTACATGAACAAGGGCCAAAGAGGAAGTGCTTATGGCTTCAAAGTCTCCAGCCTGAACAAAATTGCAGACACCAAATCCAGCATAGACAGGTAGGGTAGGAGGCTGTAAATGTGTCTGTCACTGTGCTGCTGCATCTCTTGTCATAGTAATGAAAATGGGATTTTGTTTGGGTTTAGCTCTGTAGACAACTGAAAATAATGTCTTATTTGGAACTTAAGTAGTTCTTTTCACTCTAAAAGATTCTGCAGCAATTAAGACTGGCTATTAACACAGCACTCAAATTCTGCTGTTTCTCTGGGTAATGCACTTCTGTTGTTGAATTGTGTTTCTGCAACACTATGCAAAAATGACAAAATGCAGTATTTCAAAAATAACTGAAATAAGTTTGGGGAGATGGAGGATTTCTATGGAATTTGCCCTTTATACCAAAGTTTTATTGCTGTGGTTTTTGCAAAATAGCAAATACAATAAACTCTGAGCATAGTTTTGTCTCCTGTGAAACACGGCATGTTTCTGATGTGGGACTGTCATAAACTCTCTCTCTACCTGCACCAGTAATGGAACCACAAGACGTATCTCAGAGAGACTGATCCTGGTTGTATCTAGAGCAGATAAGGAAAACAACTGATTTGGGAAGGTGGAGCTTACTGTTTATGGACATGGACTGCAGGTCATTGGAGTGCTACCCCATATTTTGTCCCCCATCCCCATACTGGTTCTGGAAATTAATGCAGCTGTGACTGGGGACAGAATATGACTTTTGGACACTAGCAGCACTAAAGTTTTCCTTGGAGATTGCTTATGCCAGTTCTTCCTTGACTATAGTTGTGGTGAAATGACTTCAGGCTGTGACAGAATGAATAATGGCAGTAAAAAACCATAGGAAATTCATCCCTACATAATAGAGTTTGAACTAAGAAAGTTCTGTTTTGACTACCACAATGTCCTTTCCATGTTCCAAGGCTAACACTTGTGTAGCTAGTGTTGAACTTTTTTTTCCCCTTACTGTAGCTTGGCTTGATTTTTTCATATATTAAACATCCTGTGCAGATTCTGTTCTCTCACCAGTTCCCAGCTCCCAGGCTCCAGTCCGTGTGAAGCAGGGGCCATCTGCTCTCTTCCCTGTCAATTAATCACATAACACCCACCTCAAGTAGCTGTTATGGCTGGCTGTTCTCTCTACATGCAAAATTCATCATTTACTTTACAAATTTTCTTAAACCTTCTCCTGCATCCCTCATTCATCTCAGTTCTATCTGCTCCCACTTGAGTTTCCACTGCTTTTGTAGTAGCAAGCCTGACCACTGTTCATAAGCTGTTTCATTACTGCAGGAGATTTCTTTGCGGCTTCTTCAGTCTTCAGCAACCTTCTCCTCTTCATAGTTAACTCTCAGATTTTTTTCCCACATTGCTTCTGAGAACAGCTTGCTTCTCCCTTACAAGTTAATGCCACTTTAGTACTATTAGTTGTTTATTCTCTGAAGTATCAGGGACAAATACTGTACTGTTTTATGCAACTTTCTTTTCTGTTGCACCATCTACCAGCTGGATGAAAGCATGCTACTGGTGCTTCCAGAATAAAAAAAGATATAATATATTGCTTGAGGTTTTAGGAAGGATGGTTCATAAAGGACTAATTTATTTAGTCTGTTGTACTTTTCTTTCAATAACAGAGCTCCTTACTGCTGATACATTGTTTGTTTTGTTCAGCCAAGCACATTTCCTACTTTTTGACTGATTTGTCACAATACTCCCACCATCCTTTCCTTCTCATGGCCATCTTCCTTCTCATTTCTCCCTTCTTTTTTTTTTCCCCCTTAGGAACATTACACTGTTGCACTACTTAATTATGATCTTTGAAAAGAATTATCCAGATATCCTAGATATTCAGTCTGAGCTGCAGCATCTTCCAGAAGCAGCAAAAGTCAAGTAAGTTCAGTGCTATTGCTTGTTCCCGGAACCAGAATTCCCAGTGATTTCTGTTAGCTTAATTATCACCATTTTTTCATTTCTGTCTTCTAAACTCAAGGCCAGCCTTACAATTGAAATGTCTTTGTTGAAGATAACTAAATTGATGGCTTTGCTCAGATATGCCTATGTCTACTTTGTTTCTGAATCACGCATTGTAACTAGACTGGCTGTTGTTTGTAATTCACTCCCCATATTCTATGGTTGTTCATCTAAGTCATGCTATTTTTTCTGGGTAATTGCAGGTTTGTTTCCAAGGCAGAGTCAATTAGGCACAGAGGTTACAGTAAGCCTTTTTTGGGAACGTTGTACAGACTCCTGCACAAATCAGTCTTGCACATAAATGTGGAAAGCATCATACTTTCTGCACAAATTTCAGTAGTACTTTTTTCCATTTCTGGAGGTATTTGTGAAAAATGAATACAGAACCCATCCACCAATATGCTAGCTTTTTTTTTCATTTTCCAAAACACTGGTCAAAAAATTTGCATATTATTTGCCCAGCCATGATTCTTTGTGTAAGGAACTAGTCCTACTAATGAAAGAAATAAATGTATTTTCACACTTGAACGTATTTATTAAAGCTTTGGTGGTGTTTTTGAGATGCAAGCTACAACTCACCAAATACTTGGATGAGATGCCTGCTGACCCACAATTAGGCACTAACTAGTTATTGTGAAACTCTCTTCTTTGCTTACAAGTCCTAGAAAAAAGAAACTCCTGTTTGTATGTGATGAGCAGAAATTCAGTGTATTACTTGTGTCTATGGAAGCATTTATTAATGTTAACAGTACAGTTATATGTTCAGTTACAGTGTAAGCTAGCCCAGACTACCATATGGTAGAAGTGTAGATGGAAAAAACAGTGTTTGGACTGTGAGTGAGACAAAAATCACATGTAAATGTACTGCTAATGGTATTTAGTAGTTATATGGTTCAAGAATCATATGTAGTGATAATCTGAGACTCCAGCAATGTGTGTGCTAAAGCTGGAGTCCTTACTTACATGTCAGATGATTACTGCAAGCTGACCATGTGGAGCATGCTCCTTGTTGAAGGGTCAGGCTCAGCTCACAGGGCAGATGTTCTGAGGGCAACCCCCCTCTTCTTCCCAGGAAAATCCCAGTCTTCAGTGTGACCACAGGGAAGCAGGGTCTGCCTCATCTTACATTGCATACAAAAAGCAGCACAGAGATTAACAGACCCCCTTCCCCTCATTTCTAATCATCTGGCATGGCTGGTGCCAGAGGCCGGATACCAGACTCGATGGGCCTGTTCTGCTGCACAGTTCCTGTATCCCTGTGTAACACTGCTCTTTTTGTTTTATCTGCTCTGCCCCTGTCTCCTGTGCAGCCTGGTAGAGCTGGAGAAGGAAGTCAACAACATAAAGACTGGATTGAAAGCTGTTGAAGCTGTAAGTATCTGAAGATTTCCAAAGCGCCATACTTAAAATATCTCTCTCAGAATCAGGGGACTATATATTTTATGATAAGAGAAAGTGGGCTTTCTTTTTTCATTCCATTCCATTCCAGAATGCATTAACCAAGAAAAAACAAATAAAAGCTTCTCATGTGGAGCTCCTGCTGATGATCTTAGCAGAGTTAAGCCTAATGAAAAGCTTATTTGATCTCAGCCTGGAAAGTTAAAGGACAGTTTGACAAATGGTGTGGACTGAAAGAAGAAATAAAATTCTTGCTCTTTCTTACTGAGGGATGGATGGCTGCTGAGCAAGTGTTCCACGTGGCACTTGGAGTAGTAGTCAGCAGGTAGTGCACTGTTAAATGCAACTTTGACCTCTCCTGAGCACTCATTGGGAAAGCAGAGGACAAGATAGACACTGCTTAAAGAAGAAGCAGCTGAACTGGCATGCAAGGCAACAATGGCAGGTTTTTTCCTGCTGTTAGTGAAAGCCAGTTGTTGGGAATTGCATTGGGTGGTTTCTGTGCAAGGATTACCTATCTACAAGGAACTAATACAGAACCCTCCTGTCCATCTCATTCACCATTAGACAGACAATGATGAGTTTATTTTCCTTTCATGTGACCTGAGTATGTTCTGCCTCTGAGGGCACAGGAAGGGATCTTTGTCCTGTCAGCAACCCCCAGGCTGTCTGGCTGTCACCAGCAGTTCATCATGTAACAAGCCAGTGATCCTCCCATTGAGAAAACCAAAACCCCCCACACTTTCCCAACCTTATTTCTGGATTGTTGGGGTAAGGGAGAATGAAGCAAAGGGAAGAAATACTGCTGCATACATGGAGCACAGTACTTTGGAATTAAAAGTTCCAGTAAAGGGAAGGCTGACATGAATTTCATGTCATGAACAGAGGCCCAGTTTTTGGGTAGGACAGACAATTCACCCCATTGAAATGTGAGTACCTAATTCTGTTTTGCTTTCTGTCATCAGATTATTTGTCCTTTTGCCTTTATAGCCATTTTTTCTTCTCTTTCCCATACATGGGTTCCATATGCAACCTCTCTGTCCCATAAAATCATCATCTTCCAGCCCCAGTCTTCTCTCTGCCATGGTATTTTTCATCTGGGGCTGCCAGCACCTCCCAGTCTGCTTGCTCAATTCGTGGTTTTCTGGCGTGTAAAAAGCAGCACTATAGCAACAATAGAAGATCACTGTCAGGTGGAAGGGGGAGGAGGGGAAGGTGCGATTCTTGGTTCCATTCCAGTCTGTTCTCACCACAGCCTTGGCTCCAGTGACTGGTGTTTCTTCAAGGCCCCTTAAGAATAGAAAGCTAAAAATAGTTTCACAGTCAGATGTTCTTAAAGGTACTACGAACAATTTGCCTTGCTGGACTTGCAGCTAGCTTCTTTGTAAAAGTAAGATGTATTCATTTTCAAGACATTCATGCAGCTGTTGCCTTTGTGTAGGATGCTCCCAGAAGGACAGCTAAGTGGCGGAAGGGAATTCTATCAGCAGAGCCCTTCTCTCACACAGCAAGATCATAACCACCACTTGAGAAACCACTGCCATGGGTGAATCATTTCATCCCTCTAGAGAAACTACAGCCCAGCCCACCAGGGGCAGTTCTGGCCTCTGCTGTTGTGCTATTATGATTAGTAGAGACCATTTTTAGAAGATACAGTTACTCTATGGCATTGCTCTCTGGCTGATTACATAGTCATGCTGGTTTCTTGTGTGGGTTTTACAAGTCTTGTATGTTTTGGGAGAATTATTCTGCAGGGAAGAACTGAATGTGAAATTGAAGAGCAGACCACCTAATCTTAATTTTACTTTGAAAAACATTGCTCTCCAGTTACAGTCCCAAATGCCATAGCTTTCAACAGTGAGTAAAATGACAGAACTCTTATACTCACCTGCTTGAAGGAGGGGGAGGGCCAGAAGAGGATAGAGCAACTTTCAACTAAAATTAGCTTAAAAATCTGAATGGGAGAGGGTGTCTGAAAAAAAGTATGCATAATTCTTAGAAGCACGTGTAGTCATATTTCTTGTATGGTCCAATCCAAAGTGATTGTAACACAGAAACAATTCACTGCAAAGTGTTGTACTGAGCAGTGCTCCCAAGACCATCCCTTGCAATGTGTTAGGAAAACCAGTGGAGAAGAGGATGTAATATAAAGCAGGGGAAATAGCACTTTTTTAAAGTGAACTTCCTCTGGCCACCTGCTCATTGCTTTTCTTGCCCCTTTTCTGCCTTGTGGTCTTTCCTTGTAGTGGTTACATTCTCTTTCCAACTTACATCAGACCAGAAGATACATTGCCTCCGATTTTAGACTGTTGATGGCCAAAGTAATTCTTGGCATTTAGCAGCACCATGTGGAGCAAATCCTAAGATGTTTTGCAGCATAGATGCTTATAAACCTACCCATTTGTCTCTGTGAACTACTATTTTGACAACCAGTAACAGAGAGCACCCAACATGCATGTAAACTGGAGTTGCAGCCAGCACAAAAAATATTTTTTTCCAAAGGGAACAGAGGGTCAGACTGTAACCTGACCTGCTGTTTCATGCTGCTTTCCCTACAGAGAGAGTAAGGCTTTATCATTCCCACTGATTATTCAGCTGAGAATAAAGATGAGGCCCAGATTATGATTTCATTGTCCCCATGAGACTGCCAACAGCACACAAGCCAAGCACAGGCATGGGGGACTGCCAGCCTCACTATAACCTACTCAGTTTGAGGAGCTCTGTAGCTCTCTCCATGCTTCAAGCATGGTGAGTAGAGTAAGGGAAGAGATAGCTATGGGTAATCTTGGCTTAAAGCTAAAAAGCTTGAGCCAGAAAGAATCTGACGATACTTTTTTAACCTTTCTGTAGGTAGCAGACAAATAGAATTTAGTTTTCTACGGTTTTATGTCTTCTTTTTTCTTTTACCATAACTCTTCTTACTGCGATAGCCTCAGTTTATAACTGGGATTTTTATGACATTCAAGCTAATGTTTATTGGATAGCAGGGTGCTAGCAAATGTTGCACATGTTGCACATGAAATCTGTCTGCCCATCCTTCAGTGAGAGAACTAATTTTTGCTGCTTATCCAGTGCTTTTCAGAGAAATAAAGGGGAGACCTAGAGCTCATTTTCCCAGCTGTACAGCATTTTGAGTCACCATGAGAAGGGAGGATGGAGGGATGCTCACTATTAAAAATTCCAAATTTCCTTGCTACACAGAGTTTTTTGTTATTTGTCATTTGGGGTAGGAAAAAAATGCAGCTCTTCATGTACTTGATTTTTAAATTATAAAGTTGCTTTAGAAACTACATGATGATGGCTTTCTTGGAAGTGGTAGTTTTTCGAGGATAAGTGGAACTGTAACTAAGACCTGCCCTCTCCCCCATAACAGGCAAAGTCTTTGACTTAGTGAGAAAGTGGTTTCTGAGTTACAGCTCTGACTGAATGTGCACAGAGTGGGAGCAGAGCATGCTCTGCAGTGAGTGAAATAGATGGGCTTCCCTGCTCCCTTCCTTTGTAATGAGTCTTTGACACTTGCCTGTCTGTGTCTCTTGCTTCTCTTTCAGGAACTGGATTATCAGAAGAGACGCATGCGGGAATCAGGGGACAGGTTTGTTCCTGTCATGAGTGATTTCATCACTGTGGCCAGTTTCAGCTTCTCAGAGTTAGAAGACCTTCTCAACGAGGCTAGAGACAAGGTAAGATACCATTTGAAGTGTTTAGAGTTTCACTGGCTCAGTCAAAAGCCTGAATCAAACTGAAAACAGCAATTTCAGATGCTGGGACTGTAGTGAAAACTTGGTAGACACTAAAAATGGTTTAGGCTGAAGTTTCTTACTTTCCCTAATCTGGTCTATATCCATTTAGAATATATTTCAGGATTAAAAGAAGGATCATTTCTTGCTAGTCTTCCTTAACATTATTCTTGTACAGCATAGAATTGTGATGGCAGTATCTGTAACAGAATGTCACACCTTGCCATGGTGTTGAAGGCAGTGCCTTTTAAGCCATCACTGAAAAAGGGTAGTGGGTGTTGGGTAGTGATACTGATCTCACATATTTTTACCTTCTGCTTCTAGCTCCATACCACACTGCTCATTCTTCTGGGGAAATCTGTGCTTTATTTCTTTCCTTTGAAAATGCACCTCTGGGTAGTTTGGTGTCCTGGTTTCAAGCTGGGATAAAGTTAATTTTCTTCATAGCATCTGGTATAGTGCTGTAGTTGATATACCTGATCTTTTCCACTTATTCTTCTGTGTTGGTGGGTGCATTTCAGTACAGGGATAGAAATCCCCAGCACATGTGGTTTGTCTGACATTCTTGGATCTGTCTTACACAGCCACTGTTGTGTGTGTGTTACTCTTCAGGTGGTGCTGTGATCATTTTGTCTTTTCATTGTCTGCAACTCCATTACCAGAATTGTGCAGCTAAGGAGGTGCTTGTTCTTTGCTCGTGGCTGGAGTCTGGCACTAATCCCTCTGTCTCTCAGCTGAATGAGGAAGAATTTATATGAAAAGATCATAAGCATATGAAAATGTTTAGAGAAGAGCAAGTTCTAAAGTAAACTATATGTAATGGCAAATCTGCCCTTGTTGGCTGGCATGTGAAAAGTGCTTGGCTTTAGAAAGCAAATGTGTTATTTCTTTTGGATTGAATTGTTTCCACTCTGGTGTCAGTCCTTGTAGCATTAAGGGACCTATTGCATTATTAATGAAAGCTGTGCCGTTGGATCCGTAGGTCTTAGATTTTGAAAATATAAGCTGAAGATCTGAACAGTAAGACTCCTCACTCATGTCCCTTTGCAGTAATGTCATTTTTTTGCTGTGGAGTTAAAGCTGGTAATAGAGACTGGCAGCTGCCAACACCAGGAGCTACTGGCTGTCAGTGAGGGCTGCTGTGGCAAATGCCAGCGAGGCAGTAGTTATTACCACACTCAGAAGGCAAAACTGGTCAGTCTAACACTATTAATGGTGTAAAGAAATTGTGAGGAGAATAATGTGACTGATTTTTTCAAAGAATCTATAGAATGGTTTGATTTGGAAGGGATCTTAAAGATTATCTAGTTCCAAATCCCGCCCCCCTACCCCAAAAGCCATGGGCATGGACACCTTCCGCTAGACCAGGTTGCGCAGAGCCCCATCCAGCCTGGCCTTGAACACTTCCAATTTTCATTGTTGTCATGTTGCTTGAGAAGATTCAAACTCCTACCAGTATATTAATGTTCGCACCATACTGGCATTATAATCACAAAAATATATTTTACATTCCATAGCCACACTCAATTTACTGAGAAAATCTCTGTTTTCTGTAGTTTGGGGGCTTCTCCATTATGAGTGGGTAAATTTTTCAATTTCATTATAGTTAAGCATGCATTTCTGGAAGGATATTTACTCTGTCCATGGCTTAGATTGCGAGCTTTTAGTTTTGTGCTATAGATGGTGGTGCTCTTTCTTTTTGGCACACTAGGACAAAAGCCCAATGCAGATTCTTTACAGGTTCAGTTATGGGTTAAAAACCAGCAAGTGGTGCATGTCCGACACAGCAATGCAACTTTTCCTGATCAGGCACTTGCAGGAAAAATGCCATTTTTTTGCTTTAAAATTAACCAGAGAAACTCCCTACAGACGGACCAATATGTCTGGAAGTTGTTGCACACTTTTTTAGACATAGCCAATGTAAAGCACTCAACATAAAGAGATGTTTTATTTTAATAACTATAACATGCTTAGGAAACGTTACTCTACCTTCTCCTCACACACCCTTACTATGTTTGAACACATGCCATTCCAACTTTTGCTCAACCTATGGCTTCTTCCACTGGCAAAAAGCTGCTTTTGGACTCCTGTAAGGGAACTGTCTGTCCTTACCAATGCTGAGCTATTTCTGATGTTTGCTTCATATTATTTTGGCCCTCTCTTCTTCCTCTTTTTCTTAAAAAAAAAAGGGGAAAAAGAAAGCTGGAAATTTTCAACAAACCAGATGTGCTTTGCAAAGCCTATAACATCTTCCAACCTCAATGGACTCTCTGTGCTTATTGAATCACGAGTTGTGTTTTTTTTACCATGGAAATCTACTAGCCAATTAAAGGAGGAGACGGACCAAGATATCTGATTATCCTGTTCTTTTTTGATTTCTCAAAACAAAGCAAACTGAGGAAAAAAAGGCAGTGAGACAGGGAGGACTTTGAAAAATATCCTAATGAGACTAGGAAGAATTGGTCTGATTCAAAGATTTATTATTAATAATGAAGCCCTAGTTTTAACAGCTGGAATTGGATATCCTTCTAAATATAGATGTGGCTAATTGATTACGGTGAGTTAATCAGAGCCATGTTTGCTCAGCTGGGATTTAAAACAATCTAAGATATCTTTTCAAACCTAGGAAGTTTTTTATTTTTAAAAAAATTTATTCAGTATTAGCAGAAGTAATTTCTTCAGTTATGGAAACAATCCATTACTTAGGTGTGGTGCTGGCCTTCTCAGCAGATGATATTTTTCACAATCCCATGCAGTATTTTTTCTGGCCTTTTTGCTTAAACAGAACCATTCATAGTCAGTGGCCATGGGGAGGAAGTGATATTTTAAATTTAAAGGGCCAGGTTGTCAGATGCAGGCATCCCTGTTTGCAGAGGGAGCCTTGTAACTGCACTCATCTTCATACAGTAAACAGATGGCTTGGTTAAGAACTGATTGAAAACTTAGACCAACTCTTTAAACAGGCTCCCTAGCACAGCTGGTTCTTGTTCTTTTTGTGTTTTTCTCACTTTCAATACCACTTTATAAGGGAGTATATACATTAGATCAAGGGATAATGTTTTCTGCCATTTCCCATAAACTTGAAGGTGGGGGCAGGAGAAAGTGAAACTCTGCCCTGGAATCCTTCACCAGTTTTTGCGTGTTTGAACAGACAAAAAATTGACTTTTTTTACATATGAAAGATGGAGTTGAATTTTGTTTATGAAATTTTTTTCTCTGTTTCCTGTGGGAGAGCATTGAAAATCCCCAAGCAGAGGTACAGTAACTTCTTATGGTATGAATTTTATTTTCCTACTTGAAAAAGGTGACATTTGCCCTATATGGAGGTTTACTACGTACTTAAATATTGACAGGTATGAACTTAGATCACTAGACTGCTTCACAGCTGTTCTGCTTTGTGCTTGGTTTATAACAAACCTGTTTTTCAAACATTTTGGATCATCTTAGGAGAACAAAGTCTGCTTAGTCAGATATTGCTGCCCCTGTGCTGAATGTCAAACTTAAGCTTCTCTATAGAGGCACATCAGAGGCCACTGCTGGGGCAAGGCTGATGAGGTGGGTAGGAAAGTGTCCATTCCCAGTCTTTTTCATGACAGTTCTTCTCAAACAGGGTGTTTATCATGATGAAGAAAAGCATTCAGAAGCTGACATACATCTTAGCTGCTATAGTAACTGTTCTGAAGAACAGCAAGGCAGTGAAAATAAAAAGCCATTTAAGAAAATAATCATTAATGTCAGAGTGCTATGAAGCACACAGAAATGCCGTAGTCCATGTGCTATGCACTTAATTTGTGCATTTTGGGGAATATTTTTTGTCAGCCACTGGGGGTAATGAATAAGGAATGCATCAGGACAGAGACTGAAGAAGTCAAGACGAGGTGTGTTACAAGAGGCACCACAGCCTGCTGTCAGAAAGAACCATTTGGTAAATAAATCACATAGCTGTTGTATGGTAACTTAGAACTTCTGATGCTGCAGTGCAGGTTGGCATCTAACATATGAGAAATGTTTAGAGTATCTGTATCTCCATTTTGAGGCTGCCAGACTCTTGCTGAACTCCTGGGAGAATCCTTTAAGAGCATTTAGGCACAAGGAGAGCTGGGCTCATTTCTGCCTGAAATTGGCAGGGCCTTTTCCATTAACTGATCTGAATCTGTCCCATAAAGAGAACAGACATTTATTTGAACTGCCTCAGTACAGAAATTGTGTCTTCATAACAGCAAACTCAAGATTACTTCTCTGTGAGAAATACTTCATGTTGCATGGCTACATGGTATAGTTCATTCATTCATTGGCTCCTCCCCCAACAGCAGACTGCACAAGACAGCAGGACATTTTTATCATGGCTGTTTTTTCTTCTCCTCATAGAACCCCATTCCTGCCGTTTCCAGAGCTCTTCTGCCACTGTTTAACATTTCGTTGGCAAGCACAGTAGAGTTTGTATGTGCTGCTGTCCCGCTTTCCCTCTCCTTGCTAAAATGGCTTTTTAAAATAAACAACTGTCTAAACGATTTGCTTTGGCAAGAGGATAAATTCAGTGGAAAGTTTGGCAGAGGAAGTAGAGCTGGCACGGAGCTCGTGGACCTGTTATATCATGGAGCTTGGGGGCCCTTATGGTGTGGAAATGAATTTTTTAATGAAAAAAAGATATACCATCCTGTTTTACAGTGGAAAACCTGCTGAAACATAGTTTTCCATCTTGCTTTTGCCCATCTCATCTGTCCCCAGATGACTTCAGGAATAAGCAAGTTTCAACCCTTGTTCCACATTATTAGAGCACATCACAAAATGCTGGGGAGCGCATGAAGATTTAGCTGCAGATTCCACAACTGTGCATGACAGCAGGTACTGTTTGGCAGGGGATTTGCCCATGAAGCAGTCAAGTGATTTGTGTAGGGTGACATAAATCCTTTGACAAAGAGCAGAAGAGCGGGCTGGGGTCCAGAACTCCTTGGTCTGTGCCACGCTTGGTCTGTGCTTTTATGCCCTGAGTGAGGCAGGCAGTGTAGTTTAAGCCACTGTGGGCAGGCAGGACCCTGGGCTTCGTAACAGCATTGGGGAGGCCATCTGCAGTATCTCACTGCCCCTCATCCCAGCACCAGTGCTTTGAAAAAGCACATGTGGTTGCAGAACCAGAGTTACAGAGAAATAGGACAAGTAAGGAAACCAGAGGCGTCTGTTGACTGTGAAAAGACAGTGTGTCTCCCTTTTTCAATAGTGCATTAAATTGATGCAGTGCCCTACAGATATGAACAACTGTGTCTTTGCCATTTTCTATATCAGATTAGTGGGGCAACGCTTCTGGTCTGTAATGAATGGAGAACAGAAAGCTCAGAAAGGAAGCACGAGTTCCCAAGCCACATCATGGGCAGAGCTGGCAGCAGAAGCTGGATCTCCTGACTGGCCTTCCTCTGCTCAGTCAGCTTTTTCTCCAGAGGGGGTAGAGAAAGAAGGAGAATGTTTACTTCAGTGAACTGCAGATATTTCTTTTGTAGTTATTTTAGTGCATCTAGCTCACAGATTTTTTTGCTTTTTGTCTTTCATGGCTTTACAGTAAGTGATTGTGATCTACTAAGCCTTACATTACAAGGCATCAAAGAGAGGCTCCTTGCTGCTGCTTAGACACCACACCACCTTATACTCATGAGTGTCTCTGGAAGGCTCCCAGGCTGCTGGGTCCTTTCAGCACAACACTGTTCCTTCTCTGAGTGGCAGTGGGGAGGCAGGGGCAGAAGCTCCCCTTGCCAGTGTGACAAGAACTAGCTGGTGCTGGTAGTTGGGTGACAGGCCACGTGCAGAACATTCGCAGACAACACTACCCTCTAATGGAGATTTTCACATATGTAGGATCCAAGAGCCCCAGAGCAAGAACCCCTACCTTTTCAACCCCAGCTTCTTTAAAAGACTAGGAAACCCCTGTGGACATCCATGCACTCACACCAGCTCGGTTTCTATGTGTCCCTTCACTCACCTTTGCTGAGCACAGGAGGAGCACAGGGTATGGGCACAGTGCCTTGCAAGGGGCAACAGCCATCTCCAATGGGCTGTCCCTGGACTTCAGGCTTCATAGGAGTTCAACAGGCCTTCCTTCTTTCTAGTCACTGCTCTTATTTTTTGCCTTATTTTCAATTTTCTCAGGAGTTAACAACAGATTAAGTGGGAAGAGATTCCAGGTAGCACATCCCCTGTAAGCGATGAGTTTCAAGTGTTCTCTATGTTCAAGCAGAAGGAGCAATGCCTATGCTGAAGTCTTTCTCTGGCACTCCTCTTCCTCCCTGTCTGACTGTCACACTGGAGCAAGCAAGACAAGAAAATAGAGTACATGGAGATGCTTTATCTCCCTCTGTGGCATTTCCAGCCTGTATTCTCTCTGATGAAGAGCTGGTACTGTTTCAGTGTGGGTTACTGTGAGACTGCTGCGCTTTCCTATATTCAAACAGCCTATGTGTACATCATTTACAGATAAAATTACAGAGAGGGATGGGGAGAGGTGTGCATACTTGTGTATATGTCTTCAGAGGTTTCAGAGAAAAAGGGTTAAACAGAGAAATAATCTGTTGCTGTTTCCATGTAGAGTTTCCTTCAACTCCTGCCATGTTTGGTAGCTCAAGGCAACTTGCATTTCTTCCGACACTTTTTTCTCCCAGATTCTTTGGGTTTCTTTGTTTGTTTCTGGCTGAGAACACAGCCTTTTTAAAGAAAAAAAGAAGCTATTGCTTCAAACTGCTTTGTGGGCCTGGCAGGGAAAACAGAGAGGGAGAGATGCTGAATCTCTAAGGCTGTGCCAGAAGGAAGCTGCTTTCCTTGGAGATTTCTTCCCCCTGCAGTTGACTGGGCCACACTGTTTATGCTTTACCTGGTACAGGGCCAGAGGGGTTTACGAGACCTGCTTCCAGACTCATTTTGTGCTTGGGATTGGAGCCTGGATGGTTCTTACTGTCTTTTCCATTCTGAAAGAGCACCCACGTAAGGAGAGGGAAACTAGGTTAGTTAGTATGAGCTGAATACAGCCATGAGAGACTTTGAAGGCAGTCTATAGCCTGGGAGAGTCCAGGTTGGGTTTGGTAAATGTTGAGGTCTGTAAGGATGCTTTGCTGCTCAGTGGTGGTGTGTCAAAGTGCAAGGTAGGGCAGCTGTGTATCAAGACACAAGTACTGTCAGAAATGTATTTCTGGTGCTCCTTGTTGCAATACAGAAGCGTGTGAGTGAAGGTGATTGGACAACGTTACAGCTTTTGGATGTGTGTCCTTACGTAGCACTTCGTGTATGCGTGCATATGTGCTGTTGACAGACTGTATGGGCCTGCATTTGAGTGCATTTTGATGAGTAACGAGGCATGTTTATGAGTGTGAGTGTGCAAGGAAGAGAGTACAATGAGTACAACTACTGCAGGACTGATACTCAAGAGCCAGGGGTTGCTGTGAATTTACCATATCCCAGTCAGGACTGTCCTGTGACTGAAGTCCTGCCAGTTGGCTGCCTCCAAATGCATCCTGCAGCCTCAACATTTGCCTTTTAAAATAAAAACCACTTGTGATGTATTCACTCTCTTTTAAGTCTGCCCGGGAGCCCTGGCTGCTTTCCTTGCCCTCTCTCATGCCTTGTCTGTCTATAGTCTCCTCTCTTCTGGGCAACACCCTAACTCAGAGGACTCCAGAGAGATGGATGACATGGCAAAAGGTTTCTGAGAGGACAGACTGTAACTTTATTGCAAAAAACCCTCTAACTTCAGACATTCTAAAGGTGGATTTGAAAGGAAGGTGGAAGGGGAAAGCATGGACTAAAACTACTCGTTTCCCCACCTACCTCACTGTCATTCATGCCCTGGCTGTTGCACAGCTGCAGCTGAGTTGTGGCCAGATGGTCATCCTCTGAAAGTACTCTGTTACCCTCAGGCACTAAACATGGGGGTTTTTGTATAAATGGACAGTTAGTGCTCTCCAGCACCGTTGCTCTGTGTCACCCAAAGAATATCCAGGAGAGCAGATTCTTCAGGGATAGAGGCACCTGCCTTAAGGAGAAGAACTTCTGTTGCTGGGGGTAGTTTCTGCTCTCACTGCATGAATGTTCAGAGGGTATTGAATTACATGTGTGGTTACTCATAAACTGTCCTTGCTGTCTTCATCAACTGCCTGTCTAATTCTTGCTCCTTTGTTTTCTGCCCCCTTGACAGTATGCCAAGGCACTGAAGCATTTTGGAGAAAGCGAAGGCAAGATGCAGCCAGATGAATTTTTTGGCATCTTTGACACTTTCTTACAGTCATTTGCAGAGGCCAAGCAAGATCTGGAGAATATGAGGAAGAAGAAGGAAGAGGAGGAGCGCAGGGCACGCATGGAGGCCATGGTGAGGATCTGGGCACAGGAAAGTGTTTCCTTCCATCACCTTTTCATGTCTTGAGAGAAGGGCTGAGAGAGCCAATTCCAGTGTTCATATCCCTGTCACTGTTTTATGTTCTTCTCCCTGCTACTTCTCTTTGGCATCATTCTATTTTCAAATTATGACATTTTCCCTGCTGTCCCTCTTGTAGGCTCTCAAGGACATATTGTTTGTCTCCTAAATAACCCTTTTTTGGATTAAGATACCAAATCTAGCCCAGGTAGTTCTGCCCTGGCATTTTGCAGGATGGTGTTTCCCCTGCCCCATGCCAGACTATTCTACTTTTGGGCTGCAAGTGAAGAAGCCAGATTTCCGTCAGCCCTGCCAAGCTGGTCAGCTTCCAGTAAGACTCCATCATCATCTGCTACATGCCTGTCATCTGACAGCATACAGTGGCATAGCAATTGCCCTGGCACCTGCTGCAGCCCACAGCAGCAGTATTTCTCCCTGGCTGGCTTTAATGCCTTGATTACTGGGTCTGCGTCCAGCTTTGACGTGGCAAGAGAGCTTTTGTGCATTGTGGATTTTGCTGCTGGGAGACAGACTTGTGTGTCCCCAGGGGTTCATGTGAACCAGCCTCCCACTCTAACCTCAGCCTCTGTGATGCCTGAGAACACTCAGCGGTCCCTGCCTCCTTCCCCCTGGCTGGCCCTGTAGCCCTGGCTGCCACCATGGCCCCAGGCCTCTCTGTAGGGAGTTGCTGATTTAAGTGTTTGCTGTGCCAAAAGCACTGGTTTGTGCCTTTCAGAAGAGGAGAGAGGTAAAACACTAGGATGCCAGCAGCCTTACTGTTAAGACACAAGGATAAAATGCCAGGACTTAGGCTCAAGTTTCCTCTCAGTCAGCCTGGAAAGTGCAGGAACATGCTGTTAAGGAACTGGGATGGGTTCATAGGCCTAACACACCATGAGAGAGTTTTCAGTTTGCTTATTCAAAGAGACTTCCTGCAACGTGAGACTGCTAGTGTGCAGAGCGAGCAATCTGTTTCCTGACAGCCATGACCATTCTTTGACATTTCTACTGATTTTGGAGCTGAGCAGTGGAGAAGGGATAGCCGAGCTCCTTGGACCTACCCTAGGGAGACCAAGGGCATCACATCAACAGGTGGACCTATCCAATGATTTGTAAAATCAGCAGTTGTTTCATTGCTCTTTGTGTTTATAATCAGTTTCTCTGTCCAGAGTCAAGGCAATGTGTCTTCATCTTTCCAGCAGTGCAACACGCTGCCTCCTTCTAAACATGAGCTGTTTGCTGCATAGGGTTTCTCTTAATATTTTCATATCTTGCACAATTTTCATTCTCCAGTATGTTTAGCTTGTGGCTTTCTAGGATTTTTCCTTTCTTTTCCTCCTTTTGCAGGACTTCATCTTTTCTGCATGTCAATTTAGCTAGCTATGCCCCAAGTGCTGTACTAGTGACTGTGATTTGTACAGACTCATCCCAGCTCACTTCAGACTCACTAGGTTAGGTACAGTCAGCATGGAGGTGCTGCCACACTAAAGTCACTGCAAGCCAGGCCCCAGAAGCTGGGTAATTACCTATGCCAGCATCACCTGTAGATGGTCATCTGGCACTATCCTACTGTAAAATTAGTGCAAAGCAGCAGCAGCAGCATAGACAGATGCCATGTGGCCTCTTTGCTGCAGGGTGGTAGTGCTTTGTGAGATAGACATTCAGTGCTACTCTTTCTTCATCTCTCCTACCTTCTGCTTGCCTTCTCCAGAAGGAAAGTCCAGCATTGTCCCCTGTTGCACTTGGCACAGGTGTTGGCCTTGTAGATAAGCTCCTGCTTTCTTTTTTCCCTAATCTGTGCTCATGCATTTTATCTGCTTCTTGGCAGTGTACCTAGTGATCTGGTGTCTTGGTTAGCTAATCCTAAAGCTCTGTGTCTTTCTCCACAGCTAAAAGAGCAGAGGGAAAAAGAGAGGAGACAAAAGAAAGCAAAAGCTGGAAGCATCTCTGAAGAGAGTGGGGAGTTTGATGACCTGGTGTCAGCATTAAGATCGGGTGAAGTCTTTGACAAAGACTTATCCAAGCTCAAGCGTAACCGCAAGCGTTCGGGGAACCAAGGCTTAGAGACAAGCCGGGAGCGGGTGGTGACAAAGCTAAATTATTAATTACAAGAGGAAGAAAAATAATCAACCAAAAGAAGGTGATGAAAAAGTGCAAAACAAGGAAGATGAATGTGTGTGATGGCACCTGGCTGACAGCTGCCCAAAAGGATTTCTTTGGTCTGTGGCTAGAGTCGTTACCTTTCCATGATCAGCTTTCCTCTCTTCCCTCTTCTATACTCCTAATTTGAACCATTATAAAAGTGCCTCTGTGGAGCCAGCAGGGCCCGTGACTGGGCCATGCAGAGCTGACAGATATGATTCTGGGAGTTTGTTGTGTCATCAAAGGCCTCACGGTGATGACAGAAAGTACTTGGGCCATGCAGAGAGCCTCACAGCTGGAACAAGATAATTTTCTGTGTGCCAAAGTGAAAAATAGTCACGATCTCCATCTTGCTGATAACAAGGAAGACTAATTTCAGAGCAGTTCTGTAAACACCTGTCACTTCTTCGGGATCTAGACTGGCCGTCAGGGGTTTGTTGAGATGTGGTTCTTGAAGTCTCCAATTCCCTTCTAGAATTGGATTTTATAAGCCATTGATTAGCACCTGAAAAATTCTTTTGAGCTCATGTCCTGTATATTATTTTTATGTGGCCAACACTATCCAAAGTGATGCTTAGGAGGAAGTCTTCAGGTTCTGGAACAAACTGAAATTCAAGAATCAGGATCAACATAGAATACTTTGCAAAAGTCTTTTGGATTCTGCTTTTCTAGGAGGAGCTTTCTGGAATTTCTTGATGGCTCAGTCTTGAAGCTATGAAATGCATCTTCTCAGAAAGAAGCTCTGGCTTTTCTTTAGAAAACTAAGCCACTGCCAGGCTAGGATTACAAGTAGATGACTGTGGAGCCTGTTGGCATTGCTGGAGACTGGGACGGAACCAGTGGAAGATTTCTTACCTGTTTGTGCAAGATTTCTTAGTGCAGCCCAATGGAAATTGGAAGCTCCCTAGTACCATCCACAAGTCTCAAGCAGCAAAAAGCAAACAGGGTCACTGCCTGCAAGAAACGAGATTTCTTTTCTGCTTCATGCTGACTCTGATTGCTGTTGGCGTGAACTGGTCTTTCTGTCTAACAGGCTGACCTTCCCTGCACACACCCCCACGCCTACTGGGACGAATTGTGTAACTCAGTAAGACATGAATGGTGTCAAAGGAGAACATTGGAGCCCATGGACGTTTTCATTTTGAAGAGATCATTTGGGATGAACCAAAGGAGAGTCCCATAATTAAAATCAAGAGTTTTTCCAAGGGGACACAGAATTGTGCAAGCCAAGCAGGCTTTGGAGATGGGTTAATTCATGAGGAAAAAAGTGATTTTGTGTTTAAGCTATGTGTATGAATCACACAGCAGAAAAGCAAAAAGAGGCCTGAATTCTGTGTGTTTTTAAGACTCTGAGAAAGGGATTAGATTGTGTGGGCTGTCATGGGCTTTTTTTATACTTCTTTTTACTTTTTTGTTTTTAATTTGTCTTCTTTTTTTTTATTATCTTCCCTGGAGAAGGAAAAGAGGAAAAGAAAGAATGGTGATGGATTCTTCCTCCTAGATAGGAAGAAAAAAAGAGAACATTTGAGAAGAGGGACCCACCATCTACAAACAATGCATCAGTAGTCAACAGCACAAAATGTCAAGGAATCCCAGGGAAGTGAAAAAAAGCTCTATTTGTCACTTTAATCATTTGGTTTGATTTTTCTCTGAATGTCACTTAACCTCAGGCTCTGCACCGAGTCTGCAGAACAGAACTTCCTCTGCAATGCACACTGCCTGATCAGTATTATACACTACGATATTGGAGAAGCAAACTGGTTTTCTGAACACCTTGAGAGCTAAATAATTATGTAAACTATGGAAAGAAGCAAAAACGTCAGAATTGTTAAACTCTAATGTTTCATTGTTTACTGAATTCTGAGTCTCCCACCCCAGAATTTCCCTATTTACGACATTCCAGACTGCCGCGCCTCTGTATAATACTCATCGTAAAGAGCTGGTATCTTACAAGAGCTGGGTGCATTCTCCTCCCTTACTATCCCACTCCCTTCTGGGATTAGCTATTAACAGCAATGCCTGTTGCAGTGGACACAAGCACCTTGTAGAAGAAAGACTGTATTTCATAAAGGTTTTTGAAAGTTTAAGAAAAACTCTCACTTTTTTAAGCATTTTTATTTTAAATTACAAAATGGATTTTTAGAAATGTCTCTTGTAAATTATATTAACAAGCTCCTTACTGCTCCCTGAAGTAGACTTGCTATATATCCCAGCCCTTTTGTTTGTCTTGTTTTAAAGCATGCCATGTAACCTATGCCATGTAAGCCATATGAGAGGTGGTAATATGTGCCAAATTGGTATACAGTTGAGTTTAGATTTGGATAATCCCTTAATTCCAAAGACTATGCTTTTAGAGATTAGAACATTGTAGGGTTTCCCCTCCCCCCCCTCTTTATTCTCCCTGGGTTTAGGACTCACCCAGAAGTTCAGGTGTGGTGCCAAGGTCAGCCCTGGTGCAAGGTGATGTGACTCATAGCTCTGTGCAAGTACAGCTGCTTGCTTGCTCCCCAGGTACTTGTTTGATAAGGCAGACTGTCAGTGTGGCAGTGCTGTCAGAGAAGAAACACCTCAGGGCAAATCCTTTGAATATAAATACAGCATTTCCCCCACCCCGGTATTTGTCAAACCAGGTTTGTGCTGTGCTTTTTGAAACTGAAGTCACTTTGCCAGGCCACAAATGTAGCAAAAGCAGAGAGAGTGATAAGCCCTCTGTCGCTTTGTATACACAGTTGAGCCCTGATTTAAAGAGATCCTGTATGATGGTACACAGCAGTGCTCCAGCCACATTGAGAGTCCAAGAAAGCTGCTATAGTTTTGCCCCCTCTTTGACTCATAAATAATGAGAGATTGTGCAACTCCAGTAAACCAGCTGTGGGTTACTAACAGGGATGGACAGAAAGCTCATGCCCCTGATTCATCAGCTCAACTTTCTCAGCACTCCAGTGCTGCCCCAGATCCCTGTTTTGAATCTGTCATGATGGCTGTTCAGTGTGTTGGACAGTGCCCACTGGCTCTTGACTCGTGTTGAAAGTTCATAAAGAAGGTTTTGGAAAAGCTCAGTTTCACACTGAGGCAAGCAGTGATTTCATATAAGTGATGACAAGCAGAGAGGCCCATTAATTACTGTATGAAACTGCCCATGCAGAAGATAAGGAAAAAGTTGGCTCTGCTGTAGGGCCTGGTGTCAGATTTTTACTGAAACCTAGTTTGTCTTGCTTCGCATCTCTTGGGTACTGGGAGCACGTCTAATACTCTGTTCTTCAGCAGTTGTAGAGTAGCTGAGTGCTGAAGGAGAAAGGAAAATCTTATTCCTGAGCAAGTGAAGCAAGCAGTTTGAGGTCTAACATCACACTGAGGGCTGGTGAACAGCTGGGGTCTGCTGTTGTCCTTGCACCTGTGCCTAGCACCAGCATTTTAAGGGAAGTCGCTCTGGTATTAGAAACAAGTGGAGGAGGAGGAAAAGATGTGAGAAAGAAGGGCATAATCGAGGGCTTGTTCTGCTTCCTGCAGAAATGCAGTAATTGCTAACTTTGTGATGAAGTTCCTCACACCTAGAAGAGGAGGTATTCTCTAACCAACTAGACTTTGGCCCTAGAGGTCTAGTGCTCACACACCTCTGTGTCTCTGTATTGTTGCTAAGTAGGTGGCATTAGGATGATTCCAGAAAAGGCTGAAGAAGACTCTCTCCCCCTCCCAGTTGCTTTGGTCTGAGTCACTCTTCTCAGTCAATCATAAGTCTCTAGAAATGCTACAAGGTAAAGTGACTTCAGGGCAGCAAGGCCCTTCCAGGCTCTGCAGCACAGCTATGGTCCGGGCACTGGTTCCCTGTGAAAGCAGAAGTAGGACTAGTGTTCAGGGCTGAGAGACTTCCTCACTAGGGAAATGACCTGGATATCCTTCAGAAAAACTTTTGTAATGTGTTCAAAATGTCTGAGGAAGGGAAAGGAATCATGAGGGATCCTGGTGGGAGACCATGGGGCAGGTATTTCTGTAATGATCAGCCCCACAGGCTGAATCTTTCCTCTTCTTTAGGAAAGCTCACACTCTGAGCTGGGTTGCATGGGAGAAGCTTGTGTCAGGAGCTTCCGTGAGGGTAAAGGAGATCTGTTGTACAGTAGATGATGTACATGATATATGCAGTTTTGTTTCTGGATTGGTTGTATTGGGGTTTGTTTGTTTGTTTGTTTGTTTGGGGGTTAAATGATTTTTAAAAAAAGGTTTTAGGAATCTCTGTGGGGAACCTGTAAATCTGACACCTCTATTTATTTTGCCTTATTTTAGTTTGCTATGTTTGTATGTATACACTGCATTACAGCAAAGACTATTGAGACCGTGCCAGGGCATTACACCAGCTAGACAGCTGGCTGGGCTGCTGCACCACAGGCTGAGCTCGGTGAGGGGATGCATGTGAGCAGTCTTGGAGTGGGAAGGGGGGAAGAAAAAAACCCTTCTCTTTTGCTTTTGTCGTAATTACTCTGCCCCGGATGATCCTGGTTCTGGGAAAGCACACATTTTAAACCACATGGTGAACTGATGGAAGTTGGTTAATTTAGAACACTTTCTACAAAAGCTATTTATTTTTTATTGTGAATCCCACTGAGAAGATTGAGAAGAGTCAAGGTGCACAGTTGCTCATTCGAACTTCAGCGTTTCACACAAATTCTGTCCGTAATGTCAGAGAAGCTTGGATAGATGGCCAAAAGTGTTTCATGCCCTGTAACTTCTCATCAGAGTTAACATGATGGTGAGATGATCTGGGACAGTTCTCCTTCCTCACAGCTAATATTCCTTTCTATCTTCATGGCCAAAAAATAAGGTTTTCCTCTACTTCCCCTCTTTCCTCCTCCACACCACTTCCCCATATTATCCAGGGTAAAAATAATCTTTCTACTGGTTGATTTTCTACCCGTGGAGTCTCTAGCAATCACCAGATGTTTGGCCATGGCTCCTTGGCTTCCGTACTTGACATAGATTTCTGGTTGCCTTCCTTCCAAACAAGTAGTCTCCATTGGTCACCCTAGTTTTTATTATAAAGGTAGAAGAGGACAACCTGGGTAACACAATTTGGCCAACTGAAAATAAAGAATTTTTACGTATATATATGTGTAATGTATAAAAAAGCTAACTACTACTCTAAGTAGTAGATTTGATGCACAGTATTTCCTGAAGTTGGCCAGATTTTGCTCACTGTGCCTGCTGAGAAGGATGCCGTGAGCCTAGCATAGTGTTTTGGCACCTCATTTCATGAAAGAGTCTGAATGCTTCCAAACCATTCTTCTTTTATGGGTGGTAATATGGAATAGATCCATTGTAACCAGTTCAAATTGCTCTGGGTTTACATCAGCATAATTCAAAGTAGGATCTGGATTAAAACTCTTCTTTTAGGCAGTTTTTTCTATTCAAAAGATGTTCTACAAAGCTCATGAAGGGCTTGGTCCTTTCAGCTTCCACCACTAGGAGCTCTAACCCAAGTGATTTAGAAAATCCTCTATGGCAAGCCGTTTCCCCCCTTTGTGCTTGCCCTCAAACAGGCTCTTTAAAATTCTTTGCAGATTTTAGAATTGTAAGGGAATGTTTGCTACTTGAGCAGCTCTGTGCTCAACACCTCCCTTCCAAACCATGCCTGCCTGCAGTCGTTCTGCTCCCCTGCAAGCCTGCTCAGCTTGAAACTCGCAGGACTGTTTGGGAGGTGCCCCTGCCCACCAAGCATGAAAGTACAGTGCTGCTTACTGAAGGGGGAGGTTGTGTGCTGCTGTAATGCCTTGGCATATCCTCATTCTTAGTCAGTTTAAGTGAATTAAATGTACAAATCCTGTAGTGTCCTTTTTATCTGTATCTTTTTATAAGAATATACTGTAATACTAAAAAACAAAAGCAAAAAAATTAAAGATATATTGCCCCCACTGCATCTCCATAAATTTCTTTGTAGCTTCATTTTCTGTGTATTTTTCTGTAAAGTCTTAGAGGTGAGTTGGAGTCTGGGTGCACTTTTTTGTTTAACTGTGGGTCTTTCTCTTTGGTCAGGAGCATGACGCTCTTTAGGTGACACAGCCACTTCAGAGCTGGTGAGAAACTTGACAGGTTGTTCTGGGGAAACAAGCAACTCAATGAAACACAAGCACATCCTCCCCACGTCATGCAATGGTAGAGCTGATGGTGGAGCCACCGGATTACCAAACCCAAGGGTCCTCTTAAAAAGACTGTGAATAAAGCTCTCTCTCATTCCTCTTTCAGACCAACATAAGGTACACAGGAGTTGACTAAAACAAAAAGAAAAAAGAAGATGGTTTTGCTATCCAAGAGTTCACAATCCATGTCTGGACATAAGTAGTCCAAGTGAGGAAGGGAGTGCAGGGTGGCAGCGCTGGCTCTAAGCTTGCTCATGTAACTGAGCAACATCCTGACAACAAGAGCATTGACTCAGAGAAAGAGTGGGCAGGAGAGGATTGCTGCAAAGGAAGGAGTTAAGTAAGGCCAGCTGAAAAGAAGCCAGGAAAGCCAACATAAGGGATGAAGACTTAAGAAAAGAAGGGTGGGGAGACTGAAGAGAATTTAGACACAGAGCAGCAGGGTCAGCGAGATGCACACAAGGGCTAGAGCTGATCTGTGACTGAATTGAGGGATGTGCTGAGGAATTCCATTGAGCTCAGGGGCAGAACCTTGTTCTCATCATAGATGCAATATGTGCATCTGTTTCATTTACACATGGATCTCCTCTGGTAACAGAAATAGGGTGCTGACAAAATTCATCCCTAAGCCACAATATTTCGTGTGTATCTTCAGCCCTTCAAAGGGCAATACTCTGACCATGAACTCCTGAGAAGTTCATGTCTGGCTTCCAGTGGAAGCCTTGCTGGTGTGCAGCAAATTCCTACAGCACAGGGGTTCCCAGGGACCCCAGATAAAGCCCCAGGTGTTGGTTCTGGCTCTCAGGTGGGAAGAACTGTGAAAATGAGCAAAAGTAATAAGGGGCTAATTGCTTGCACAGGCTGAGGATCAACAGGCAGCAAATGGGAGTTTCAGTGGTTTGTGGGAAAACTCTTGGGATTTATTTTTTAAAAGAGCTCTCAGTTTCTCTGTTTTGATCTATTTGGTTCACACTTTGCTAAACTTCTGACTCAAGCTCTTGCTTTGCAAATGCTAGGGCAGAGGCAATGGTGGGTTTTTTTTGTTTTTTTTAGACATCTGTACTATGTGCATGGTAGAGGCATGATGAAAATGCAGGGACCTCCCTGAATTCTCTTCCCTAGCAGCTGGGGTTTGATAGAGAAGTCAAACCATTGCTTTTCCTCTTATTAGAGGTGAAACCTAGCAGCATTTGAATTCTGTCTGCTTTGAACAAGAGAGATGTATCCTGCCTAAATTCTAACAAGAAGACTCTTTAATATTTTGGCTGGGGTTGGAGCACACAGTGAGGAGCTGGTGTTCTGCCCTGCAGCATGGGTCCAGCACAGAAGCCCCTTTCCATCTTTCTGGCTGACATCTTTCACATGATCATGGACCTCCCTGTCCTTGTCATCACTGCACAGAAGCAAGGTAAGTGCATCATGGCTTTTTCTGCGCAAAACTATTGTTGGGGTTTAGCTGTCCTGAATGACTGAGAGTGAAGACGAATGTTCAGGGAAGTGCTTTGCTCTTGCTGGGAGTCTATTATTCATTGTTTTTCCCTTTCTTTAACCTTTAGCTTCTGTTTAAACAAAGATGACTTTTATCTCTGCCATAACAGACATAGAACTTTCTGGGAGAAATCTGCTTGGCCCTAGATTTCTACCTCTAGAAATATAATAGTTGATGCCTTTTTTTTTTATTTCCCTCTCAGAGGCCAAAAGATTTGGTTTTCAACATTGTTATGATAGATTTTGTTTGTTTGATGTTTCTGTAGCTAATGGGCTTCTTGCTGTTTTCCCTGAGAAATAGTTGCTATTTATCTCTACTTTGGTCAGGCTCAACAGGAGGTAGAGTCCTTTTTTCTCCCCACCCCAGGCTCAGCACAGATTGCTTAGGGGAAATGAGGGTGCTGATGCCTGTGTAACTGCTGAAATGTTGCTTTTTATCCATTTTTGGAGACATACTGGTTTGTAGGAGCACCAGACAGACTCAACTTTTATATAAGATAGTGATGTAGAGATACATTAAGAAAGGAAAAATGCCTTGCTCATATGTGCGTGAATGGGGGAATAAAGCAAAGGAGGAATAAACCAGGGTGGGTCGTTAGTTGGAAGTACCTGGTTTTAATCTTTCTGTTTGTTTTCTGGCAAAGTGTGTTTATGATTAGTATTTTTTAGAAAAAACAATTGAAGTGTCTTTGAAAGGAAATAAAACTAAGATTCTTCCAAATGGCTTTTTAATGGCAAGCGGTCTCTTGTCCCAAAGCTGAGCTCACCTCTTCCTTCCCATGCTTAATGAGCAAGGAAAATCTGTCTGCTGAAAAAACACCCAAAAGTTTGCAGCCATGATCAAAGCATGAAAAAATGACACAAATGTATTGAGGAATTCCAGCTCATTTACTGCCTCTGGGCTGGATGTTGGCTGGTGGTGACACGGGGACCTCTGGGCTGCAGGTGACAGCTCCCAGTGCATGGGCTGAGGAAACCAGTTGTGGGATTGGAAGGTTCCTGGGGTTTCCCACTGCCCATGTTTACTTGGGGTGGGGAAAGAGGTGCCAGATGTCCCCTAGAAACTGGTATATCCATGGAAACAGGGCACCTCAATGTCCAGTCCCCAGTCTCTGCAGTCTCTCCTATAGGTGAGATGTTGCCTGTGTTATTGACTAGGGCTTTTGTACATCACTGCAGGACTAAAGCTTAGAAGATACTTACCAGTCTCCTCCTAGAGACAGCATATCAGGGAGTTACTAGTAGACTTTTTCTTTTCTTCTTTCTTTCTTTTTTAATGGTTGAATTTAAAATGAACAATTGGTTTTGCTGCTGTGTCTCTCCTTCCAAGCCAACATTTCTTTCCACTTGGTCTCAGAGAATCCTTGTGTGAGTTGGAGTTCCAGTGAGATGGAGGCTTGCCTGATCAAGCTGTTGCATCTTTCTTACCATGACAGCATTGAACCCTGGGGGTCAGAGAGTCTGAAATGCTGTGAATAATTTAACATGGGAATCCAGGAACTGTTGTTTGCCTACCTTGTTTTAGATGTGGGGCACAGGGGTGTTGAGCCAATTCCTTGCAGTTCTCATGAGCGGAAAACCTGTCTCTAATTACGTTAGCTAAAAAAAAAAAAAAGTAATCAGAAAATGGGAGGGGGGAATGGGGAAAAGGGTTTCATAATTTATTGCACAGTGTGAGATGTGGAAAAAGGTTTTTGTTTGGTGGAAATACCTATGACTAGTAGTGGTTTGGTCTGTTGTGTTGTAGCAAGACCTTTGCCATCCTCTCCCTTCATGGAAGGGCTATTCAGAGCAGTTCCACCAATGACCAAAGCAGCTGCTAACCAGGGAAAGCAAAAGCAGTCATACAGAGGCTGCAGGGACCTGAGGAGCAGGGTTGATGTCAGCCCTGGACACCCTTTCCTATGGGGCAGACAGGGAGGTGTGCTGTGAACTGTGTGATATTACTGCCTGGCCCTGCAGAGAGAAGGGACAAGGGCTCCCTTCTCTCAGTGTTCCTTGCACAGATGTTGAAAGATTGGAGGGAGCAGAACTGCGTGTGTCATATTTCTTGATATAATAGATTACTGTGCCTGAGGGACATGGAAAAGAGGGATACTTGCTACTTATCTGTTTGTAAGTAAAGGATCTCCCTTGCCAGCGGGTCTGTAGGGGCAGAGTTCATGTTTCATCATCCTCTAAAATAATCAGGAATATTGTAAAAATTGGCTTGGATGCCCCATGAGAGACTGTCTGAGAACTTGCCTGTTGTGAATTCATAGCTCATGCTCTGATTATCATACTCTGCAATTTGTGATTCCTGGAAAGCCTGGTCTGTAAAGGTTACAGAAGGTGGTCTATGGACAGTGACTGGGGAATGAAAAAAAAAGATCAAAAGCTTTTGCATGCTCCATTGCCTGCAGAAGGAAGCAAACAAAAAAGGAAGAAAATGAATGTCCATCTACTTAAAGCCTAAGCTATATTTCATTTGGTTATGGCATTGTGGCAATACTGTAAACAACCAAAGATGAATTCCGCCCCCCCCCCCCCACCTCAAGAAGGTTAGGTGGTCACTGGATTCCAGAGATAAGAAATGGTGTTCTAAAGCATCTCTTTGCTACTGTGTGTTCCTGTGAGCAGGCCTGATGCAGGATGTGCCTGGCTGGCTGCTTGTTTGGGTGTGATGGGAACTATCATTTTAGCCCCTGCATAGTCATGAAGTGTTTTCAGGGGGAAAGGTAGGAATTAGCCTAGTGCTTGTCTACCTGTGAACTCACAGTGAGGTATTATAACTGGGCAAGGATTTCCTTGGGTACCACAGGCTGTGTTTGTACCCCAAGCAAGTCTGGATCTGTTCTTGCTTTGTAGAAGAAGCTGATTAACACCCGAGGGCAGATTTTGCCCAGGGTTGTCCAATCCAGGCTTTTCCTTCTTTTGGAGCTCCCAAGCAGGAAAATAACTCCTCAGAGCCACGCCCCATTCTCTTGTAAAGTAGCCTTTGCTTCTGTTCCTGGTTCCTTTCCACATTTGAGCCCAGTTCACCACCCTCTTGTGCCCTCACAAGTCCCTTCTGTTTCCATTACCCTTTGCTTGCCCACTTTGTGAGGGTCTGCTGCCCTTCCTCTGTGGGATTAACAGCTGCAGGAGCTTGAGCACCTCGGGCTCCAGGTGAAGTCCCTGGCAGACAACTGTCCCTGGTACAAATGCTGTTGCTCTGCCCCACGCCTGGCTTCACATGCAGGCACTGCTCCAGTGGGACAGGAGCTGGCAGGCAGATAGGACAGCATGTCCTACCTTCCTCTTGTTCTCCTCATGGTGCAGCTCTTGTACATCCAGGGAGCAAATGCTAAAGATGCTTTTAGAATGGCAGTAATATCTCCTCTTGCTTTGGTTCAAGAAACTAAAGCTTCTCTGTAAGTGGCGAGGAGGCCCCTTCTGCAGCTGGAGAGCTGAAGCTGCCTCTGGAGTCACAGGGATGGTCAGCCTTTCACCGCAAAAGCAGTTTCAGCACTGAGGCAATGTGACATTGGGACCAGAGCTAACTGTGGATTTGGGGATGCTGATCTTGTGCCAACTCCTGGGGTGTCAGTGCTGGGATGCATCAGCAAGCATGTCTTGGACTTGTACCAGGGTCAAAGGAAGAGATTCAAAATTGCAGCTTGTCCTATAGCTGTGATCTTGTCCATGTTAGGCAGCTGCCAATTCTCTTTCTGTTCTTGATTAATCCTCTCCCTGGGGGATGCTAACCAGCATATCCCAAATCGAGATGAGAAGAGGAAGGGGATAAATCAGATATGAGGCAACCTTATTCTCTATTTTTTAACCTATTTTTTAACATCCTAATACAAACAGGAAGGCAGTGGGAGTTTGGACAGCGGTCAATAGACCTGACTTAGTGCTGCACAGAGCAGAGACAGTATAATTATAGGAAAATTAACATAGTCACAGAAATAGCTGAGCTCTGATGAGAGGGGCAAGCTCTTTCATAAAACTTTCTCATAGGAGTGGTGGTCAGCTCGTTTCCCTTCTTACTCACCCTTTCCCTCAGCTCTGCAATGACCTTTGACACCGCTCACAGTCATTAGAACAGGATCTGGGCTATCACCAATATATGAGGAGGTTTTCCCTTCGGAGGCAGGGAGGTGAAATCTTCCTCTAACATTGCAGTCTACAACTTCCTTGTGAGGGGAAGAAGAGGGACAGGCACTTATCTCTTCTCTGTGGTGACTAGTGACAGCACCCGAGGGAATGTGCTGAAGTTTTGTCAGGGGAGGTTTAGCTTGGATATTAGAAAAAGGTTCTTCACCCAGTGGATGGTTGGGCACTTGGACAGGCTCCCTGGGGAAGTGGTCATGGCACCAAGTCCGACAGAGTTTGAGAAGTTTTTGGACAATGCTTTCAGGTATGTGGTGTGACTCTTGGGGATGGTCCTGTGCAGGGCCAGGAGCTGGACTGGATGATCCTCATGGGTCCCTTCCAACTCAGCATATTGTGATTCTGTGAACATTTGGGAAAAACCAATGGACAAAAGCCACATTTGCTAAAAGCAGCCTTGTCAATCTGGTAGCAAACATAATTTTCTCCAGATGCATGTTGGGCATGAGGAGCACGCAGGCTTGGAAATCTGTCTCCAGGTACTCACTGCCGAGTACACAGGGCAATGGGAATGTCACGTTAGTGTCCCCATCTGCAAACAATAATTTGAATGACTTGCCAAGCATGACATGTTGGTCTGGCCCACCTCCCTGTGGTAAGGTCCTTCTGGATCACAGTCCAGGCCTGTAGTGGTGGGACTGTGTTCTTTCTGCCTTGGTTGAAACAAGCTTCATGTGATGCCAGGGACTATATCTGCTCACAGCTGAGGGAGCAGCAGCTCCTGCCTGTGCTCAGGAAAGGCCATGGTCCTCAAGCCATGGGGGAGCTGGCTTGTGCACCTGGGGGCAGCAGCTGCACAGGCACCTCAACCTTCACCATTTTCCTGTTGCTCACCCATCCCTATCAGCCATCCATTCCTATTTCTTTCACTGCTGGTTCTGTGTCTGGTTCAGACTTCTTTGCCATCTTTCCTTGTCCCACATTTGTGCAAAACAGCGAGGTTTGAGGCTGAACCCTACCTTCCTCCCTATGGCCCTAGCAGAGCCACCTCTTCCGTCTCTGGAGCTTTGGATCCCATGAGCCTCTAAGGCACTCCCAACCTGATGGGTATAGGGGGCTCCATCAGTGTCCAACCTGTCCTTTAGAGAGCTTCAGCTGCGTGTGTGAGGAGACGTTTTGTCTGAGGGATGAGGCTAAATCTAGGCCATGGTAAAACCCCTGAGCAGCAGCTCTGGCACCAGCTGCTCCGACAAGCTGATGCACTCATTTCTGAGCTAAGCCACTTGCTGATGTAGAGGCAGCCCTTGTGCATGTGTGTCAGACAGGGGAACAGGTGCCGAGAGTGTGTCTGGGGGGGATTTCTTGCTCGTGCCATGTGAGGTTGGAAGAACACTTGGGTTTTCCCCTTCCCCTCTATAAATGGTTTTTCTGATAACAGGTTTCTTAACTTAGGTTACAATAGTGAGGGCTAAATGAGCTTCACTGTGAGAAGGATTCTCCAGTGACATATAAACTGGAAGAAAATCTTGGCTGGATTAGGTAGGAGATAAGCCTCAGGAATGTTCATCATTTGTCCTCACCGATTCTGTTAAAGGACTTCTGACCACACTCAAACCTGTGTCAGACACATGGTGGGATGTCTGCTGTCCTGCAGCAGTATGGGGGCTGTCACAGAGCTGCTGGGACAGGAAGTACCATAACTACTATTAAACCCTCATCCCCTGCCATGAGAACAGTGGCATTCCTGAGTAAGGCACTTGGTCTGAGCCTGGCTTCACAGAGAGCTGCCTCTCCTCATGACTGAGGACACATGAGGCATTTTGCCAGGCTCTACAGCAGCTCAATGAGGGTGGGGGAGTCCAGGACATGGGGAGCCATTCCTGCTGCTGGTGGGAGCACAGGAGTACTCACTTGCTCCCCACTCCATCCAGCTGGGTTTAATTTTAGAAACACAGTGCTATCTTGGGGCATCTTTTTCCATGGTATGCAAGTCTTTAAGTAAATAAATAACAGCTTTGTGGAGGCGGAACGACAGCCTATAACCACACTGCAAAAAACGCACCGAGTGAGTCGAGCCCTGTTTCACTTGCATGTGGAAATACTTTGTAGAGATACAGTGGCTGCACTGCCTCCCTCTCCTTGTTCAGCCACCTCCAGAGCTGGCCATGTGCATTGATTAAAAAGAAAGAAAAACACCTTGAAATACCAGCCTTGGAGAAGTGGAAATGAAAGCCTCTCCAGCTGCTGGGGTTCAGCTAGAGTTCTCTGGCATAGGTTTGCAAAAGCTATAGTTTACTGGTGATAGGCTGCTACTGGTTGTGCCTCTGCTGCATCTGGGACACCCCAGAGGGATGTGCTCTGAGGCATCCTCAGTGAGCTGGGAGGGAAATAGCAGGCTGTAAAGATGAAGGCAAGAAACGTGTGTTTAAATACCCCTCCCAGTCTGGCTGGCCAAGAGCCTTCTGCATGTATTGCTGATGGCTGAATGTCCTGGGTGTGTCCCTCAAAGCGTGTTTGCTGGCTGGAAAATCCCATTAAAGCCGTTTTACCAGAGCAAGAGCCTGTTTTCACTGCTCAGGTCCAGCAACTCTGACATGGCATCTGTTGCATAAGCTGCTGGTAACTTTGTTCCCCTGAGTCAGCAAGGGGAACTCTTCTAAAACTCCTAGTCCAAGCAAGACCTTACCACCGTGGCCTTCCTCTGATGTAGGACTTGGAGATGTACGTCAATCTGCAAGATGAAACAAATAGTGTTAAAATCACTCAGGCTGAATGACTGCCCACTTTTACCTGCCCCTGCTGCACATCACTGCTGCTACTGCTGGGACAAGCCACTAGTGAGATGACAAGGCTCTGCTCATAAGGAAATTGGGTCAGGAGCACTCACCTTGGCAGTATTGCTTCTGGTTGTCTCCTCAACGCCAAAGGGATGGCTAGACTGTGCCTAGTCATGGAGGTATGAGTGAGCTCTGCCAAGGTCTTGGAAGTGAGTAGGCATGAAGTCAGCACTGTGGCTTGGAAAAAGCATCATGTAGCATCCTGGTGCCACATGCAGATAGGATGCTTGCAGAGGTTTTGTTCTAGTTTGTCTCTCCTAAGGTGGCAAACTTACCTTGTCCTTTTTCCTATAGTCCTTGGCAACAGCATTTCTGAGCAAGAGTGTGACAGTTGTGTGTGTTTGTCCAGAGTTGGTGGTAGTATTTGAATTCACTGCAGGGCCTGGAGGTTGCCAGCTACACCTCAGCCTTGCTGGTGGCTTCCCTTCTCAGCAGGCTGATGGAGATGGGGGGATTTTCCATGGGGTGTGGTTCTGCCTGCTCCTCCTCTGCAAACTACCTGGCTAAGCTATCTCCCCTCCTTGGCTTCAGTCTGTTTCTTCCACTGATACCATAGCTCTGGAGGGAATTTTATTTTATTTTTTTGTAAACCCTAGTGAAGGCTTTCTCTTGTGGGGTTGGGCAAGCTCTGCCAGTGTTCTCTGTGAGCCCAGGATCAGGGCGGCCCTGGCAGCAGCTTGTCTTTTCCACTGATCACAATTAAGATTCAGTCTTGGCAGGATGGAGACTTTTGAGCTGCCAGCTGCAATAGGAGAGATGAAGCTTCAGGGGCAGCAGAAATTATTCCCTTCCCTCAGCTCATTTCTTGGATCTGGGCTGAAGATGGCCCCAGGGGTTGATCTGCAGAAGCCAAAAGAGCCACACAAAGCTAAAACATTTCCATTCAGTGTCAGGCTCAGGGTGGGGAAGTGCAGCTCTCTGAAGTGCAGAGTCTGTGGGTGGCAGCCAGGGAGGGGATGGAGGGAGAGGGGGATGGACGTATGGTGTAGCTCCACACACTGCCTCAAACAACAGCAATTCCAGCCTCACTGGAACTCCGCACAAGGGGAGCCTTGAGAGCCGAAGTTACCCTGGCAATGAAACCAAAGTTTGTTAGGGCCGCAGTAGTGGCAGGTCAGAGCTGTGCAGCTGAGACCACTCTCTCCCAGCCCCAGCAGCAGATGGTGCTCGCCAGGTCTGTGCCTGGTGTGACACTGTACCTCTACTGATGCTGAGGGAGCTTTGCCACAATGTGTACCAGCAGGTAACTGGCCTAGGGCTGTACCGATGGAGAGGCCATGTATCTGACAGCATGTGTTATTTTCCAAGTATAATATTAACACATCTTTACAGTTTCCTGGGCCTCCTGCTATCTCCTCCTCTTCCTCCCCTGCCTCCTGTCACACTGCAGCCAAGCTACACTTGACTTCACAAACACAAATACTGCTTTTGCTGGCCTTGCATCCTTTCAGCTGCACACCCTGAAAGTATCGTGGGTATGGAAGAAAGTGTTGCACTTCATTTTAAGACTAAATTAATACAGGAAGAGCTTAGCAGTACTGAGAGTTTCTGGTTTTGGGCAGGCTTTCCAAAATTTGAGACTATGCCCTCTCTGTTGATGGAGTCATTGACAAAGCAATTGCCTCTGCTGCTAATTTGGGGTTCTGGAAGCAAACCTTAAGCAATCCTGAGGTGTGAAGCTTTACTCTGTGGAGCAAGTGTTGTGTGGATGGCACCTTGGGGAGCCACGGAGAGTGGGCAGTTTGCCTGATGGCCATGGCCATGCCATTGCAGTTGGGTTGTGCACATGGAGCTGAGCAATGCCTGGTTTGTTGTGCTGCTCTGCTTGGAGAAAGGCTCAGCAGAGTCTCAGGGAATCCATCCCTTCCCTTCTGGTGAACTTGCACTCAGCTGCGCTTCACTGCTACTATTTTGGGTACCTTTCACTCCCCCAAAAGGAGCAAAGAGGATAAGTGCAAAAATAGAGATGCTAAACTGAAAGCTTTCTAAACATGGCACTGGCAGCATGGAGGGACAGGGAAAGGTAGAGACAGATGAATTTGTGTCTCAGCGACTGCTGTTTAAGCTCCTTGTGCCTAAAATGAGAATCTGCTGTTATGACAGGGTGCACTTTCACCCAAAGCACTTCAGGCCCAGTCTGTGACAAAGGATTCAGAGGCTCCATCCTGTGCCTTCCTGGGGACTGTACTAGACATGTCAGGGAGTTTCCTGCCATCGTCATGGCCTTGCAGTGCTCCTCACATCCACTGATTTTGAGACCTAAGTTGTGGCTTTAACCGAAAATCTCAAAAAACTGAAAACCTGGTCAGCCCCCTAAGAAGGTTCCTTGAAATGCTAAGCTTCTCTTAGAGTGATGCTCTGGTAACTGAAGGGAATTGTGTTTCTATTTAACCGATTAGCAGTTCTGTCTTGGCCAAAGCACACATGATGCAGCAGCCATTTTTCAGCTGCTACAGGCCTGTCTGATTGCTGCTGAGGCAGCCAGAAGGAGCTGAGCACTAGCAAAGTGCCAAGGAAGGGGTGGGCTGAAGGGCCAGATTCTGTTCAGCCATGTAAAGCTCAGCAACATCAGCAACTTACAGGGAGTTACAGCAGGTCACCAGTGGCTTAGGACAGACTTTTTAGTGCTCAGCTGTTGTTGCTTTCAGAATCTGGTTTTGAGGGGTTCCCATTCAGAAGAGGTCCCTCTCTGAGGTATTTTAACTTGCATCTTCCCTCCTTCCCCCACTCTTCTTCCTACAGCACTTCCTGAAAGCACTGCTCTCTTTGATTTAATCTTTTTAAGGACTCTTAGTGATCAGCTTTGCCTTTATATGTTGCATGCAATCTTTAACAGTCTGAGGGTGGGTTAACAAGCATCAGGAAGTGATCGTGCAGAAAGATAAGCCAAGCTGCCTCAAAGGACACAGGCTGGGTTAGCAGTAAACAGACAGTAACACACACAGGGGACATGAGCTGGGCCAAGTGACAATTTCCAGCAGGCAAAAGCTCTACTGTGCATGCATTGTGCAGGTTGCTGTGACCTGGGGTATTTGCATTTGAGCTGTGTGTGACACGCACAGAAGTGTAACTTGTGCTCTTATGGCACCCTTCAAGAGAAGGAGGTGGAGGGGCTGGATGCTTTACTATGTTCCTTCCAGTTAAATTTTCAAAAACCTTGTTCCAAGTTAGGAAGCAGTGCCTAGAAAAAGGATGTAAATCTTTGTGCTATCATTTTCAACTGGCAGCATTTGGAATCACAGAATCATTTCGGTTGGAAAAGACCTCTAAGATCATTGAGTCCAACCATTAACCTAATACTGCCACATCCACTACTAACCCATGTCCCCATGTGCCACAGCTATACCTGGAAAAAGAGACCTTTGGGAGTACAGCTGCCATCTCTGCCTTCTTGCAGAGCACTGTGGCCAGTTACCAGGAACAGCTTAATGGACGAATCTTCCTTAGGTAGGAATAGGCCTTCTTGGTAGCAGGAAATGTGAGAGCTTTCCTGGAAGCTCAGAGGGTTCAGAAAGGGAATTTCCCTTAAGACTTACTTGTCCTGGACAGGAGGAATGGACTTTTATACAGGCACTTCCCTGGACCTTAGTTTCAGTATGTGGTCACTCAGACTAAGGAAGAATTGTGGAGGCTCCAGTTCCTTATGTTCCTCTGCAACAAAAAGCAGTGCTGCTATATACAGTCACTGGCTCAGAACAGGCATGTGGCAGAAGCTGGGATAATGAAGCAATATGATAAATTATGATGCTAAACCCACAAGATTACACAGTTTAAGAACAGCCAGATTGAGATGAATTTCACTCAACAGCAACATAAACCCCCAGATTTTTTATAGTTTATAGTAATAAGTTATTGTGACTGATCCATCGCTAATTGCTGACTAATTATTGCAACTTGTAAAGTATGTCTTGTTGCTTGTCCTGAGGTAACTAGTTGAAGAAGCTTGTGGATTAAAATATAGATGTTCCTTTGAGCAAATAAAAATGGCATTCAAAGTAATGCAGAACACGTTCCATTACAAGCAGTATTTATTAAAAATACAGTGGACAAAAAAGCAAGCCTCCAACAAGTAGTCAGTTCATCAACATATATTACACCATGGCTCACCCAGCACCACTGAAATGTACAGTGTTCTCGTTCTGTTGACTCATGCTTGGTTCATTACTTATAAATGTGCATAGTTTAAAGACTTGATAATGTAACATGAGCATAAAATGGCACCAAAGTCAGTTTGCCCTACACTCCCAGCCACTCTCAAACCAACAAAGTAGTGAAATGTGCGTAAGTAGCAAGATGTGCCTGGTGGTCATGTGTGTTTCAGTAGTCCCTTGTACGGTCCTGAGTCCTTTGTGTGAGCTTTACAGCATGACAGCAAACTTCTCAGAAGCCAAAGAATCACATGTCTAAAACATCATTTTATTACTACTGAGTACATTTAGTTTCCTATTTACATTCAAAATTAGCTAGAGACTGGGTGAAGGCATGGGTATGGTGAGGGCAGGTAAATGCTTGTGTAAATCAACTAACTTAGCAGCCTCCACATGTGCGTCCTTTTCATGGCCATTTGTTTCCATGCTGAGCTAAGGAAACTTATGCACTATGGGCATAGCAGTTCCACAAATGAACAGTCTCTTATTTGCAGGATCAGGGAGAAACTGTTGGTGCTCAGTATGGCAGTTCAAGGTACACTCCTGAGAAGTACAGTGATATCAAGGGAGTCAGGACTGTAATGCTCAATGTAGGTGTACAAACGTTTATGGAATTTGGAAATCAAGTTTTCCTTTCCATACTCTTTTTCTTTTCAGCTATGGCTGCTAGGTCTGTCATTGTATGTGCTTTATCTCACAGTGACAATGAATAAAGAATCAAATTAATTCACCTGCAATGGAAAAAGTTTGCCTTTTGTGGCAGCTAGTGTCTGAGATTTGTAAAGGATTTGTAGTAAAACCTATTGCCTCCCCCTCTTAGACCTGTGCTTACTTTAAGTGAGCAGGATGTGTTGGCAGTGTGGTGTGTGCTTTACTGATGCTCACAGTAATTTAACCTTATTTCATAAGAAGCAGCTACTTGCAAAGCTTAAGACACTTTTTAGGGCTGTCTTCAACTCTGTGCGTATTGAGAGAAAGCACCCTAATTCATATGCAACTTCACATTACCCATAAGCAGTAGAAAACTAGTAACACCCTGTTTAGAGCACTTAAATTAACATCTGAAAAGAATTAACCAGTATTAACAAGAATGTTGAGTAATTTCTTATCTAGGACAGTCAATTATCAAAGCTATTAAATGCTACATGACAGCAGCCACTGCTGCATTTATGGGGACATATAAGTGCTTCAAGGCCAGAAGACCTCATGAAAGCAAATTAGAGAAACGTGCAGGAAAACACTCTGGCCAAGGCAAAAGCAACTACCTTACTCTTCCAAGTGGCTACTAGTATTAAATTTGTTTTATCTGTCAGGACTATGCAGGTTGCTGGTTACTAGGAACTGCACTGTAGGATTAAAATATTTGGAGTCTTCTAGGGCTTGATGTGACATCTCTTTCTAAAGTCAGGGAATCCTGATACCTACTTTGCATATGGCACAATTAAGCCCTTAAGCGTGCAGGCACAGGGCATCCATGTATTTCAGTGCTAAGGACAAAATGCCAGAACATGCTTCTACCATTGTAAAACATGTCTTTCAGACCAGCAAAATACTTCTTCCAAACCTAGAAATCCTGTTTCTGCATCATATTTTAGAGAGCACTCAAGGTAGAAAACTGGGCAGCTGCCATATTCTTTTTTCTTTTGAAACTGATGTGTGGATATTTCCCACATGTAGGTATCTCTTTTACAAGGAAAGGCTGAGGGAGTTGGGCCTGTTCATCCTCCAGAAGAGGTGACCTCATCAATGCATTAAGTATTGGAGGTGGCAAAGCATGCCAGGTTGTTCCTGGTGATGCCAAATAATAGAATAAGTGGCAACAGGCGGAAACCAATGCACAGGAAGTTCCCCTTTATTGTGAAGAACTTCTTTACTATGCAGGTGATTGTGCACTGGAACAGATGGCTCGGAGATGTTGTGGAGATTCCCACACTGGAGATATTCCATTCTGGATGCAATCCTGTGCCATGTGCTCTAGGATGATCCTGCCTGAACAGGGAGATTGGACCAGATGACCCACACTGCAGTGTCCACCAGTCTTAGCCATTCTGAGATCCTTTGGCTCTGTGAAAGGAGGCAGTAGCAACACAAAGGGATGGGAGCTGCCAGCCGACCCTGACTGTTCCAAGGTTATAGTCTCTGTTGTATGGTGAAGTTTCCTCAGCTCTGTTCTTCTGTCACCTCCTAAATTGAACCAAGGGGGTCAAGGGAACAGACGGACACACACAATTCTGAAATCTTCATCCTTGACTTAAAAATAGCTGCCAAATAACAGCACTTTCAGCACTTGCTTCATTTCCAGAGCTCACAGTTGCATGGTGTGGTGACAGCAGGTGTCAGTATTTCACAGCACAAAGGAAAAAAACAAAAAACAAAACCCAAACCAAAAACCTCTGTGGTATAACCAAGAATCTTTTCTCAAGCTCATCGTGAGGACACTGAAATGGAGGTATTGGCAGAGTGGAGAAGTCCGTCCTCTAGAAAATACACATGATTTTTAACAGGGATAAATGGCTCCACTGGTCGCCCAGCAGTAAGCTGACAGGGTAAGGCAATGCTGGAGTCATGGGGTTGCTGTTAACCGTACACCTGCTGAGGTCTCCAAGCCTATCAGCTGAGAAAAAGTTCTTTAAGAGCCTGAACATGAGCAGTGGTCATTTGGAGGGCTACAGGTATCTGGATGTTACCTAGACCCTTGAAAAGTCTCCCCTCTGCCCACCTGTCTTACTAAGCAACTTCACCTCTTCGATCACAATGTCATGAGTCACTGCTTTGCACATGTCATACACCGTCAGGGCAGCCAGGCTGGCAGCTGTTAGAGCTTCCATCTCCACACCTGTCCTCCCCCAGGTCTGACAGGAGCTGCGAATCACCACTGCATGTCTAGCCTCATCCAGGCTCAGAGACACCTCAACATGGTAGAGGGGGATGTTGTGACACAACGGGATCAACTGGCTGGTGAGTTTGGCTCCATGAATTCCTGCAATCTGGGCTACTGCCAGCACATCCCCTTTCTTCATCTGATTTTGCCTCACCATCCCGAATGCCTTCTCACCCAGGAGGACCACAGCACCAGCAACAGCACTTCTTCTTGAATCTGGCTTCCCTCCAACATCAACCATTGTGGCCCGTCCTTCCTCATCAGTGTGAGTCAAGTTGTCAGAGCCGTGAGCTACCTTGGTGCAAGATCCTGAATCCGTGGTATAGAATTCAGAACCCGAACTTGCCTCTTTGGACTGACAGTCCAGAGAAACTTGGCCAACAGAAGAAGTGTCAAGGCACTTTGTATCAAATGTGGAGCTTGGGTCCTTCTGGAGGACACAGTAGCCTCTGAGTTGGGTTTGTAGAATTCCTGTTGTTACGTGCCACTGTTGCCCTGGGTGAGATTCTGGCAGGAAAAGTTGCCCTGTATGCTTAGTTTTCATTAATGCTTTTCCCTTTTGTTTGGGTAAACTTGCTCTCAAAGTTAGCCAATGGCTAAATGCGTGGCCCCACTCTTTTGGAGGATTCTGTAGGGCATCTTGGCATAGTGGGAATGACATCAATTCAGGCTCTGGGGAAAAAACCAATAAGTAACATGAGAATACATCTTACCAACTGGAAAGTTAAGCTGTCTGTAGCAGGTGAGAACCCTGTCAGAGCACTGCTTGGGACTTCCTGCGTTGCAAAAACCTCAATAAGCCTGTGAACATCCACTTTTTCCTCAATGTCTTTTCTCTTCTCTCTCATCAGTTCCCTGTATTTCCTGGTTTGCTATTACAAATCTCAAGACTCAAAACACTCATTTCAAGGTCCCTGACAAAAAGAAATAACTTACTTTCAAAGATTATCAACACCTTCTGAGAAACAACAGCCAGGAAACCTCATAGGAACATTAGTTCTGAAGAAAAGTGAGTCACAGCATCTCAGCATCTTTTGAGATCATCACAGCACCAGACTTCTTTCAAAAGCCTGGCAGGGTTAATAGGAAATTCTTACATTCAGCTTCTCAACTCTGCCTTTCCAAACACCTCCCTCTCAGCACAGACGTCTGCACTTCCTCCTTTCATCTCCTTCTGCAGGGAAGGGTCATGCCAGCACTTGAGGACAGCAGGGACCAGAAGCACTGCATCTGCAACTGCACTGTCTACAAGCTCAGAGGGTGATGGGAACCTCTCATTACTACCAGTTCTTAACACATTAATGACAGCTGAAGTTTAAGCACTGGGAAAACCATACTCCTCTCATTGACAGATAGATTTTAAATCTACTCAGAAATATGTTCCAAGTTGAGCTGGCAGAGCTCCCAGCTGGCAGAGAGGTAGTAGGCCCTCCTGCCCCTTTTCACCATTTAATCCCTTGGTTTTGGCATTTGCAGTGGGCTAAATGCCAAGTGTGAAGACAGAAGGAGTCTTTTTCACATAAAAGTGAATAAAATGTTCTGTAAGTAAAGAAAGCAGTATAGACTTAAGTGGCTAAGCCCTAGTTTAATAGCCTCGTTGATAAGCATGTTTCTCTTTTTCTGAAGCTCCTGCTCTCTCTGTACTAAGAAACACTGAAATAGGAATTTTGTTCAATAACCTCTTTTGGTAGCTCTGATATTTGGGGACTACCTTTTCAGCCTATCCACAGGTGGATCAAAACAGCTTCCTCACCCTCTGCACATTGCTGAACTACCTCTGCTGCCCAGACTTACAGGTATTGCCTTGTTCTGTCCACATGACAGCAGACACAGCGTGGACAAGGCTCTGGTTGTGGCCCCCTGCCTGGTTTTTTTTAATAAACAAACCAACTGATCTCTTCCTTGTTAGTCCCAGCCCCTGCTAAAACAAGACAAATGTACTTAGGACATTTTTCATCCAGAGTACCCTCCAAACATTAATCTGAAAGTACCCATTCCTGAAGCTTAAATCAGCCATAGATTTCATGATTTTTTTTAAAATCACTGTAATAGTCTTAATTCAGACAAAGGCACTTTTTGTTCTACAGCTCATGGCATATCCACTAAAATTAAGATTCCTGCAAGTTTGGAGGCAACGTGTTTACCCCAGAGGAATGGGATTAAATGGACATAAATGTACTGAGTGTAACATTGCTCTCCTTTAGCAGAACACAGAAAATTTTGCAAATTCCTCCTTTCTTTGCTTCTCTCTTCATAGTGGGGCCTAACCTGAATATTCATTTTAAAATCCAGGAATGAAAAGTCCTGCGTTCTTCTTGATTCCTTGATTAACTTTAAAGCTGAAGCCAAACCCCTGGCACAGTGTCTTGTCATGAAAAGAAGCTGAACTGCAAAGGCAGACAAGTACTTCCTTCCACAGGGTAAACACACATGGGTGGGGAGCTGGGAAGGGAAGTACTGTTTGCTCAAGTAGAGTGGAAAGTAAACACACAGCAATAGATAGTAATGCATGCAAAGCATCTTTGCTTTTTCTAACAACCTACACTTCTTGAAGTTGTACCTAGTCACCACCTCTATTTTCACCCCACTTGTTCACATACCTACAAAAAACAGATAATGGTTTTCTACTGCAACATATAGCAAAACCATCTCCTTATGTTCTATTACTGCACCTGAAGTTTAATTGTGTTAGCTTCCAACTAGCACTATCTCAGGGGTGGAAAAGAAGGCAGGAGATACTTAAATTAATGAGGAAATTCCCATAACTGAAGTGAACCCATGAGAAAAACAACTTGCCAAAAGGAATATATCAGTTAAGGGAAATAGGATATAAACCATATAGCAAAGGATTGGACAACAGCAGTGCAGGGAAGATGCCAGGTTTGGCTTTCTGAGCCTAGGAAAACCAATTAGTGATTTCCACAGCATTCATTAAATTTCATTAAATTAATTCCATGCACAGACTCCCCCACTGACTGCTTGCACGCCAGCATTATTTGAAGTTTGCAAGTAATTCAAAACATAATTAGGAAATCTCCTAATGATTCCTCCTGTGTCACAGCGGGATACTCTCCACTCATCTCCAGTCTCTTCATTGATGCGGTGACTGCCAGCAGTCAGTCTCAAAGGGATATGGAACAGCTGAGGGAGGAGGACCTGGACAGGCTGCCTCTTTCACTGTATGTCAGACAATGTTAAAGCACTTTTCAAAAGGAAATGGGATGGATCTGATCTGTAGACATCCAAACACTGCTATGAATGCTAACTTCAGAGTGTGGGAATTCTTTTAAAGGCATCTTGAAAAATTAGGTAGGTCCAAGAGAGCTGTCAAAAGTATAGTATTTTTCATCTTAAAAAAATAAACCAGAATTGTTTTCTTAATGCAGCAAATACTTGAAACAAAGGGTCCTCCTTCCCCTTTTCCTGAAACACAATGCAGCAGTGGCCAAATACAAAAGAGCAAAAGCAAACTCAGAAAGACAATCTTACATCACTCAGCATGGAAAATGATTGCCCTTTAAAAAGTGGCACCAAATGAAATGTATTCCCAGTGAAGACTATGTTAGAAGGCCTCTGTAATTCTAATTTCCCAGTAAAAACAACAGAAGTACAAGCCCTAGGGTCTTGGTTTAGAAAAAGAGTAGTTGTTATTGTATCATCTGTTGCAAAGACCTGCAAATTAATGCATGTTCCCCTCCCTAAGGGTACTTTTATTAAAACCTGTGTTCTAAGCTGCCCATCAGCTGAACTGCTCCAAAACATCAATAAGAGGATACTTGTTTGGATTTGAAACATAGGGTTCATCTCTTCCACCCTTGTTGCTTTGGGGTTTTTTGCCCCTTGTTGATAAGGAACAACAGAACATCTTATAATTAATCTCATAATGCTAACTCCTGTAACCGTGTCTTAAGGTCCTTGGGAAGATAGCTATTTTACAAAACAGGGAAACATAGGCAGGGAGAAGCTAAAATCACACTGAGGAGCTGTGAAAAATCACCGTGAACCCCAGCACTGCTACATCAATAATAAACAGAGCTTCAGGCATAAGGGGGAGTTAGCAAGCATCTTCAAAAGGCACAAGAAGGAGCAGAAAGGGTCTTGATCTGTGGGGTTTTCATGGTTAAATTCTGAGACTTTGCAGCAGTAAGAGATAACTTCAAAAGAATGAAGCCCAACACTTCAGGTTTTGAAGTAAAGAAGTAGCGCATTTCTGTCAGGTTGTTGGCTCATATATTATAAGCAAGGTTGAATTTCTTAATCCAGGGATCCTGTATCCTTTATGTTTATATGGCAATATGGTCAAAATTCAGCCCAACCTGTCTCATAAGCTCCTATACTATCCTTGTGAAGTACAAATGAAGCTGATAGGAAATAAGGTGGGAAAACTAATTATCCCTTTGGAAAATGTAATGAACATTCATAATTTGAGGAAAAAAAACCCAGTGCTGTCAATTGAAAGACTGGATAAGGGTTGGTAGGGACATTAAACCTTTCCACCTCTTTCAGTTCAGCATGTTAACAACAACTGCTTTTTAAGAAGCCCATTTCTTTGCCTAAACCTAAGCCAGAGCCAAGCACAAGCCAGACTTAAAAGCCCAACCTACTCTGCTGCCCCAAAGACGGAAACCAAACAAAATCATTGTATGTTTTTTACGTACTGATTTGTCACCCACCAATCAGGATCATTGGCCGGTTTTTCATCTGGGAAATGTTAAACATGCCTAGAAATGAAATAAGGAACACGTAAAAATCCTGGCTTTTTAGTTTTTAAGTCATGCATCTGGTTTACATATTTAGTTTTCTATTTTTCACAGTGCAACCTACATGCTAGGAAAAACAAAGCTCAATAAAGACTAAGGGAACAGGATAAGGGGGAATCTAGGCTGGTATATATTTAAAACCACAGCTGCCAGAGTCTCCAAGCTGCTATGGGTCTATCACACTGTAGAACCCTTTCCCAGAAAGCTTTCCATAATGTGAATGACAGTCTACTTACTACAGAATTCAAATAACCTGAGACTACCTTGTTTCTCAGCAATAGTATTTGACTGTACTAATTCTATAGAGAAGTTGCTAATAAGTGTTCCAGTTCAAGGAAGTTCAGTCACAGGTCTCAGGGACAATACCAGGATTAACACAAGCTGGAAGAGGACAGTGTCAGGTAAGTGCTGCTGACAGCAAAATGCCTTTAGTAGACTCTTGTCCATCCAACCCGTTTTTCCAAATCAGAAATTCATAAAGAAATGCTCTAAAAGAAAAGGAACTAACCCTCCCATTCCTTCCCTTGTGTTTACAAGGCTCTATTTCATCTGGGTCAGACCAATGTACTTTGCGAGTTAATCTATGCTCAGATTTAAAAGCTACCTTTACATTTGTTTTACACCTTATGAAAAAAAGGGGAAACCCAATTGTTATTATCTGTCAGAATCTGCAAAAGAACAAAACGGCCAAAGCGTATTTTTAGTGTAAAGGGGACCAATCCACGATGATAAAGCCAGTTCATGTACAAGAGGTCAGCATTCCTAGCTGCAGCCAGATTACGAAAATACAGTTAGGTTCAGATGTGACTGTTTATATTAATATAAATTCAGGTAAGACTAATACAGCCTGAGGATGTGAATGCATCATCATGGAGCTTGTGTACCTTCTGCAGAGTACTAGATGAGCACTACCAACTTCTGCATACTCAAAAAGACATTTTTCACTTCTAGAAACATGTTAATGCAGTAGTTGGATCGACAGCTCAATTTATGTTTAGTATCTCTTTAACTGCAAACTAATTTTAAGAAAAAAAAGGGATCCAGTACAACTGCTTAGCTTTACACTTTGCTGTTGTTGTTGTGAGCAGTGGAATTTGCATTCTGAAGACAAAAGTCAGTCTCAAAGTCTTTTAGACAGTCTGGATTCTGACTCACATGGAAGGTTACAAGTACCAGGACATTTTTTTCCCTTAGTCACTACTGCTATTTCTCAGTTACAACAAACATACCAGCATGCTGCTTCTTTTTTCTGCCCACTGCTGCTCCGATGATTTGAACCAACTCTTCCTCTGAAGCACCAGACCGTAGGTAATCCCTCAAGGACACTTCCGAATTCCCAAAAAGGCACACCTGCAGCCAATCCATGGAAACACAAAGAGGAGAAATGAGAAAGAATAAAATAAATGACATTTACAAGTATTTCGTACTAACCTCAGTGTCAAGAGCTTTGAAGAGGCCTACCCTATTGAAGGGAACATTTGGGGAGATTGTTTTCTTTATCTCTGCTCATGTGCACACAGACAGACTGGGATGTTTATGCAACCTAAGCTCATTGGGCCTTCAGGCTGCTTCGGTCATCTGACATTCAGCAGCAGCACAGCTGTTGTCAATATCAGGTGACAATTCATAAGTGCCAATTTTTAATTGAAAACTTTAATTTTCCCCCCCGAAACTGCCAGTTTCAACGTGGCAGGAAATGGTTATCCCTCCCCTTTCTACAATCATTGAGCAAATGTACAGGCTACTCTTGAAGGAGAAGAGTTGCAAGATGTTTGGGAAACAAGACACAATCAGTGTGGAACGCAAAAGCTGAGCCCTCACAGCCGCTTGGATCCTTTTTTAATGGGAAATCATCTGCTTGTCACATGTTAAGGATGATTTTGAACCAAAGATTAGAATAAATGTTTATATTTACTGGCCTTGCAACCATGTTTTACAACTGAAGTGAACTATGGTAGCAAAACAGAGAAACAAAAAAAAAGTGATGTAAATCTCCCTAACAGCTTGACAAGATGGAACAAGAATACATACAGGATAAATAAACAGGAGTTAGCTGGTAATAATTATATGTCTTTACATCCCAGCTACTTTTACAGGATGAATTTCAACACTATTTTCACTGCATGAAAGCAAAGAGAATCACTACCAACTTTTAGGTTCCCATCTGCTGTTATCCTCAGCCGATTGCAGGATCCACAGAAGTGCTCTGACATGGAAGTGATAAAGCTGATTTGTCCCTGAAAATGTGGCACCTTGTAACTCTAAAGAAATTGAGAGGAGAGAAAAAGAAAAGTCAAATACAGACGCCTAATTTTATAGCTCCACTTGTCCAAAGACTGAAGACATGTTAACAGATTTTCTTTAGTTCTAAAGTCATATGAAAGAAACAAAAAAGAAAGTCAAAATCAGCTTCAGGGGTTCCAGTCTATTCTGCCCTGTTCCTGGAAATTTCCATATTTGTTAAATGCTTGCATTTGTAGTTATCAACTAACAGGTGATGCCAATAGGCAGCATGACACTCAGGCAGCAGCCATGAGCTAGAAACCATCCATGTGACACTACACACTCTAAAGCATTAGTTATTTCACTGAACAACTGTTCCACTGGGCATGTTAATGTGCAGTCATAGACAAAAGCTTCAAAAGCAGTAAATACACAATACAGGCCTGGCAATTCCTTATATCTGACTAAGGCATCTAGGAAATAACAATTGTATTTCTAAAGGTAAAAACTATGACTAGAGTTTAATGAGTGTCAAACCACATTCAGGCAGCTTGACCAAAACCCCAGAGTTACTACACTGACTATGTTTTACATTGTCAAATATCAGTGCTGAACTTGGGAGAATCTGGGCATCTGGAGCAGGGAGAGAATGGGGGCACGTTTCACATGTCCGTTGCCCAACCCACCTTGGCTGTGCTGGAAGTTTCACAGGGTAACTTCTCTAATTCAGGCCATCGCTGTTTAATTGTATCAAGCATTTCTTTGTAGCTCACCATCTTCTTGAAGTTCCATTTATTGCCTGGAATTAACAAAACCAGCATAACTTTTGACTGTGGTTTTTATTCTTTTAATTAGCACCTTCACATTCTCCACAAATCTTGTTTTCCCCTGTAGGTGTCCCAGCCCCAAGTAATACAGCTACTAATCCTTCTCCAGCTCATCCAGAGAAGAAGATAAGATGCAAAAGATATAACATAAAACTTCAGGCAATTCCTAATTCCCCAAAAGAGCTTACCAAAACTTTCAGAGACAAGTCCATGAGGTGAATAACCACCAACTAGATTCACCTCAGCCCAAGGCACACTCCACACCATGAAGACCCTCAAAGCAGGATTACTTACCATCAAAGGGCATGTATTCTATGAACCGCACATCCAGGGGCAGATCCTTTGTGAAATCCACAAAATCCAGCAGTTCATCCTCATTCAAGCCTCGCATCACCACACAGTTTACCTGCAGGTAAAGCAGATGAAATTAATGACCAGAGTGCAACTTTCTTCCTACTTGCACAAGGTTTCACAGTCCTTGTGGAAGGCAACATAGATAAAAATAACTTTTTTCTTTTGGAAAATAAAAATTATGAGAGGGATTGGCAGGATTGCAATGGTATGGATGCTAATTTCTGCTTAACTTGCCTAAGTTTTTGCTCCAACCTAACTAAAGTTAAGTTACCTTGCTGAATGGAAAACTAATAAAAAGCTAGGTAACACAAGCACTGTTTCACCCTTCTAAGGTATGACAGCTTTTACTGTTTAAAATCACACCACCACTCTCCAGTCCTACACTGTGTGCTTCCCTAAAAGAACTGTCAAGTTACCTTCTATAGTACTCTCCATGGCAGATCATGGGCAAATTCCCTAGACTGGGAAATGTTCACAGCACAGTCTAAAATGATAGGCTGCAGGATGACTAGCTCTGTCTTGCTCCAAAAAAGAGGTTAACACGAGTTTTCCACACATTCCTCATAAACAATATTTACATTGGAGCCTCAGGTCCTCTGTGCTTTATCTGAAGAACAGATAGTTGTGGAGTTGCTAGAACAGTTTTGTTAGCAAGGCAGCCTTGTATGTCCAAACATCATGCATCACAGTTCTTAAGTGCTTTCAGGAAAGCCTAAAACCAAGTTTAATTTCAAACGTTTTTCACAGCACTATAGCCTAAACCACTTACACATAATAGAATTTTGAAAGCACTGGTGAAATTGAAGGGAACCACAGCCGCAGAACTGCAAACAGTTGATTTTTAGGGTGGAGTTTCACGTTAGAGTGAATCTGATCTACCTGCACCCCCAAAGGAGGACTTGCTTTCCCTCGCTCTCACATTGGCACTCCTAATAGTCTGCTGTGAGAAGAGAAAGGAGATAAACTAGGAGAAAATTAATGTCTTTTTGCAGGGTAGTTCCTGCCTGTTAACTCCCCTGGCCAGGTTCACTGCTAGGTCAGACAAGTGCCAATTCAACAAAGAGGGTAGGAAGAGGCAAGTACATAGCAGGACCATCCTGTAGCCTGAAGGCAATCAATAGGCTGAGGCAGTATGAACCTGTACCCTCAGCTGCATGGAGATGAATTTTCCTTGTTACTTTGGTATATGATCTTCAATCTACTAAATTTTTTCTCCAATTTTATGAAAAGTTATTCACAGGGGGGATGGAGTATAATACATTCCTCATCAAGTGAACGGTATGTATGGCAAAACAACAGTTTCAGAGTAAATAAACACTGGCTTTACCTTAACAGGACGATAGCCAAGTTCAGTGGCTTTGTGGATTCCTTCCATCACCTTGTGAAAACCTAAAATACAAAAAGAATAAAAAATAATTTTCCATGCTTAAAACCAGAATGCAAAAGGAGGTTATTAAGTATAAGACAAAGAAATGACAAATAAAACCCAATCTGATTCAGTAGACAGGGCTGCAAGTAGGAAGAGCTGCAAATAAATAGACTTCAATTATACATACACCCTATCCTCACAACCCCCAAAGACTACCAGTGTTACTGTGCTCAGGTCACTGAGATCACTATTTAACTGGTATTTGAGTAATCAACAATACCGGTATGCTTTTTTGCATCTTTGGATATCCATGTATTATTGGCATATAATTCTACACTTCCCCATACATCAGCTTTCCTTGTGTTATGTTCTTCTTAAAAGGAGTGGAAAGAATTTATGAACTGCCTCCAGATGCAATGAAGAAATAATAAGTGAACATTTATTTTATAGTAATGGCTCATGTGTCTTTATTACAATGGCAGAATCTCACTGTTCTGTATCAGACAGCAATATTGCTAAGTGAATTTTAATAGGATTTTTCTAAAGTGTATATGGAGTGCAGTGGGTTCTAGAACTAACAAAAGCCCCTTGATTCCCTGTTCAGCCCTGGCTACAGATGTAACTGGCTTCCCAAAGCTACTGACTAACCATTAGTCTGAAGATGACAGGCAGCACTTTACAGGATCATCATTTTTATGACTAAATGTGGGAAATTAGTGAGCAAAACATGGCAGGGATTAGAGCATTTAGGAAAGCAATTCAGTTGGCCTTCGACCCTCAAAACCAAATGAAGGATGTCAAAAACTACAGTGACTTCAAAGAATGAAGTGCTCAGCTTCAACCTACCATTTAGTGGCCTACACCTGTCAGCTTCATTCAGACATAAAGATATATTTGACTCAGGGCAAGTATCTTCGTCCCTACATTTACCTCAAAGTTGGAAGAAAAATAAAGCAACAATGCAGTTTTGAATTCCAAAGTCCTTTAGGAAAGCCTCTTAATCATCTTGTTCAAACCACCCCTTCTGTCAGCTTTGTTTAAAGTTAAAACCTTCCATAAAGATACCAGTTTTAGACTTGACATATTATTCCTTCCCTGCCACACTCACCAGCTGGCAGAGAGCAAAGGTGAATAGTAGCAAGGACGAGACAGCAAGCTGCAGAGCTCTGAGTACACAGTGGGTGTGCTCAGCTGCTAGCACCATGCTTGTGAATGTCTCTTCTACCCTGTCAGGTTCTAGACTAAGTTCTGTTCCCATTCTACACAGGAAATTCAAGTATGAGAGACCAAACACTGCATGAGACTAAGCTCCTTCTTCCAAAGCTGTAGTCTTCGAATACTTTACACATGCTAATAAAAGGGCAAAATGTTTCAGAAGTTTGTGCTGACAATCCCTGTGCTGTTCCTAGTCATATGTTTCTCTGTAGAGGTCCATCACCCTCCTTTCCCTATCTATTATCTACTGGAATTCTCTAGTGAAGAGATCATACCTTCATTATTCTCTATGTATTTAGCCGAAATAAGCAATAACTCAACAGTATTCTGTGCATATTTAATATTGCATGAGTTCAAAGTCAGAAAAAATGAAAGAGACAAAAATTTCATTTAACTGCCCTCTGGCTGGTAAAGACATTAAAAAGCATGGACACAGGAAAGCAAAAGATATAATTGTTTTATAAACCAGTCCTAATGCTAATCCCGGCTGGAAAAAGAGAGCTGAAGAGCAAAGAGAAGACAGTGAAACAATTCTTGCAAGCAACTGTTTGAAGTTATGACTTGTCACCCTTCTCAGTCATCACCTACTTATGCATGTGCCCAGGAAGTTTGCAGCACTTGTGGTAGATCTCATTCCAATTAACCAAGTTTGCAGGTGGAATGTGGAAACAGAGATAATGATACACTGCTGTAAGCACAACCGAGAGCCACTAATGGGATCAAAAATCTCTGCAACTGCTCAGAAAATCTTACATGTAACTTCAGGATTGCAGAAAGGTGAAACTGAACGTAAATACAAGGGCCAGGAAGTAAATACCAGCAAGCAAAAGATGAAAAACTCAACATGTCTGAAACCTCTCCTGTTTGGCTCAGCTCACTGTGGAGGTATTGAACAGGATTACAACTTGCAATGCATCTAACTCAATGTCCTCCCCAGTTCTGCCTCTTACCTCCTGCCATGCTAGCACACAAGTGTGGTTTAGAACAACTCTCAAAAATCTCTACAAGCAAACAAAAAATTAAGCTATTCTGTATAACAACTATGAACTTATTTTCACTGAAATACTTTTGGAGCAGGGTGATTATTTAAACCAAAAATTTATTACAGAAAAAAAATAAAATTTTGGTACTGCATTTCATATTTTGATGTTAATGCATTTCTGTTTTTTCTTCATGAAAAGGTGTTAGGAGTTCATTTGTATTGCCATGCTTATTGAAATATCTCTTCTAAATCAAAACCCTTGTGTGGCAACGGAACAACAAAAAGAATAAACCCAAAGCATTTCAAAATATTAGAGCAAAAATGAATACTAGATGTCATTGTGTTAGGACACATTGTCAAGTCTCAAGTATGCTAAGTTTTTGTTTGATATTTCAAAATTAAAACCCTTCTCGTCCTTCATCCAATGAAAAATTTCAGTATTTTCATCATATTAGATTTCTTCTGAAATCAGAACTTTAGCCAGCTTCAAAGGACAGAGAACCGTAGACCCATCCAGAACAATCCTATGTGGAGCAACACCTCCCACCTTTTAATCCTTACAGGAAGGAAGGCTTCAGGCCAATGTTTAATGATACAATTACAGTACAATATTATCTCATTTTCCTTGTACTGAACAAAAAAGAAGGCACAGGCTGTGAAACAGGTTAGACTGGCTACTTGCAAGAAAGCACTTGTAATTTGTTCATTCCTTAGAATGTGGTAGATGGGGAGAAGCAGAAATATTATGGTCCTCTAACATGCTTTCACATATCAGTGAACTCTCAGATCAGCCATTTCCTCTACTCCAACCATTTGGAAGTAAGAACAGACGTAATGCAGGACGCTTGCACCAAAGATACATATTTTCAGTGTCTTCTTAAAACCCTAGAATTACTTTCCAATGGAGCAGAAAAACTGATTCCAAGTTTCTTGAGTTCCTGATAAGCTCCATAATCAGATGACACCTTTACTTTCCTGGGAAGTTACCAGCCTATAGGAGTCCAAGACCAGGAATCCCTCTCACCTTAACAGAGCTATATCTTGTTGCCTCAGGAACTGCCACAGGAGACAGGGTAGCACAGTAGGGCAGGCACTTTATTCTCTGCTCATTCCATATTTGGACATCTATTAAATAAAAACCCTCAAGAAAAAAAACAGAAAAAAGTATATTTACATAATTTCGGCCCTTAAACTTAACAAAAGAAAAAAAAAAACCATAACTCAGTGTTAGTATTTTTACCTTATCTCCATAAAAAAAAAAGTATCTGTGATTTGGAGACTTTATTCTCCTCTTTAAAAATATTGAGTAATAGAAACTTTCCCATTCATTGTCTGTGCTGTTCAGTTGAGCAATTTCTCTCTTTGTTGTCAAAGATCTTTTTTATTTAAAACAGAAAGAGAGGAAGAGAACATTTATACAAATAAAAATTATCCACATCCCCTAATAACTTTTAGTTTACTTTATAAGTAGCACATTCCTAACAGCTTCCAATCAGATATGAAGAGCTGTGGCCTTATAATTCAGGAAGCTGGAGGCTCAGGTTTGTCCCTTCAGTAGCAAAAGAAGGGCTTGTTTGTAATGAAGGTCACGTTCTAGGTAATATTCAAAAACCAGGTAATAGTCAAACACAGAGAGCAGAAGGAAAGAGCACAGTCAACACCTGCCTGTGATTAGATACTCCCAGATACCGCTCTGGGAGCCAACTGTGCCATGAAACAACCAGATTTATGCAATAGCCTACACTGAATGGGTAATGCTCCAGCCAGATTTATGACAGGAACAGATATCTGCATCACGATTTAGAAACCTGAAGTAATGCTCCCAGAGAGACTGTAGACCAGGACACTTTTCTGCACCTGCCAGCAGAACTACGGTTTGATAGCAGAGTGATTCAAATGTTGACATTACTTCTCACAGCATTTCGGATTTTCTACATCCCTACATCTATCTTAGGCTGTTGCACCACCTGGTGGCTACTTAGAGGTTTTGTCGGAATTAGTTCACAGATTGCCAAAGTTACATTACTGGACTGAAAGAGAATGATACAAGATCAAATCATTATTAGTTTGGAAGAAAGCCCGACCATGAAGCTGAACTCCATGATGAGCTTTAGGATTCATTTAAACAAGAATCTGTAACACTGGGCACATCCAAGCATTTTTGAAACTTTGTTTGGAATTACTTGCTCAGTTGGAGAGAATCTACAAAACTAGGAGCCCTCCTCAAATTACATCAGGCACGGTTTATGTTTATTCCTATTAAAAAGTAGTGGAGATAGGGAACACAATTAACCACAAGTGAGACCACTGCTAGCACACCCAAATATAACTTCCAGAAATTGCTGCTACTCGTGACAACAGTTCAGTTCCTGTGGCTTCTTAGTCCCCAGCTGCTATAGCTGCTATAGCAGAAACATCTGGTTTTGTGAACAGTATTGAAGAAGGGCAGCACACAAGACCAACACAAGATTTGGAGAGTCCTCTTGAGATCTACGACTAACCAGTCACACTGCCAGCTACTGCTAGGAGCTGTAGTCACAGTCCCACTGACTGTGGTGAGTTGAGCTTCTTCTACTCCACCAGCTCCAACTGAAGGGGTTCTACCTGCCTAAGCATTGGAGAAAGAAGGCAAAAGAGTCACTAATGAATAAGCTAGTGTAGACTACTTTTCCTAGCCTCAGAATGATATCAATTCACTCCCCTTATGAAGTAAGTGAGTGTGAAAGATATACCAGACAACTCAACATTCCTGAAGGTATTTGCATAACTGCCTTAGAAGACAAGTTTGTACCTTTCCTTCGGACAATGAACTCAAATTTAGCTGGGACCAAAGTATCCAGGCTAATGTTAATGGCATTCAGTCCGGCCTCTTTCAGTCGGGGCAGCAGTCTGGTTAAGTTAATCCCGTTGGTTGTGACAGCAATGGTTTTCAGCCCTTCTAACTTGTATAGTTGACCTAGGAAATAAAAAGTAAAAAGAACACTTTAAAAAGAGCAATTTAACTGTGTCACAGAAACCCCAAATATTTGTGAAAAAAAAAAAAAAAGTATCACTGAGGGTGTGAGGAAAACATGGACAGTTTGGTGCTTCAGCCTTCTTCCAGCTGTATTGCTTTAAGACAACCACTTTTGCACAAATCCATTTCAAAAGGTATGAGAAAGCAGTTTATTGCACATGAAACTGGTGATAAAGTTTTGTTTCATCAAAATGCACGCTAAGTTTGCTCTCCATTTCTTAAATAGCTACTTTATTTTAAGACCTTCGATTTTAAACTGAATTTTATGTTCCGCAATGATAATAAGCAGCAAGCCATCCCTTTCACACCTGACACCTGAACTAGTTGTGTTTATTTAGCAACACTTATTCCACAGTGCTTTACCAACCAGAGGTACCTGCCAGAAGTGATTTTAAACTTCTGAAAGAAATACCACAGTCCTAATTAAACAGAAAAAAGTCAACATATTAGACTATTATAGAGCATCCAAGGCAACAACATCCAAGGGACAAAACATTTGCACTTGACAACTGAAATATTTCCATCACCCACAGTGATAGCCCAGCCAACTGGAGAGCGCTTACGCAAGATACTACAAAATGGCTAGTGAAAGAAAACTGCATAAGAAACAGTTAACCTCATGAGATTAAGATTTAGAACATAGCTGCCTCTTCATAAGCCAAATGCAGAAATCCTTGGCATACCAGATCTCCAGAGGGCAGGCTTTCAAACGTCCATTTATCAGTAGGAAAACAATTAAGAAAAAATCCTCATAAACAACTTGCAGAAGCAGAGCCACAGCAAAGCACTTTTTTCCTCCTTCCCTCTCTCAGAGCCTCCACCCTAATTATTTAATAAATATTTGAAGAACTGATACTCTTGAGGCAGCTGTAATTACAGCACAAATATCTCATAGTTCTTTCTTCCCTCACTATTTCACCTCTATTTGTTCATGTTGATAAGGGCTTTACTTCTGCTTTATCTCATTTCCCAGCTATTCTCCAAATATTCACCCTAAGCCTGGCCCAAAACTTCGGAATGGGACAAGCCAGGTCAAAGCAAAGATGTTGAAATTTACAGCAGCAGCATTCTGCAACATGATTAAGAGCTCTGTAAAGATATTTGGAAACTGAGGTGTTAAGAGGAATCTTTACTAAGAAATACATTTTTTTCCTGGCATTCGCCTCTCAAAATCCTCCCAAATGACAAAAAATAACCTCTTCCTAGAGGATAAGTGTTACTGGCCCAATTTTGCCAAAGATTATTTAACGCTATCCCTAGCAGCCTAGTCTTTGTGAGAGGACAGTATACACGCTGCAGCCAGAGGATAGTGCAGGAAGATCACTATATAGTGATCACTTTATAGCCTCAGAATGCACAGAATGCTCAATCTCAGAACAACAGAGAAAAAGAGACTAGGCACCACATCGGCTTCATTGGTAGAAGTGCAAAATACATAAAGGTATGGAATAAAATTGATGTCATGCTGCTGCCTAAAATGGAAAAATTAAAAAGAGCAGTACCAGCTGATTAGGTCAGCACAGGAAGCAGCTGTTATCCAAGTATCTTTTTCCTCATCAGACGAGATACAGGATGAGGTGCTAGAAAGACACTAATACATGTAACCATTTGTAGTAACAAATTGGACAGAAGCTAACTGGGAGAAATTAGAGATGGAGGCCTAACACACCAACAAGTCAAAAAGGACCAGTTAGCACATTCTACCAAGTGTAATGTTCACACTGTCTTGGTTTCTTGGCTTGTTGACCCCTAAATTCAAAAGGGATTAAAGAGACTTCATAACTTTGCAACTCTCCTTGTACCTGTATTAAATCTGTTTGCTGACCTTTGGTCACTGCGTTAGCACCAATCAGCACAAGCAAAGGCAACTGATGTAAACTACCAAGTAGGAAAGGAAAGAGGACAGTTGCTATAATTCCACAGCATGAAACTAAAAGATTGTATGCCAGGTTCAAGCCATCAAATAAATTCTTTTACGTTTACTTCTCCATTTAGGATAAGGAGCATCTTCTTAAACAGGTGAGTTTCTCACATATTCTCCTTCTCCTTAAGTGCACTTTTCCTGATTGAGTCCAGAAAAGGTATGTGTATCTCTTGAAACATGAACTAACAAGTCTTCCCTGTACCACTTCACTCTTGAAATATGTATGTTGCTATAAAAAGTCATCCAACCATCCCTTCTCCACCCCCTGGAAAATGATTTTGTCAGTCGAGATGTGTACTTCTCAGACTATTAATAATAACCAGCTATCACACAGTTTATATATTGTGCTTATTTATACTTTTGAGTATCTCAAAGGAGATGGATTCTACATTCCAGCAACAGGAAAGTCTCAAACATGTTTTCAGGAGTCCCCAGGATATAATTTAGTTTTCAGCAAGTGTTAGTTGCTGACTCATACTTGATACATGTGCATGCATTAAAAGATTTGAAATAATCTAAAGAACTGTAGCAGCTCACTGAATAACTTGGTCTCCCATAGTAGCTTCATGTCACATTTGTTCATTGAAACAACAAAAAAACCTTGAATTTGATCATTAGAAAGATTTGATAATAGTAATCCGGCATTAATACTTTTGAGCTTCACTGATATTTCACAGATCATTTATGCTTGAGAGAAAGGTTTGCTGAAAACAAACCTAACTTAAATCTCAAACTCCATTCAGTACATGAGATATTGTCATCAGCTTCTATAAACCATATAGAAAACCAGATTAACTCTATTACAGACCAAAGCACTACATGGCGCTAAGATGGCTTCAATAAAGGTGCTTTACTCAAATTCTGCAGAAGACATTTCTGGGATCTTTTTCCCTTCAAGGAGCTTTTCCATAGTTGCTACATTGATGTATTTAGTTTTGGGACTTTTATTTTCATCCTAACGTGGGCACCATAGAGTAACACCAAAGTCTGAGAAGTCAGGAAGTGTTTATAGACTTAAAATAGGCCTCAAAATAACCAGCTGGGCTTATACAAATCCATGACTGATTGAACTAATGCAATAGGACAATCATCTTAACATACATTACCTTCACCCCAAGACCACTCTTTTCTTCTCATTAAAATGATCACTAGGAATCTGTCAAAGTTCAACTGTGAACAGGAACACAGGCAGAACAATGAAAACCCAGTGGTTCAAAAAGATCCACCTCCTTCTTTTGGGCACAAAAGCAAACCTTTGAGAATTCTATTCACTGGAGTAAAACAAAACAAAAGTATTTCTATCCTTCCAATACCAATACTTCAGAATTGCAGCAATGCAATAATTGCTTTGCAGTGAGCTGACTACTGCACTTAGATCATCAACATCAGAGTAGCTGTGTTAAGTATAAAAAGTCATCAGCTACCACTGATAAATAAAAAACGTGCATACACTAGGAAAGAAAGTTCTACACTGAGCTGATGACATTGTTGATCTCAACTCATTTTCATGCCAATATTATATGCCAGACTGTAAAGCTTTATTGCATTTTAAATTGCATTTTATAAATCTGGCTGCCTTTTACAGAAGCCAATAATTATACCTATTATCATTAGAAATGGGGAATGCCTTCTTGAAAGAAACATATCTCTCAAAAGGCACATAGCTCTCTCAATACTAAATAAAAAATAACCTATCATGCATGGGCAAAATGTCCTAGACCAAGACATTCCAGAGTTCCAAGAAGATTAAGTTAGTGCAGTTCCACGACTCCTCACAATCAAGGTTCATGACCCATGCCAGCTCGCTCCAGCCATAACTTTTCCAGCTATAAACAGGTCAGTTACATACTAATGCTTTGCTGCTTCCTTTGGAAAAGACCATAAAGGTCTTCCAAATCCTGAATAAAACAGAACAGAGGCAGCAAACAACGGTTTCCTGCACCAAAGCCCACTGTATCAGTATGCAGTTTCTCTTCTTTTGAGACCTTCATCTTCCATATTAACCCTGTCTCGTCTTCAGTACTTATAAGAGTAGACCTTCAGAAACAGATTTGTTCAGTTGTCTATAACGAAGTGCACCCTTCTACATAGCCTTAATCTAATACACTGACACCATATAAAGCCATTCCAATTTTTGTAACATATAAGACTCTTGACAGAGCAAAAAAGCACCTGGCTCAAGAAACAAACCAGGTAGTCAGTCAATACAATACCAGTCAAAGGAGACAGACTTCTAAAAATTACCCAGTAATTCACCTTCATCAATAGCTGTAAAAACAAAGGCATCTCCACCATTCCTTATAAAACACAGACAAGCAAGTGACATCTGTTATCAAGGTAACAAAACAAACCCACAAAAAACTACACACCTCAAAATCAAAAAGACAGCTTGTTTTATTTGTAAGAACGTATCAATTGTTCCTTCCCAGTGAGGACCTGGTCATATCAATTCTTGGTTTTTCACCCTAAGGCTGCAGTATTGCAAGCTACTCTAACAGGTGTTGAATATGAAGACAATACTAAGTTCAGTGGTTGCAAAGTAAGGATATATAAACTCCATTCAAGCGGCAAAGCAGGACAGGAAGTTTTCTGAAAGGAACTATCTTGCATTGTACAGTGTTGGGGAAAAGCACCATCATTAAATGTGTAATTATTCTTCAAGTTGCTGGACTGTGTTAGTAGATAGCTATAAGTGTAATTCTTGGATCAATATGCAGCAAGACAGTCTGAAACACACTGTACTGAGTTGGAACTCACCCACAATATCAACCACATCGGGACGGATAAGTGGTTCTCCACCTGTCAGTCGGATCTTCTCTACACCTTCTTTCACAAACAGTCTGGCTAGGGTGATTATCTCCTGAGCAGTTAGTAGCTCTGATTTAGGAGTCAGCTTAACACCTTCCTCAGGCATACAGTACTGACCTGAAACAAAGATTACAGAAATACATGGGGGGGAAAAAACAACCAGCAATAATTAATCTAATATTGATGGGCAAAATGCACCAAGTGCAGCTGTCTTTAACGGATTTCAATCACCAATTTTGCAAAACTTTACAAGTTATCTCCTAACAATTTCCTGGTTTCCTTAAGAAGAAAATTCAAGACTCATTTGATATGTCTCAAAATTACAATGGATCCACTTTGAAGGAAAAGCTGATCTTACTTCTACCTAACATGCATTCAAACACAGACACCAAATTCAACTGGCAAGCACTGGGACATCACCACAAACTCTGCAGATACAATTGTGGGAATGCTGAGGTATGAGCTCCCCTACTTATCACACACTTTAAGTATGGCATGCAAGCATCATTATCCAAACCATAACAAGTTTGACAAAATTCCTGTCACTTCCACCTGTCTCTGGCAGATCCCTCTTGGCCTTTGCACAATATGGACATAAGGGCTTTGCTCCAGGGACCCAGCAGACACTTACACCTGAGGTTGCATTTCTCGGTCAAAGAAATTCTCAAATAGTTGTGCTGACGCCCAAAGCTGTCTGTCAAAAAAGCAGAGAAGGGAGCAGCATGTTCCAGTAGAAAGCGTCCTCTTCCTGAGCTTTGCAACTCCTGTCAAGAAAACAAGTAAGTGTTAAGTATTTTAATAGTTACCCTGTTGATTTGCTGTATAAATATTAATATCCTCAACTGATAATTATTATTCCATTTTTCCTCACAGGGAAAGCTGCACAAGAAAAGCCCATGACTTGTCTTTACAGTCAAAACTGGCCATTTATTAAGTTTCACAGTCGATTTCATTTCATGGAACTGTTCTGCAATTTCCCCTGAACATTTTAAGATACAGCCTCTTTGCCACAGGTGCTTCAGGCTTTTTGTGCAGAATAGGAGACTTTTTTTTTTCAACTGCCTGTCTCTTCACTTTCCAGAATCAATGATCCAGGACCACCCAATCTCACTACAGCCCTTGGGTAAATGAAATCACATAGAAGAGGCCCTCCCTGCACTTCAGTACAAGAGAACTAGAAGTTGATGAAACAGTGCATCTCTGCTTGTGTTTCTACCAACTTTCATGTGCAAGACATAACACTTTGTTAATACCAAAACTGAATTACTGCTATGTACAACTACATTTCATGATGTCTGTTTCAAAAATATTTCTAACAAGGTCTTCCTGCCTAAAACCGTATAAGAAGAGTACTTCCAAAAAGCTTGTCTCAGCTAAAAGATCATAAATAATACTAGAAGAGAAGCATGTGATTCTGAACACCTGTTCAACTTGCATTAAAAAAAAATCACTTTTAATAATGCCTTTACTAGCTGTCATAAAGTGAATACTAAAAGTGATTTCTGTTTACAATGTTGTGGGTTTTTTTTAAACACAATGTAATACATTGTATAGCAATACAATTTTTAGAAAGTATGAGTATTTGCCCTCTAGAATGAGGGCATAGAAAGGATGTGGACCTGCTGGAGTGAGACCAGATGAGGCCACAAAGATGCTCAGAGGGCTGGAGCACTTCTCCTATGAAAACAGGCTGAGAGAGCTGGGTTTGTTCTGCCTGGGTAAAAGAAGGCTCCAGGGACACCTTATAGCACTTTCCAGTACCTAAAGGGGGCTACTAGATAGCTGGAGAGGAACTTTTTACAAGGGCATGGAATGATAGGACATGGGGGAACGACTTCAAACTGAGAGAGAGTAGATTTAGATATTAGGAAGAAATTCTTTACTGTGGTGAGGCAGTGGAACAGGATGCCCAGAGACACTGTGGATGCCCCATCTCTGGAAGTGCTAGATGGGCTTTGAGTGAGCTGGTGTTGTAGAAGGTGACCCTGCCCAGGGCAAACGGTTCTAACTATGTGATCTTTAATGCCCCTTCCAACCTAAATCATTCTATGATTCTACGATCACATTAAGTATCAAAATAAATATCCCAAATGAGTAGCTGCAAACAAATACAGTTCAAGTTTATACCACGTAACTTTAAAACATCAGTACCATCAATGCCAGAAGACTGCTGGTTATAGCAAGGTCTAAACACAGGGAGTCCTATGGCCTTTAGCCCATTACTTTCGAATTACCATGCTATAATTCTCTTTTTCTACACCTGTAAAGCACAGCTCTAACCACTCTGCTACTTTTGGAAAATATTTTGATACCTTAAGTAAAACATACAGTTACTGAACCAACTCTTATCACAGTACTGCAGAAAAGCAAAAGTTTACCAACACACTTTAATCAGTTGGTGTACACTTGGTTCAGGCACTACATACAAACATCTACAAACAACATAATTCAAACCCCGTCAAGTCTTTTCATCTACTGTATTACAGTTAAAGTAACATTTCATAGGAGGGTAATTTAATAACTCATGACAGAAGCCAGCTGCCTAGCATTACAAAACAAAACAGAGAAAACAAAATAATTAAAGGAACCACCTTCACTGGGTCCTTGTTAGTTAACCATATACAAACACCTAATAGTCAGCCAAGAAAACTAGAAGAACGCTAAACAATTCCTGGACATAGCACACACAAAACCATTTCTGTATACATGGTGTTCACAAAGTTGAAGTGTGTTTTGTGTGTGTGAATCAGAATTGTGTCTTAAGCCAAGATCATGCTGACTTGTCTGGATAGGTGGCAGCAGGCAAAGGATTAAAAAAAAATTGACATAAACTTAAGATGTAGAATGAGTAACCAGAAAAAATGACACATTAAGGAGTATTCAATATGCTTACCTAAGCAAAAGTCATGACTTACATCCAGTGAAAAACAGACCTATGAAATCTCCAGACATACTAAAATCAGCATGTATGGGATAATGCCAAGGGACTGGGCAGAAACACACATGGCCATGGCCATCAGCTCCCTGGCTCTGGCCATCACAGGTAAACCATAGGAGCTAACCCCGACACAGCCCTTGCAAGAAATCTAGAAAAGGTCAGCTAAAATGTTGAAAACCCAGATATGTTTCCTCAAAACAATACAATATTTTATTCTGAAAATATTTGTAAGAAAGATTTGTGGCTGAGTGGAAGACAGAGAGACCCTCAGAGACCAAATCAGCCAGACAGCAAAGGTTATCTGGGGAGAGACCCAACTTCAGCCACCAGCAGCTGCAGGAATTTTGTTTCCAGCTGTGCTAACACTCTGGCTGCTGCTAAACTTACAAGCAGGAGCAGTCATTCTTGGCAGCACAATCTTTTCACTAACCTTTAAACAATCCACTATAATTCTTCATGCAAACAGCTTTGGGGTAAAATAAGAAGATCATTAAAAAACATCCATGGCAGTGGGGGGGGCTGGCAAAAATAAAGGAGATACAAAGTGGCTATTTCAAAGCCCAGAAAGCATCTGTTTAGCCCTGCTAAAACTGCAGTACCAGGTTCCATGCAATGGATTTTCTGCCAGAAGAAAGCAATCCCTTTCCGTTTCAGTAGCAGTGGCCATAACAGCACAGGGGTATGGGGTGCAAGACGAGCCATCCCCAGACCTGGCCTTCCCTGCTGCAGCAGCAAAGGTGTCAGTGGCAAGCCTCTGCAGCCACCCTTACACATGTTGTTTCATCTCTCCCTTCTCCAGCAACTCAAAGAATCCCAAGTTGGGAATCCCTCACTTTGACAGAAATGCAAGCTTTGACGCACTTATTGTCAGGGTTTCTCAGAATACAGGCAGGGTTAAGTCAAAGAGCCCAGATAAATACCTAGACTTCATTTCTGTTTTTTCCCCACTTAGAAAACTTATCCCTGAAAAGACTAAATCTAAAGATATTTTAAATCTGCCAAACTCAGAAAAAACCCCACAACATAGAAGTATTTTTCTCTTGAAAAATATGCTGGTTTCTGGCCTGGTTAGATTTCTGACATTCTCCTTCCTATTGTTTTGGTGTTCACATTTGACAGGGAAAGCACTACCATGCTTAGTAAAATTACCTGAACCCTTTTTCTGGGAATCCTCCTCTCCTGTTTCTTTCTCAATAACTCATTTTCAGGATCAGGCTCCCTTACCCACTCCACCTGAAGACAGAAGACCACAAACCTTCTGTCTCTCGGTTTTAGAGTGTGCATTACAGTGAGAAAAAGAAGTGCAAAGTTGTCCTCCCTAACAGGAAGGCGGCAACAGAGAAAGACCTTAATGCTTTTATATAATGCAAGCCAAAACTGCATACTTGCAAGGACTCTAACATGCTTACAACAATTTCCTGTTTTCAGGAAGGAGGCGCCACTGGAGTGGGATGCAGGAGACTGTTCTGCTCCTAACCGTTCTGCCATCCACGTCTGTGGCTGTTACAGGCAAGGAAATAACAGGAATAACACTGCTCTTCATTAATTACTCTAAAATAAACTTTTAAGAAGCAGCATTAAAAGAACAGGCACTCAGCAGGCAGTTGGTGTCAATAAACTTTAGTTTCTATTGGAAGTAACTAACTTTTGCTCTCTTCCTGCAAAGTACTGGGTTTTAGAATGGGGAAAAGAAAAATGTTTTCCAAAGCTACTAGAATTTCTTTCCATCCACTTCTTGTTGTGTACAGAGATGGGCTTGGCTGGGAGGGGAGAATGACTGGAGATGGAATTTTTAAGTTGTTATTTCACTGTCGGTCCAGTTTGATGTCAGCAGGGAGGAATTGGGAGACACCCAGGAGGAATTCAGTAGCATCAGCTTGAGCTCCAGCAGAAGTAGATCCTGTATTACCAAAACTGCTACTGCACTCAGTACTGACTTATATTTTTATCTACACCACAAGAAAGGCCAAATATCAGAGATAGAGACTCAGCTGCCTTCCTGGGAACTCAGGGCAAGGATGAAACATTCTCTCGGGCTGTCATGTAAGTACGATTTCCTGAAGGGGAAGAATAGGTTGAGGTTGAACCTAGTCACTTGCAGGCTGTGTGAGAGCTATTGGAGCAGGATGTAAGCAAAACCTGCCTGCTACAGTTCCCAGGCTACAGAAAAAGGGTTATTCAGTTCCCTGAAGTATGAAAAGGTGGACGGTTGTTGGCATTTTAACATATCAATTCCCAACCACTTAACTTTTTCACTCAAAAGGGATGGCTCATAACTCCCCACTCCCCTCTCTGCATAGTCGACAGGAGACACTTCTGCACATTGGAGCAGTATGCCTTGTCACACAGCGCGCTTTATCTGATCCATGAAAAAAACACCAGGTTCACTCTCTGGGCTGTCAATCACATGTTCTGTACCAGTACTGAAAGAATGAGAGCTTAGATGACTGCAGCTAGCAGCTATATTTTGACAAGCTGTCAACCCTTCAGACCTGCCAATTCACCTGTGATTTCCAGAACTCTTCTAACAATGCAGCAAAATTGGAAGCTGTCACCAGAGGTATCAATAACCACCAAGAACACCACAAACCGACAGATACTGGAAAGGCTCAGTTACACACAAGGGGGCAGAGAACAGAACTCTTTACCTATAAATCAAGCTGAAGATCATGTACCATCCTTGCTCTACTTTTCCACCTTCACCTCATCCCCAGTGGTATTGGTGCACTATAAAACAGTAATGCTTGCAAACACTTCTGCACAGGCCTCAGGGACTGCCACAGCCGGTGTATCAGTGACACTGTTTGTGTTGCTCCTGGCACCCACTGGCTCTTTCAGCTCCTGCAATTCTGCTGGGTTTGTGCACCAATGCCACTGCCTCAATGTAGTACCTACAGCTGCTGCAGTAGCATCATGGAGACAACTCAACTAAAGCTCTCCTCTTTCATGCCTCACCTTTAGTATCTCAGTCTGTAGGGAAGCAGTGACATAATGTCCTTGGTTCAACCTGGAAATTAGACAACCGCAGAGTCTGAAACGGGTCTAAGTAGGCCAAGTGCCAGAATGAGGTCTAAGCTGAGAATTCCAAGACAAATGTTTGTCTGAGAGCTCAGCAGCTGCTGCCCAACAGCTGACCTCAAGCAGCATGCTACAGCTGTGGGTACTGGCACAGCGAGCGCTGCCCAGGGACTGCGACCAGCTACCTGCAAAATGGAGCACCAGCACACAGTGAGTTTCAGTCATGATTGGCTGACACTAGGGGCCATATAAGGTCTCTCTGGGCAAGCTGGGCTTTCCACTTTATCCCAGCAGTGAAAGCTTCATTGCGGCCACAGAAAATTTCAGGTGGTTGTGTTTGGATTACAGCACCTGCATGTGCAGATGGAAAAAGCTGAAGTGAGATTTTGTATCAAGACCTTTACTGGAAACAATACAATCTTCAGTCCTCTCATCTTCCTCCTTTGTTTCAAAAAACTGGTGTTTTAGCATGCAAACTTCCAGCTTACAATAAAATAAAATAAAAAATATGAAAATAAATACAAATCACTTTTTCTAGCCTACTGGAAAACACAGTTTTGTAGTAGAAATTTTAATTCAAAAATATAATTTGGACATATATCATAATGCATACAGGATGACCAGATGGCATCGGACTTTCTTTGCTCACTGTGAATTAGTAACAAACTCCCCAAAATACCAAAACCACACTTGCACACAACCAAACAACTGTGAAAATGCTGCTTTTAGAGTTCCTGTTGCTACCTGCTCTTTTCTAGTCTTAGAAAATGGAACTCCACCCTTTGCACAGTTGAAACTGAAAACTGTATATTAAACACTACGATACAAATAAATAAATTGTTCACCACAGAATACCAGTACAGCAGCTGTACTGACCCCATTGTTTGTAACTTAAAGACTTACAATGGATGGCCTTGGACACAGCCTTTCAGCTGTCTCCTACGGCTCCTGAGTTATACAATTCTTCCTTCCACAGTGGGAATGACCATTTTGAAAGGGGTTCTTCTCCCTTTTGCACTCACCCTGCCCTTGAAATCTCATGAAACTAAACGGAACCCACGATACTTTCAGCTTCAGCACAGAAGACAGTCAAACAGTATTCACAATTATTTTGAATGTCTGATCCTCCTGTCATTGGGAAGCACATTTCACTGTCCCCTACGGCTGCAACGCTAATTGCTCCTCTCTAGAGATGAATCCCAGGAGAGACTGAGAACAGAAAGGTGCAGTGAGTATATTAACACTGTACAGTTCCTAAGTTTGTAGTGTCTTTGTTTTTGCATTAGCTTGCACCTCGGGCCCTGCAGGGTAGGAGCCAGTAGTGCCCTGGCTCACTTGCCACAGTCATGCTACAAACACATATCAGCCATCCTTTTCTTCCAGTCACTGCAGCTTTTGTCCCCAAGGGCTTTCAGAGATGGCTGTTGTAATCAAGCTCTCTCTAAGGTATTCCTGAATGTTTGTTAGGGCCACACGATCTACAGGAAGTAGTGAAAAGTAATTTTAATCAGAATTTATAAAATCGTTCATGGCTTAGGAAGAACAAGCAAACCAACCAACCAAATTCAATAACCTTTCTAGATTTCTGAGTTAAGCAAGCCTTCAATAAAGCAACGCTAGAATACATTTGGCTTCCTGTAAATAAGTATGTGACAATGAATGCATTCAATTCTGGCGACACAGAGTCTGTCAACAGTAGCTTTAGCTTATTTTCTGCTGGTTAAAGCCAGCCATGCAATTGCAAGTAACTCAATAAGCCATGTCCCAGATGAGATTGCTCTGCGTGCTGTGCCCTATTTCTGCTAGACAGTCACACAACCTCTGCTTCTCCCTGCAGCTTTTCCTCCTGCATTTGGACACCAGGAGACCGGGTCCACCTGGGGCACCGCGAGTGAAACCCGCAGGTGTATCTGTAGCTGGGTTCGCGGAACAAACAGGAGCTCCTGTGATCAGGGGAGCACAGCCACCGAAAAAACACTGCCAAAACACTCAGTTCTCGACCCAGGCCGACCAAACCCCATTGTGTAATCTCCCCACTGACCGGGCAGGGGACACAGAGCGTGCTCGGCCCACGAGACTGGGAGTCCCGCGCACTTCCAAAGTACGGGTGAGAAGGACACAAGAGTTATTATGCATTACTCCACGTTTTGTTGACTCTTCCCTCCCCACCTCCCCCTACAACCAACCAGGTGATGCTCGCCGCGCAGACCCCCGGGGGACAGCTGGCAGGACTGCACGGACAGGTTGCATTCCCGCGGTGCCCAAAGGCAGTCCCCCCCGCCCATGCCCAGCGCTCCGGGCGCAGCCACGGCCACCGCCAATGCCGGCACCGGCCCCGGACGCGACCTTCCCACGGCACGGCATAACAGGGCACGGCATAACGGGGCGCAGCATAACACGGCACCGCACACTATAACAGGGCACAGCACAGCATAACGGGGCACAGCATAACACGGCACGGTACACTATAATAAGGCACAGCACAGCATAACAGGGCACAGTATAACGAGGCACANATGGAAAAAGCTGAAGTGAGATTTTGTATCAAGACCTTTACTGGAAACAATACAATCTTCAGTCCTCTCATCTTCCTCCTTTGTTTCAAAAAACTGGTGTTTTAGCATGCAAACTTCCAGCTTACAATAAAATAAAATAAAAAATATGAAAATAAATACAAATCACTTTTTCTAGCCTACTGGAAAACACAGTTTTGTAGTAGAAATTTTAATTCAAAAATATAATTTGGACATATATCATAATGCATACAGGATGACCAGATGGCATCGGACTTTCTTTGCTCACTGTGAATTAGTAACAAACTCCCCAAAATACCAAAACCACACTTGCACACAACCAAACAACTGTGAAAATGCTGCTTTTAGAGTTCCTGTTGCTACCTGCTCTTTTCTAGTCTTAGAAAATGGAACTCCACCCTTTGCACAGTTGAAACTGAAAACTGTATATTAAACACTACGATACAAATAAATAAATTGTTCACCACAGAATACCAGTACAGCAGCTGTACTGACCCCATTGTTTGTAACTTAAAGACTTACAATGGATGGCCTTGGACACAGCCTTTCAGCTGTCTCCTACGGCTCCTGAGTTATACAATTCTTCCTTCCACAGTGGGAATGACCATTTTGAAAGGGGTTCTTCTCCCTTTTGCACTCACCCTGCCCTTGAAATCTCATGAAACTAAACGGAACCCACGATACTTTCAGCTTCAGCACAGAAGACAGTCAAACAGTATTCACAATTATTTTGAATGTCTGATCCTCCTGTCATTGGGAAGCACATTTCACTGTCCCCTACGGCTGCAACGCTAATTGCTCCTCTCTAGAGATGAATCCCAGGAGAGACTGAGAACAGAAAGGTGCAGTGAGTATATTAACACTGTACAGTTCCTAAGTTTGTAGTGTCTTTGTTTTTGCATTAGCTTGCACCTCGGGCCCTGCAGGGTAGGAGCCAGTAGTGCCCTGGCTCACTTGCCACAGTCATGCTACAAACACATATCAGCCATCCTTTTCTTCCAGTCACTGCAGCTTTTGTCCCCAAGGGCTTTCAGAGATGGCTGTTGTAATCAAGCTCTCTCTAAGGTATTCCTGAATGTTTGTTAGGGCCACACGATCTACAGGAAGTAGTGAAAAGTAATTTTAATCAGAATTTATAAAATCGTTCATGGCTTAGGAAGAACAAGCAAACCAACCAACCAAATTCAATAACCTTTCTAGATTTCTGAGTTAAGCAAGCCTTCAATAAAGCAACGCTAGAATACATTTGGCTTCCTGTAAATAAGTATGTGACAATGAATGCATTCAATTCTGGCGACACAGAGTCTGTCAACAGTAGCTTTAGCTTATTTTCTGCTGGTTAAAGCCAGCCATGCAATTGCAAGTAACTCAATAAGCCATGTCCCAGATGAGATTGCTCTGCGTGCTGTGCCCTATTTCTGCTAGACAGTCACACAACCTCTGCTTCTCCCTGCAGCTTTTCCTCCTGCATTTGGACACCAGGAGACCGGGTCCACCTGGGGCACCGCGAGTGAAACCCGCAGGTGTATCTGTAGCTGGGTTCGCGGAACAAACAGGAGCTCCTGTGATCAGGGGAGCACAGCCACCGAAAAAACACTGCCAAAACACTCAGTTCTCGACCCAGGCCGACCAAACCCCATTGTGTAATCTCCCCACTGACCGGGCAGGGGACACAGAGCGTGCTCGGCCCACGAGACTGGGAGTCCCGCGCACTTCCAAAGTACGGGTGAGAAGGACACAAGAGTTATTATGCATTACTCCACGTTTTGTTGACTCTTCCCTCCCCACCTCCCCCTACAACCAACCAGGTGATGCTCGCCGCGCAGACCCCCGGGGGACAGCTGGCAGGACTGCACGGACAGGTTGCATTCCCGCGGTGCCCAAAGGCAGTCCCCCCCGCCCATGCCCAGCGCTCCGGGCGCAGCCACGGCCACCGCCAATGCCGGCACCGGCCCCGGACGCGACCTTCCCACGGCACGGCATAACAGGGCACGGCATAACGGGGCGCAGCATAACACG